>SMGT01014460.1:52035-68643 GCA_004794575.1 Lanistes nyassanus
CCCCCCCCCACACCCGTCTGCCCCTCACCCCTCATCTTTGCTCTATCTTCCCACTCTCTCCATTTATCCAATTGCTCGGCTGTCTGCTGGGGCGTCTGCTTCTTTCTCTCTCTCTCTCTCTCTCACGTGAATTTAAATATTAATTCCTTGATAGCGTGTGATATAAGCGTGATGCATTAATCTTAACCGTGGATTGATAAGCTACAATTTAGTTTCATCCTAAATTGTGAAGACGATGTTGAAAATAGATTACATTACATGAGTATTGCAGACACATCCATTTAGTAGAATGCGTGGCGAAACATTAAAATAAAATTAAACTCATGTCCATGTCCAACAGTTTTGATTCACTATAAACAGACTTTGATGCCTTTACTGATTCTTTGAAGATCATCAGATCTGAACAGACAGAAAATGAATATGACTGTTATTTCTTTAGATACTACTTCTCATTTTGTAATTGCATGATATACCACTGGGATGCCTATGTCTCTAGGATCGATCCATACAGAACTAACAAGTAAACGCTTTTACACACGCAAACTGAAGCTCATTTCTCGCAAGCGTGCCTTGCATTTTTCTCGCACAAGACACAAGGAAAATGCGTCAATAAATAGTTCCCGATATATTCCTATTTTGCTTCCTCTTGGCCTAAAGCAAATGACAGTGTGTAGGCTTTGTCAGTTTGTCAGCTTGTCAGTTTGTCAGTTTGCTACATTTCTCGATTTTCTCCTTGGCGTTGTCTCCAACTGGTCTGCCTTTTTCGTTGGCGTGCTATGACGGAAGACCGCCTCAGTGGTCTGGAGGGGAGTCCCCTTCGAAGGCGGGAGGTCGGTGGTTCGTATCCCGGCCGAGTCATACCCAAGACTTAAAAAATGGCAATCTAGTAGCTGCCCTGCCAGACCCCTGGCACTATAGGGAACAGTACTAGGACTGGTTGGCCTGGTGTCAGACTGGGTGGGACTGATGCCTGTGTTGTGACAGCAGCCCCACGTGTGGCAGCACTTAAACTTTATGCAACACCGTCCTGATATGCACGTAGTTTGCGCGGGACGTTAAACAGCAAACGCCTACCTACCTCGGCTGGTCGCATGGGGTTTTGTGTCTGCTCGCCACACGTTAACAGCGCGTGTAAAATATATACAGCTTGCTACCGATCTTAGGACTGGAAGTGCAGCTGTGAACGGTCATGCAGCCCACCCTCAACCTTTTATTGTGTTTGTTTGATTTTGCCTTAGTAGTAAGACGATGAATATGCTTCGTCGGGCAAAGTCAGCTTCGAGTTACATATTTATTTTGGCATCGCGCGGCTTAACTAAATGAAATAAAAACGTTTGTAACTAACCCAACCTCTACAACAAACATGTCATCAGATTTCAGGACCACCCCCCCCTCCACCACCACCACCACCACCATCCCATTACCACTCTTTCCCACTCACCTCCCAACTTAGCTTCTCCTCAAAGAAACTTTAACAAGTGCAACAGATTTTATTCAAAATTTTGACGTAATGTCGGGGGAGGGGGATACGGAGCTTCGATGTTAGTTTCAGCCCCTGCTGTGTTTTCTATTTTCTGAACATGTTTCTGTACGGGACGTTGTGGTGGAGGTTGGTCTTGGCGGTGTTTGTAGTGTGGCTCTGTCTGATTGGATGGTCTGCATGTAGACATTCGATCTTGTAGTTGTAGTTTTCTGCCCTCTTCTAAATTATTAGTTATTTTTGTACTGGTCGCAGGAGGTTATATACCGCGTGCATCTGGTCTACTCAAGACAGGCGTCTGCCCTGACGTGGGTTGGGTCCCTCTCCCGGGCTGGCCTCGTCTAAACAAATTTGCGACAGCAGGACTTTTCAATTACTCCTGCTCGCGGCTCTCTTTTCCCAAGACCACTTTAGGCCACACTTTGTCAAGGTTGACCACGAAACCTTCGAATTAAGTGTAGGTAATGTGTCTTGTGATGAAAACGTTTAAGTGGCGGAGGTTTCTTGCTTTGAAGTGTCGGTGTCACATCAATACTAAAGAACACGGCTCTTCCCACTTCAACACACCTGTTGCCCTGCATCTTCGTCTCTCAGAACGCACCTCTGCGGGCAGCTGTAGGCTTTCCTTGTCTTTCTGCGCCTGAAATCTGTGAATAGAGAAGAAACTGTGTGTGCACTGTGTGTCTATGAGGTGGTCTTGGTAATGGTGGGGTTGGTGATGAAAACGCTGACGTTGGCAAAAAGAAAGAAAAAAACAAAAAAGAAGGAAAGATCGAATGAACAAACTAACGAAAGAAAGAACGTTTTGTAGAGCTTGAATTACAAATGAAGGCTGTGTGATTTGACGAGTTTTGTGTCAATTAACGTGATTAGGCTAAGATTTGTCTGAGTATTTCCCAGCTTCGACGTTTGCCGTTTTTTAAACATGTGAGGCGGCCCTTAAGAAAGCCTCGTATCAGTTTCCTTGAGCTCTTGTTTTCTGCGGCAGGCCATCAATCTCTACCTGATCCCCGTCATCAGCTGCGTGGGGCTGGCCGGCGGCGTTTGCTCGTTCATCATCCTCATGTTCACCACCTTCCAGTTCCAGCCTTGCTCCCATTACCTGGCAGTCCTCACCATCTCTGACATCAGCTTCCTCGTTGCCCTGCTCATCGCCTGGCTTACTACCCTCCACCCCGACTTGGCCATCAACCCAGGGTACTGCCAGGTGAGTAGGTTATTGTGTCGAAGCGGTGGGGGGAGGGGTGCGGACTCTCTCCTGCCTTCATTAAAGACCAACCTGGTCGAGTGCAAATTACTCAGCTAGCCTGTCTTAAAGACCAACTCTATCTAGCGTAACTTATTCAGCTTCTCTGACCAACCTGATCGAGTGCATATTAATGAGGTATCTTGCCTTAAATTCAACCTTATCTAGTGCAAATCACTGAAGTAGAAGTTATGATAAACAACTAGATGGAGTGCATAATTACTATCCTTTTCCGACATCTATGAGGAAAATTTTCTGCAATACTTTCTCCTCCCAGAGATTTTAGTGCAAACTTGTGGACTAGTGTCTTATAGCTTCTTTCATCCGACTTTGTGGAGTCGTGTAAACCCCACATAAGGGACAGTCTATATGTTGCTTACATCAGATTTTTTAGACTAGTCCCACCCATCCCACCTCACTCCACACCCCCTTGCCTCACCTGGTAAAAACAATCTTCCATCCTCCTCAACAAGAAAAAACAACATCAGATTTTACCCAGTGGACGAAAAAAAACCACAGCAGCAGCATTCAACAGAGAGGACGCTCAAACAATTTAAGCGCAGAAGATATCCGCTTAAGAACCATGCCAACTAAAAACTTGTCCATTTGAGAATCAATACGCTGCGGAGCATCAGGCGGGAGCATTTTATCAAAGACCTTCTTGCTCCCCGCACCCAACACGACAGCGAGGGACAGGGAAAGAGTGGGTTTCTGTGTAGTCCTACTGTCGTTGTTGTTCACTTATTTCTTAATTTCTAACTGAGATGGACACTGTTGGCATCGATTGGCTTAACAACTGATATCTCCCTGATCAGTGAAGAGCGAGCATTTGAGGGAAGAGGGCGTTCCCGATCAGCCAGTGGGAGGGAACATTCTCGAAAACTTCGACAAAGGACGCGCGAAAGGCGTTAATGCCGATGTGACAAGATTTTGGTTTTTCGTTGAGCCAATCCATTTTTCAATCTAAGATGACCTTCTTATCAGCCATTCTAAATGTTGAACTATTCACGCTGTTCTTGGCTGCTTCTGCAAGCGTGCAATATATTATACCAAATGATGTTTTTAAAAAAGCTACATGTGTCTGGACTTTTAAAAAAATCTAATACCTGAAGCAATTATACGCAGCTATGAGATTAAAAACAAAGTAAGAACAAAGTTCAAATGGTGTTTTGTGAGTATAGTGTTGCTTGTACTGAAATACCAGAGCTGGATTTTCAGGGAAGCCCAGGCTAAGTTATCTTCACAGACTGAAAATGTGAGTGGGAGACTGTTCATTATGTCCTCCCCAACATTCCACACACACACACACACACACGCACACATTTTTTACACACAAAACTACAAACAAGATCACGATTTAAGGTCCCAGGCGTTCAGTTGGCATGCGTGACTGGAGATCGCAGGTGTGAATGCGCAGAACTGATGTACGGTAAAGGCAAGGGCAGATGTTGATTTGACTCTATTACTCTCGGTACTATTACTCTATTACTAGTGGCTAGGGGCTAGAGGTATTAATCATAAGGCTGAATACTAGACCTGCAAGAGTAGGTGATGGACAGGTAGCTGCGTCACAATAGCGTCTATAGATGGTGGCGTTGCCGACTTCTGCCTTTGATAGTGGTTCAAAGTGAGCTGCCCAAGGGATTACGTCAGGTCATAGACCCAGGGGCAGAGAAACATCTAGGTGACCATCCCGGTTGCTAAAATTGGGCGGAGCTAGGATTATTCCTGTCATTCACAGGAGGCACGGTTAAATTGTCTCTTTCCTGGTTGGATACTGACATATTGTAATGTCATGTGATTATGTGAATGTGATGTTTTTTTTTTGAAAGGTGTGATTTTGCAATGTATAAAACACCTACTATTGGCATGTAAGTTGCCTTGTGCTATCTTGCTTACCAGCAAAAACTTATTTTTTTCCTAGATCTTTTGCTACCAAACCTTTCGCTATCCTCCTAGCATTACTGTTTTGTTGCTTCTGAATTGGAAGACCTTTTGCTACTGTGGGCATTGTGTTGGCCTTGGCCCCTAGTGTTAGTGTACTGCATCAGTTAGTTGCTGCGCTGCAACTGTCATTCACTTCTGGGATCATTGGGCAACTTAGAAATATTACACTAAACGGACGCGTTCCGTTCTGGCTTCGGGGAGAACATGAGTGAGTTCCGACAACGTGACGTCTGCTGTTATCACAAAAGATTGAGCGAGAATACCTTCTGTCAGGTCATCCTTGGACAAGCAGCGAGGGACCCCTTCTTTGGGCCAGACTCTTAAACGAACTTTTAAAAAAAACTGGGGGGTACCCCGCGACAACAAACCGTTTTACACATCCATTTGTAAATAACTAATCATCTTCCAGTGTATTGTCAAGTTATGCAATTCTTCTTGGAAGAGATTGTAGGAGGATGGGGGCTAGAGTCGCATGAATCCATCGATATCGTCAGTAATGAGATTATATTTTTCACCTACCCAGTTTGTGGTCCTCTTAATGCCGGTCTTATGAGGGTGGGCACGTGAGAAAACGCGTTAGAGATACAAAAAATTCGCCGAGAAGACAACATTGTCGAGGAATCAAGCTGACCTCAATGACAGCTGTTACGTTTCGTCCCTAATTAACTTCAGCCTTTAGAGAGTTCATACGAAATGCCATCATACAGCTCACAGTTAGATATGGCTGTTTGACTTAAGTACATAAAATATTTCCAGTAGTGAACAAACGAAATTCCTTCCAATTACCAATCAACAATATCGTGCCATAATACAAGATTTGTTCACCAAAAATAAAATTTCCCTGACACGCAATACTGAAAAGACAAAACATCAGCATGTGTAACAACAGAATTCAACAACAGCGAAAGCAGCAGCCAGCTGGCGCCACTTTCCATTAGATGTCTGCTCTACTTTAAGAACAAAACAGCAGCAGCAACAGACTCCAACAACAGCAGCAACAACAACTGTAGAGCAAGGCACTATCGTCGTGGCCCTCGTGCAGCTTGCGTCAAGAGGCTAATCATCTGAGTCTCGCGCATTGAGAGGAGATCATGTCAGGTCCAGACTGTGAGCAGAGAAATTGCATGTGCCAGGATTCTGCATAGATGGCGCAGATTATAAAGTCAGCGCACGGAATCGTATCCTGCCAGCCGTCTGTCCTTCTGTCTATCCGTCCATTGTTCAGTCCATCGGTCATTCTGTCCGCCCGTCCGTTCGTTCGTCCGTTGGTAGGTTGTTGGGCATATTCAAGTGCGTAAGCAGGTAGGCAGTTGCATGTTTGCATCTGAGTGGGCATGCGTACGTGCGCATACATGCAGAAATCTATGTGCATGTGTATATGCATTTATACATACATAGAGTACAGTGCAAAACGTTGTTGTCCATTATTCTCGGTGACAAATTTTATTAGTAGCAAAGTTTCAAAAAATTAAAAGAATTTCAAAATAGCACACTTCTCATCATACCTCTATACATATTGTTAAAGCTTGACTTATATTAATCAAATCGTAATATTAAAATGTTTATCTGAGTAACGAATGATATATATAAATAAATAATGAATGTGATGCATGTTCTGTTGCAACTCTTTAAATTGCTGCTTTCTAACAAACACGCTTAAAATCCTCAAAATAAAAAATGGAGAAAAAAATCATCCTGCAACATACTACCAATCAATGACGCTAAATGTGTGTGATTATTTCTGCGTGATTTGGGGGATGAATGGACAGCCAGCCAAACAGACAGTCGGTGTCTTCTGCATTGGCCTGTCTGGTACACCAAGTGCATGGGGGACTGTTATAATGATGGGCACGAGTTCCGATGTGCCCAGACTTCCGATGTGCCCAGAGTCCACCTGGAGAACAGCCCGCATGTTCTTAGAACCTTTTGCTTCCAGCTGGTGCCTCGCCCTTCTCACTACTTCCAGCCCGTGGACAGCCGCACTGCTCTCTGGAACCGAGTGTCGCCTACATGACATGCCAAGGCTCTCGAGCGCTGCCCGCAGCAGTGACAGAAACAGGAAGAACGAAAGAGCCGAGTCGACAGCTGGTGCCTCGCCAGTCTCTCGCCACATGCAGCCTGTGTACAGACTCGCTGTCTGGAACCGAGTGTTGAAAAGAACATGGCTACGCTCTCTGGCAATGGCAGAAGCTGTGAAAGAAAGAAAGAAAGAAAGAAAGAAAGAAAGAAAGAAAGAAAGAAAGAAAGAAAGAAAGAAAGAAAGAAAGAAAGAAAGAAAGAAAGAAAGAAAGAAAGAAAACTGTTGGATGAACATAAAGGCGATTGGACTGGATGAACAGACGGAGAGGCAAGCAGGCAAACAGGCACAAAGGGAGGTCAGCAGGAAGTTAGAAAACAGGACAGACAACCAGAAAAGCCCCCCCCCCAATAACAAAGCCGGACTACAGAAAAACAGACATCAATCGATACATAGAGCCCAGTCCCAGGGGGGTACTTATTCCCTCCCCCATCCCACCTTCCACTTGCAGATTCTAAAAAGGCCAAAAGTAGTGAGATCGAGGCTGGGGGTGGGGACGGGGTACGGATATGTGACATTCATCCCACCTTTCCTTTCCGACTCTGATTAGCTGCCTTTGATTTACATCAAGTAGCCATTATCTAGCAGGCTGGGATAACAGACTACCTGTGTGAGTGGTTTTCACGTTCGCCGGTCTGCCAAGTCGGAGTCTTGGTTTCAAAGCCTACTGTCTCTGGCGACAAGACTCGACAGGGAATGTCACGAAAGGAGAGCGCCCGGTGCAAGTCAGTTACGGACATCAGTCCCACAATCGACCCCAGGACCTCTGGTGCCACTGCTGAACTCCACTCGCGTTGCCCGCGTCTACTAAAGTCGCCTCCCAGCTACCCAGCAGCAAAAGTGTAAACATATTTTCACTGGGGGTGACCTAGATGTCGTGCGTTCTTACTAAACCGTTGAGGTAGCCTGAGTACAGAACGGGAAGTAGATCACGTTTATCCTGGAAGGAAGTCCTAAAAATAGCTCAGAAACAGTCTTGTGGTTCTTTGGGTGGCTAAAAGATTTTTAAGAGGGAGTCCAAAGAAAGATTACTCTAGTTTAATACCTTGCAATATTCATGATGTTTACAGGTAGGGATTCTTCCTCCATCTCCACCCCCACCCCACCCCCACCCCACCCCCACCTCTTTTAGATAATCATAAAGTCCACTGCCTCACCTTGTCGCCTTTCTGTGCAACCTGTCGTCGTTTAGTCTCAAGTCTAAGGGGTTTGTTTTAGCCGCGCAGTGTGATTGGTGGATTTGCGGACTGTTCTTTCATATTAAGTTATTATTATTATCATCGTCGTCATCGTCGTCGTTGTCGTCGTAAATGTTGGGCTGGTGTTCTTTTACTTCGTGGTGGTGTTAGTGACGAGGACGGTGGAGGGTTTTTGTGACAACAGGAACAAACTCATAAACATGCGTCTCGCACCTATACATGCACATTTATTACGAGGGTAAAACACGCGCAGCTGCAAAATAATCCCAGAGATTTTACTATTGATCGGTGCTTCCGGACATGAACTGCTGTTTTATAATCATCCTTTCAAATGTTTTTAGTGTATCCTATGGATCTTATTGCAGGTTTGGGGGAGGGGGATTGTCTCTACGAGCAGTTTGATTATGTGGAAGCGCTCAAACAAAATACATACAAGAAAGAAATCATGTTCAGAAGGAATTTTCTGATATCCTTTACCTTCTTAATGTGATTATTTGATGTCCTTTTCCTTCTTAAAGTGATTGTTTCCAAGTTTCAAGTTAGTTTCAAGTTTCTTAATTCTTTTACCCTCAGGGGGTATTCAGAAAAAAATGTCAAAGAACACATGTCAATCGTACTTCACCTGACATTAGAATATACATATATTGATAAATAAACTCAGTGATTAATAAACATACAGATAACACGCTCAATCACGCACGAAGACGTACCGACACGCAAAAACATAGGCACATATTCGTCTATTCATCTATTCATCTATTCACTAATGCACTTCTGAGAACAGAACGGGAAGTAGATCACGTTTATCCTGGAAGGAAGTCCTAAAAATAGCTCAGAAACAGTCGTGTGGTTCTTTGAGTGGCTAAAAGACTTTTAAGAGCGAGTTCAAAGAAATTTAATACCTAGTTTAATACCTTGCAATATTCATGATGTTTACAGATAGGGACTCTTCCCAGCTCAAGTACTATGGTGTCAGCGCGGTGTTGCGTTCAGCTGTAAATTTGTCACATAAGAAAATATAATGGAATTCACCACCTATGTCTTTTCTGTCACACAGCGTACATAATCGTTCATGCCTAGGGATGTCTTCGTGTCTGAGTTTGTTAACAGGGAAGTTATTATCTAATGTCAAGAATTTTAATAGCAGGCGGCAGTGAGAAGGTGGTAACACTTTGAGATAGGGTTCAGGCTTAAATGACGTTTTGAGTATTCTGTAGTTTGTATATATCTGTTTTGTGTTTAGTTCCTCGAACCAGTGTTGAATACATTGATCTTGTAAGCATCTGTCTACTTTGTTCTTGAACCATTTATCTGTTACCTTTAAACTATTCTGGTTTAACCATAAGCCATTCAGTCCCAGTTCTTGCAGTAATGATTTAACCGAGTGAATAAAATTTGAATGAAGCATCCCTTGTTCATGCAAGTTAAGTAACATTCTATATACAGAACTTGAAAATTTGTCATAATTATTTCCACTGGAGTGTAAATGTGAACAATAAGAATCTGTCACTCAAGATGCTGTATGTCCGGGGCCGTATGCAAGAAACCGGAATAGTTTACTTATTCCAGAATAGCCGCCATGACAGAAATAAGTTCCTTGAATTTCCCATACACGAAAACCGAACAGACTATTTTCCCCTTGTTATTCGGTAGTAATTAAATTGTTCGGTCCCCAGGAGCGAACTGCTTATCTTAAGTTCGCCGAAACAGCATTTTCAGAGATAAAATATACGCTATTTGGGAATAAATTTAGTACAGTTCACATGCATAAGGGGCCAGTAGAATTAAAGAGGGCTTTCAACTGTGTGCACTGTCTAGGCTTGTGAGAAAATCCAGTATGACTGCAAGAGACTTTGGCAAATGTTGGCTAAAATCTGTCAGCTGCTTTCATCAGGCCCTTGATTTGCGACGCTGAAAATGTCAAACACCACAGCAAAGAATTTTGTAGAGGAGTTTACGTTGACGTCATCAGACGCCATGTTGGCTACCAATAAATGTGGTATAAGGCGCTCGTCAAATGTGTTTTATACTACCGTTCTGCTAAGGATGTCAGTTTCCTTCTTAAAGTTATCGGAAATGAAGGTAAAAAAAGGCCAGGGCTGGTGATTTCTTTTACAACAGCCAGTATGGCTTTGTACAGTCTTGGCTAGTACACAATTCATGGTCGCGGTAAGCAGAACCTAACCGAAGTCCCCCCACCACCACCACCACCACCTTCTCTATACCCTAGTGAGCGCAGCTTTCTGATCTCCGACTCATACTGTGATATGGCAGAAGGTTGATGCAGCTTGAGAATCCGGCGGGTTTACAGGCTTCGAGTATTTCGCCCTTTCCAAATGCGAGCGACTCCTGTATAGTTTGCTATTCTATGTTACACGGAAAAGCCGTTTTATCACTGTTAACGAAAACATACGCACACATGTCTTTCTGTGTGACAGGAAAATAGTATTGTATTGTATTGTATTGTATTGTATTGTATTGTATTGTATTGTATTGTATTGTATTGTATTGTATTGTATTGCCTACAGCCAAAGTACTCTGCTCTGCTCTGAAAACTGACCTCTAATGGTCTGTTGTCGATTGTTTGGTTATCTAATAATCTGATGGTCAGACAGAAAGAAACTATACGTGATCATTTGTTTATATTAATGCATGCTTATTCGCGTTATATTCTTCATGTATGGCATTTACCATTATGGCTTCAAACCCACCGATGTTGGTGGACGTAATTTATGTCCAGTTCCATTGTTTGTCCCCAGCTGTATAAGTGCAGAGGCTTCCATAGTGAGTTGCGTTTGGCTGCAGGGGAAGGGAATAGTAGCGGTGTGGAGCTCTTCACAGTGGGAGATGCTTATTTCAAGCCCAAAGCTGTGCGACAGCCAAAATATTAAGCTCGATCAGCTTTCTGGAGGTAAAATTCACCTAGGGAATTCCGCTAGAAGGCTCAAAATACTTTTATGATGATAGAACGCCGTATAATATAAACGTTTCCTCAATGCTATGATGGTTGCTATGCAAGCACCCCCCCCCTCCCCTTCTAACAAAGAAAAGACCCCAAATCTGGATACGAATAAAAAAAAAGAGAGCTCGATGGTTTGTCATTAAGTGTTTTTAAGCTCACACTACTCGAATTAGACCATAGTTATGTGCACAGATTTAGCGTTTTTCTCCTGGCTGTGCGTCAGAATTCTAAAAGAACATCTTCACACAACTTCATCAAGGCCTTGTGAATGGATCCTCTTTTCTAGCATAGCATATCAGCGGTCGTTTTGATTGGAGAACGGTCGCTGTCGATAAAGGGTTTTAACGCTGTTATTTGATGTGTGTGCTGCGGAGATTAATCGACGGACGGACGGACGCACGTACGTACGCACGCACGCACGCACGCACGCCCAAACTAACGAACGGACGGAGAGAAGGATTGAAAGAGACTGTGTGTGTGTGGTGGGCGGGTTAGTGAGTAGGTGGGTTAGGTGTGGTAGGGTGGTTGCATGTGCGTGCGTGCGTGCGTGCGTGCGTGCGTGCGTGCGTCCGCGCGTGCCTGCCTGCCTGCCTGCCTGTCTGTCTGTCTGCGTGCGTGGGTGCGTGAGATTGGACTTGAAATTGTTGGCGGCGCCAGTTCCATTTATCAGTAATTGTTTACGCCCTTCAAACACTCTAACACGACACACAATTTCCTCTGTATAATCCCCCACCCACACCACCCCATGCACCCAAACTGTAATTTTCTTCTCAGGACTGGTGTTCGATTGGGCTACGTGCTTGATGCGGACGCGTTCTGCTAAGGCCACATCACACATCGGATCTCCCAAGAAAAGCGGAAGGATTTTTTCCAGATGATTTTGCTGTTTTTCTTTTCCAAACACAATATATTTGAGTGCTTTCCATGCATTTTAAGGCCGATTCAGGCAGCCTAAAGCAGTTATAGAAAGTTTTTATTGCGATGGGGCTTAGGATATTTGATTTGTTTGATTCTCTGAAGGTCTCTTCCACAAAAAAAACCTTGATAAAGGGGCTGAGGAAAAAAGGAAATATACAAAGATTCCAAAGCGACAAGCACGCCCACCTGCATACACGTTTGTTACCCCCCACCCCCCCCCCACACACACACCCGTCTCTGTCTCTCTCTCACACACACACACACAGACACACAGGTTACTAGTGTTGTCTGACATCTATGCCTCTATTTGTTGAGACTCGATTACAAACCCTGGCCTAAGTTACTGTTTGTCTGTGGGGGGCGGGGGGTGTGTGCTCTCACTCCCTTGATTTCCCTCCACTCCCACCTTTTGTCTTCTTTCACAGATGAGGGTGTAACAACTGGCTTAAACCTGCATGTTTCCCTCCCCTTGTTACGCCACTTCCGCCTGTCTGCGACTCACCTGATGGTGACATAACAGCCTAGCTATGTTGTTGTCTTGTTATAACGTTATCTCCGTCTCGCTGTCGTTGCCACAGGTGATGGTGTACATGACGTACATCGGCAGCTTCCTGTCCGCCTGGTACCTGGTGCTGCTGATGGTCGAGCGCTACATCGTCGTCTGTCACCCGCTGCACGCGCCCGTCCTGTGCACGAAGCGCAACGCCCGGGTGGCCATCGGGGTGGTGACTGCTTTCTCGCTGGTGCTGTACGTCCACAGCTTCTTCACCACGCACACTGTGGACTCGACCTTCCAGGCGCCCTGCGCGCAGAACGAGATGTACGTGCACTTCGTGGCCATCTTTTCCTACGCCGACTCTCTGGTCACCTTCGTGCTGCCCTTCGTCATCATCCTGGCCCTCAACGCCCGCGTCATCCTGGCCCTCAGGAGCTTCCGGCGGCGCCACCAGCCCCTGACGCAGCACGTCAGCAGCCACTGCAGCACCAGCAGCAGCAGCAACAACAACAACAACACCAGCGTGCTGCTGGAGCGGCACGTGCAGCCGGCGCACATGTGCGTGGTGTCGCAGGCCCAGGTGCGCGCCACCAAGATGCTGGTGTGGGTGGCCACGGTCTTCCTGCTGCTGTACATGCCCAGCCACGCCCTGCGGCTGTACATCCTGCTGACGGACGGCCCGCTCGGCCACAGAGAGGGCTTCGACCTGATGCTGGCCCAGCAGATCTGTCAGTTCATCTACTACCTCAACTTCGCCGGCGACTTCTTCGTCTTCAGCGTCACCAGCCGCAGCTTTCGCAGGAGCATCTCGCGGCTGATCAAGCGCGTGCGCCACCGCCAGCATTGATTCTCCCTCCCCCCCCCTCCTTGCCTATATATGTACATACGTTGATCTTCCATCATAAATCCCTCCTGTTCTGAAAATAATGGTCGTTCATCCTATGCCCCTCCTTTTTTTCATTTTTCATTTTCATTCGACCCATCCTGTACATACTGATCGTTGACCCATCTTCTCATCTACATATTGATCTTTGACCTCGCCTTTCTTGATTGTTTTTATCCTCGACCCCCCCCCCCCTTTTTTTTTTGTCCTGTGAATTTTGATCTTTGACCCCCTCTTCTCTTACACATTGCTCCTCCTCCACTAATCCCTCCTATCCTGTTTGTTTTCATTCCCTCTTTATTTACCCTATCCTTTCCTGTTTACATTGATCACCCATCACCGATTCCTCCTGTTCTGTATATATTGATCCTTCATCATCAATCCCTGACACCGATTGCCTGTTATTAATCCTTTCTCTACTGTTTATATTGATTTCCATCAATGATCACTTCTTTTCAATATGCATTGATTTACTCCTCTCCCCCCCCCCCCCACATAAAATGTTTTTTTCCCTAGTATCTTTTGCTCCGGGCCCAATTCTTTTCGATTTTTCTTCTCCCCACCTACAAATATGAAAGTCCTTAGCACGCGTAACTATCATTAAAGCGCTTTATAATTAATTTACAATTAATATCTTTTACTTATTGTCTTTCTTTTGGTGTCGTTTTTGCGGCAGGTGGTGAATGTGTCAAACCAGCGGAGTCTAAGAATTGTGCGTGCGTGCGATTAATCGCCGTTAGGGGAGGCTCTTGTCCTAACGGGTCTCCAGCTTTCCCGCCTGCGAGCAAAACAGGAAATCTCCATCCCTTCTCCATCCTCCTCGAAGTCGCGCACACTTTTTAAAAAGAAAATATTTTTGGAATCCGAGTTGGTTGAGTGCAATGCAGACAGGTTCTCCTATCTGCACCAGTGGCGACTCCAGCACACCCCACTCCCTCCTCTAAACCCCACACGCACATCTACCCCTATCCCCCCTAATCCTCCACCAGCTCTCCTAGTTCTGTCCTTTTCTGAAATGCGGCGAAGTCAGGTCTCTACTAATTTTGCTTTCCGGTCTTGTACTTTTCTGCCAGCCTCATGTTCCATGGCGCGGATGTAAAAAGTCGAAGTTAAATAGATCTATATACCCTGCATTACAGCTTTAACCCAAAGGAATGCATCTCTAACACGAGTTTAGTGGTTGTTACGGTTTTCTAAAACGTCATTTTTTAAGAACAGCAAGGATAGTGGGCAAGTTATTTCCAGCCCTAATTATACGGGTTTCAAACGACCAAGTTCCACTGTGTCGTGCATTAGCTCCTGCATTAGGCTATAGGTGACGTTCCTTGGGGTGGACAAACAAGTGCCCCTTATCCACAAGTTATTTCCAGCCTTAATTATGCGGGTTTCAAAAGCCAAGTCAAGTAGTCTGTTCCACTGGGTCATGGATTAATTCCTGCATTATGCTATAGGTAACATGTTTTTGGGGATGGATAGACAAGTGCCTCCTAGAGTGCAGACCGACATCACTAGAGGGTGTGCAAATCTGGTTCTGCATTTGAGAGATTGTCCTTGGACGGATGGATTGCACGAGTTTGGCTGCCCTTGCATGGCTCCATTGTAAGAGCGTCTGTACATACATTATCAGCTAATCTGTTCGTAAATCCGGTCGCAAGGCCCACTTACCTTGTGTATTCTTCGTGCACCTCGACATGTGGAGATGTACGTACCAACATCCGCGGAAGACGCTCCACATTAAATTCACTCCCTTAGCGTTGCCAAAAAACAAACTCCGTTTCACACTGATGCCACTCCGGGTTCTTCTAAACTGATTCCGTTGTATTTATAGCGTATGAAAACTGAGTGGGAAACAAAGTGAGCTGGTGAACTCGCCCCTACCTCGAAAGTTATCTGCGTCTGTCCACACTTGTTCCTTAGACGGACGTTGGTTGGTTGGTTGGTTGGTTGGTTGGTTGGTTGGTTGGTTGGTTGGTTGGTTGGTTGGTTGGTTGGTTGGTTGGTTGGTTGGTTGGTTGGTTGGTTGGTTGGGTGGGTAACGGTTGACGTTGTCAGTGGCGAAGGCTAGCTCAGGGTGGGGGTAAGAGGCGAAAAGGTGATAAAAGGTGGGTGGTGATGTGGAGGAGAACGAGAAAGGTCTGAATGAAAACCGGAGCACTTTGAGAAATTTCGGACCTCCAGCCCTGTAAATGGCTGGGACAAGCAGATAAGGTACCTTGCCGGACACAGGATCCGAACTCCTGAACCACAGAACGCCTTTCCGCCATACTACGAGTCACCCCGACTGAGGGACGGGAGGTGGGGGGGGGGGTAGAGGTTAGCTGTGGGCGCAGCATTTTGTTTTACAGCAGTTGCCCAAATTTATTCTGTTATTTGCATGCATGAAAACATGTAACAAGGGAAGATAGAAGAATGAAGTGTGTCAACTAGGAAAAAGGAAAGTGTGATGGGGCAGCCATCACGCAGACGGTTTTGGCCATCACGCTCACAGCCGCAGCGAACGCCGGGGGCGGTATGGGTCGAGTACTGCCAGCGGCACGTGGTGTGACGCACTGTCATCTTACAGCGTGCTGTGCTAGGCTCACTCTCTTTAAACGTTTCTATATCCTTCTAGGACAGTTGCAGATACTAACAACTAACATATTCGGATTCTACTCGATATACTCTTTCGGTAGATACTAAACTCACCCAACGTCTTAATAGCTTAGGTTAGTTTGTAGGCATATTTCTTATCTTTACATGCTCACATTAGCTAGTTTAACGGCCTTTTAACGTAATTATCTTTATTTCCTTCTCACTCTGCTTAACTTTCCTTAACACTAACAGGAAGAGCAAAGCGCACTCTAGTCACTGTATATTTTCATGTCCTTGTAGGTATATTCTTTCACTTTTTATTCTAAGTGTTGTATGTGTAAGAAACACAAAATGAGGTATCCACCTGACTTCCACCCGCCAGCTTCTGCCATAGCTGGCAATGGCTCCGTTGTGGCTCGCTCCCACCCGGTAAAAGCGGGGTGCGTGCCGGACAAAGCAGAGTCCCGAAGTAGGGTGAAGCAGGAGGAGGACGAGGGAAAAGATGTAGCAAAACAGTAAAGTGCAGTAAACCGTGGGGTGGCGGAGCTTGTAGGGCAGCAGCAGTGGCGGCCCTAAATAAAGTACGCAGAGGGCGTGGAAGGAACAAAACCTGCCTTTGTTTGAAGGAGAGAGAGAGAGAGGAAAGTTGCGAAGCGAACCCGCTTCATCACAAAAGAAAGAAAGAAAGCGTGTTAAACGACAACCAGGCTTGCAGCCAGGCACACACAAATACTCCATCTCCATCGATCACCGAATGGGAGAGAACCAGCACAAGCTAATCGGCTGCGAAGCTTGCAATTCAACGCTCCGTGAGCGCGTCTCCTCCCCC
>SMGT01014460.1:68663-80393 GCA_004794575.1 Lanistes nyassanus
CCCCCCCCAACTCCACACACTTTTTCTGTCCAGACGTCCGTTCTTAACGTGGATTTTCTTGTGTTACTGTTTGACAGTGCAAGGTTTCAGATCTCTCCGTTGCAAGAACAGTGTTGGGTGCGCCGAAGACGTCGTCCGTGGCTACCTAAGCCCAGTCACGTGTGGTTCGGCCGAGGTCAAATGAAAACTAGTACGTAGCCATTTGGCCACGGCAAGATGGATTTAGTATTTTCCGCAAGGATCAGATCTGTACAGACACGGATTTTTTTGCTTCAGCCTTGGTAAACAGGAGCTGTGCGAAAATACCTTGATCGAAACTGTACCATATATAAACACATATATACATTTGCGGGAAAACGACTTTCAATTAAGCTCATCGTTTCTTTCTCAATCCACCTTGCCCAATTCTGTTTTTTCTCTTCAAAGCATGAACACCGAGGAAAAACCAACTGACGCTATTAATTTTTTAAAAATCCTTTATTTCTCGACACATCAGCATAGGATGTAAATGCAAGATGGTGCCTTGATTTTTGTCGTCTGCTGTTGGACAGTCGCTCTGTGGATGGCCTACGCGAAGCTTTGGAACAGCTGTATCAAGCCACGATTTTGCACTGTCATCGTCAGTAAGACAACTGCAGCTGTCTTGGCCAACTCAGTGAGAATGGATTCGGACGGCAACACCCCTGGAATAGCAGCGCTGGCAGACCCAAGTAAACCGTGCCGTCTGTATCCTGCTGTCTGTATCCCAGTTCGTTCCACTTCTCTTCCCACCAAGCAGCCCGAGCCATCCCACCATGCAGTGGTCCGTCCATATGCCTGTTTTGTACCCAGGCTTTTGTGGGCACGATTTGTCATAGTTCATTACTGTCCGTTTTAAATTTATGCTCATTGATCCACATTACAGACAACCTCCCGGACTACCGGGAATGGCCGAGGATGGCGCAGCCCGTGCACCTCGTGCGTTCGTGGCGCATCGGAAGGCTTAAATAACGAATTAAAATATGAATGAAGCGTGAGAAGATGTACTGTCAAGAAAACCCTGCATACACGAATGCATGTGTCTGTGTGATTTCACTTCATACAAAATAAAATGGTGGCAAGTAAGTTGCCTGAGGGTCTGGGAACTTCCTAAAATAGTTTGTCTAAAGCTGACCAAACTCTAGGTTGTGATTCATTTGGAAGGCGAGGTAAGCTGGAAACACAACGCCAGCAGTTGCAGGGTTGATATGTCCACTGGACAGAAGGCCAAACAAGTATTAAAATGCGAGTTACAGAAATAGAACTAAACAATAGGAGCCACCTAGGATTCTGATGTACCTGTATAAATTGCAAATCACCTAGCACAACTACCTGTGAACTTTCAAACTGGGAAAAGTAATGTTCTGTTAAGAGAATCATAACTTTTACTGGAGCTATCATAATCTTAATTTTCAAGTTCTTGCATTTTTGGCTGTACATACTGTATTCAGACTAATTTGCACGGCACACAACAGGAAAATATGGAGGCCTGAGCAATCAACACGAGAATAAACCACGTAACCAAGAATTATCAAGTCGTTTCATTCTGGTTCCGGAACTGACTTTTGAAAACAGGATCATGGGACACAAGGCACTTTAATTCAAAAAGCCTCAGTTTAAGTACATGTGTTAAACTTACCAAAGTTTTAACACTGTAAAATAATGCCCCAACAACAATATTCAGCAAGATGCGCTACAGTCAGTCTTATCCACCAGGCACCACTGTTTCTAATTTCAACATATTCTATTCCACTGATAGCTTAGTCCAAAAATATCAAATAAAGCCTGTCTTTCTGTTTCTGGCTACAAATAAACAAATTTACTTTAGGATCTATTTTGTCAACAGAAACATCATATAATTTCATCTGCATCAACAATAGCATCACATAATTTTACTTTTTCCCCATACCACCTAAAAACAAAAATGTTAAAAAAGACTTCACAAGTTTTCATATAAGCAATCCTCAAACCCTTGTTTCTGCAAAATCCTGTAGTTAAGTTTTTAAACTGAAAAAAGTGCTGCACAAAGTTTTGAAACAACTAGTGGATGTCATTTGAAACAATGCCGCTTTTAACCCATTCAGGTCCACTTAAAATGCCTAAAAATCATTTCTAATGCAGACGTTTCAAAAGTGTGTGCTCAACATGAGAGATGGAGGTAATCACATAAATTATCTGCAGATCTGACTGCTAGCCTTTAAGTTTAACAACAATCCGGAATTTTCTAGTTGTTGAGAATGAATGGTGACAAATTTTGTTTTCACAAACAGAACTTGGCTAAACGTACCATGTCTTACGAAAACCAAAAGCTTTTCACGATCGCACTCCAGGTGCTCAAGCATGTCAGCATAAACAAGCAATGATCCACAAAGCATGCACAATACTGTGGACTCTGTGTACTTACTTCACATGTGCAATTTTACAAGCAGAAAGTGTATCAAGTTTAGGTGCTAAAAGCAACATTGTCACTTCCATTGGCTGTTTCATAGAAACAGGACCCACCATAATCTAAAAGGCGAATTCATTAGTACCAGCAACAGGTACATATCATATAAGCTATAAATTATACCTGATTCAGACAAACTTCCAAATCTTGTTTACAAGACACAGGAATTCCACAATCTTTGAGTCGCCAGAAACACTTCTTGATTATCACCGAGACGCTGCTTGCTATGTGCAAAACTACCACCCACTTCCTCACCACACACCCAAAGCAACTACCCTCCTACCGATATCAAGCGTTTCACTCGCAGGCTGACATCTATAACAGCTGACCTTCACATTTACCTGAAAAGCCCCTGAATGTCCTGCAAGGGGTTGATTTTTGCTCATTCTAGCGTCAGTGAGACTGCCAGTCCTTGAAGAATGTTGGCATTATTTTCTCCAGAAAATTGTCAAAACAATGGACTCCCTTGACTATTGCAAACAGCCCAACCATGGCCTTTGTAAAATATGTACTTCTACAGTCTGCATAGTCTGCCACAGAAACCTCTTACCTTAAGACTAGATCAATTTTGTTCCCTTCGCAAACCTGTGATTATGTTGGTCATCTCACTGGTACTAATTGTACTTCTCCAAAAACCTACGAAGATTTCTCTCAGACTTGTTCTTTCTTTTATATTCCTTGAAGTCCCACACTTCTTTCACTTTCTCTTGTTTACATCTACTCATCTATAGACAGCAGACTTTCACACTCACTGGGACTAGTGTTTGACTACGCCTCTCCTCATTTTCCCTTGATCTACTCTAACGTTGCCCTTTGGAGGCACCAAAAAAGGTAGGGAAAGAAAGTTCTGGATTTTAAAAGAAAATTTGCCAAATAGGAATGTTGAGTAATACTGAAAAGAAGTCTCATCAACGCGGAGAGAGGTATGCACGTGGAAAACCAACCCTGTATTAATGTCCATGGTGAAATGGCTTTTGGTAAGTTTTCAATACAAATCACACACTCACATTCATGTTGCGCCGTATATTTCACATCATTTCATTTTTCCCAAGGCATCCATTCTGTCGTTATAACATTCATTTACTAACAGCCACTCACAGACATCTTTGCAGGACATTATATATCACATTGCCAATAACAGCCCAGCCATATTAGATTAGCCATCGCAAACTGCCTACTCCTACCCAGCAATGTGGCCTTTTGTTTGCTTGTCTGTCTGTTTGCTTGTAGGTCTGTTTTAAAAACAGATTCCCAGGATTCCCATGCTCTGAACAGCACGCCACTCAAACTCTAAGCTCTCTTCACCTTTGGCAGTTTTGTTTGCACAGCAGAGAAAACTCGGCCTCACTAAATGCTTCCAACTTTCCAAGAACCTTCGCAGCATCCTATAACAGCCCCTAACGAAAACGTCTGGTCCATCCCACAATTCCGTTTCAGTTCCCATCTGACCTTGTGCTCATTCCACTGAGGGCAAACGACACTGCTCATTATTAGCTTGAACCACAGCAGCTTTCAAGCACAAATGTATCCACCACTGCTCTGGGCTCTCTGTCCTTGGCACTTCCCTGTGGATGCACAGAGCACAGTCTTGCCTCAGTAAAATGTTGCCAGAGCACACAGAAAGCATCCTGCAGTCAAGCTTGCTATATCACACGTGTACAGAAGCAGCAACGTGCTTCAGTGTCCTCTCGCACTTCCCCTGCATAAGCCTTGTGTCAGGATTTGACCTTCTCAAAAAATGTCTGCAACAGAACAGCAAGTAATGGGAAGAGCCACAAAGAGACAACATGCTAATGTGGTAACACTGAGAGTACAGCTGAAGAGATTTAACAACACAAGCTGCTAATCTCATCATAAGGTGAAATTAAAAAGGACAATAATTTGTAACAGATGAGGAAATGGAGGTGAAATGTTGTGAACTCCATCCTGCAACAAATATACATGTAACTTGTAGCTGAACAAGCTTAAATATGCACATACATAGGCATCTTGATCCCACATCTTGATATTGTCCTAACCTCTACCTCAAACCATGTGTGTTTGTAATCAAAAACAATGTCTTTATTCAAAATTTTGCTGTAGAATTGCATTCTCAACTGCAGAGAAATCTATCTTACATAAAATCCACCCCACCCCCCAACCCATGAAAATAATTTCAGGGACACAGGTACTCCGGCATCTATTAGGAATGGCCACAGAGAGAAAATGGGCTCATGTGGTAAGAGTGACAGGGTAGCTGAAGACATGTTGGATGCTAAGTGACACAGTACCTTGAGGTACTTTCTAAAAGTCTTCTCATCTGCCTGCAGAGCCCGGCAAAACTCTTCAGCCAGCACGGCCGCCATGTTGAGTGTCCGCAAGTAGTCCGTCTGCAGATACGTGACCAGTTCTGCACCCTGCACACACCGGCTACCAATGAAGTCTTTACTTTTCACACCGACATCCTGTCGCTGCTAGCAAATTTTTCACTCTTCCTTCCTGGCACTCAGTCACTGTCACCATACTCTTTCTCATCCTCACTGTTATCAGCTAAATTGCCTTCTTTTCTTCACATTTTATCTGTACTAAACAACTTGCGCAACATTACACCGTGTCAACACGTCAAGTTTTAGACGTTTCCTTTTGGTGGGTATTGAGTGATTCATGATCCAGACACCACATTTGTCCTCACCCCCACTCCCTGGTCCCCACCGCTTGAACTGCGTTTTTGTGGGTAAGTGTAAACAAAGTAACAGTTTAAGGGCCCATGCAGTAACCACCATGTTAACTATGCAGTAAACAAGTGCTCACCAGCAGAAACCTACTGACCGCCAGTTAATACTGGCTCCTGCCTCCACACCCTGCGTTCAACTAAACAAAAGGGACCTGAGCTGACACAAGGCTGATATGAAAGCAGGCACTACAGTGCACAGGTCTAGAGCCCCAGTTATATCAAGCACCGCTTACCCTCTTCTCTAAGATGGCTTTGAGACAAGAAGCACACTCTCCCAGCACCTGCAATCCCACAGAAAAATATTATGTGATCACATTTTTAAACAGTTTCCTCTTGCAATTATCTTTTAAGGCTTTTCTTAATCGGATAAATCTGCATCCTAATTTGACAAGCCTTTTTGGGTTTCTAGAGGACTTTGAAAAACATCTGTCTGGTTAAAAAATGCTGTCAGGTAAAATGTCTTTCTATGATGATATGGCCATATTTTTCAGACTCTTTTTGGAGACACCGCTTGCCAGAAAGCATATCAGCCAAACACAAGAACTTCTTTCTAAACATCTCTGCCACTCAGTAGCCTAATGATCACCATCATTTAACATCAAATGATAAATGCACAGACATGTGACCCTCCCAAAATTCAAAACCCTGAAAATCCCAACCACAGGGGCCCCCACTGGGCACAGCGGCAGAGCTCTGCTGAGGGAGCACCCAAATCATTTCCTGTTTCACATCAAGAAGCAATTTTACCCTTGCTATGACTGTACTTGTTTCAAACCTTTGTATAATTCCACAGCTGTGTCCCATTGGCACAGAAACATGCAATAGTTATATTTCAGTCTTTGAGGTCTTATTAGCCATCGATTTTTGATCAAATTTTACTGTCAGTCACTGTTCTTTTGTGGGAGATTTTTACAGAGGTTTTCATATCCAATTTGTTGATGAGACACTTATTTTTGAAAAGTGTTGCAAATGCAAGGATGGTAATTCCTGCAAAGCAAACGATAGTTGCAACTCAGACTCAAGCATTTTACTTTGAGATTTCATTTGTCAGCCATCTGCAAAGTTTAACCCAGGAGAGACCTTTGTTTATTTTAATGTTTTTAGGTGACTTGGATTGTGATTATCTTCAAAGTTTGACAAAAGGGCAAAGGACAACCACAAAATGACCTGCATGTCCAGCACCAAGGAAACAATGACTAACGCCATTCCTGTTGTACTCCCCAACACCATTCTACTTCTTCAAGCTTGGCAGTCTTGGTCCCGATGAAGGCATTACCAACTGATCGCTTGCTTGAACAATTGCCAAACACTCTGTCATATGCCATATATAAATAGAAGCACTCACTATCTGAAATAGCAGGACCGCAAAAAGGAATGTCCTTTCTCTTACAAAAATGTTGAAATGCTGTATCCTCTAGGTTTAGATGTTCTCAAAACCCAAATTTCACGCACTCAGACACAACTAGATGTCAAATATCTGCTGTTACCATGGTCCACAAAAGCGAATTTCTCCTTACCAGGGATGTCTGTCCATCTTTGAGGTCAAAGGTTGGACTAAGTGGTGCCATGATGCAGGCTGGCACAATGCGTTTGTACATGAAGGTGGAGAATCCAGTCATGCCATCACTTTCACCACCTGTAACATGCCACCCAGGGACACTTTACCCACCTGTAACATGGTGCACTTCAACACACTTGTGTACAAGTTTGCTACCAAGACAACGAGACTAACGAATAAGGTTGGGATCTCAGCACACACCTTTTTACACGATCCATGCCAGGGACAGCACTAGGTCCCGGTCTTGGTGATCAATGTTAAAGTCTTAGTTTCGCTTCGGTTGTCTCAGATGTGCATTAAGAAGGGGAGATCCATTACAAGTCTACATGGTTAAGAGACAGCAGGAAAATGCAGCCGTACTCATGGTGTGACCATACTGGTCAAAAAGGACTGTAATGGAATTGGCACGTGAACAGAGACCAGGAGGCTGAAGACCAAACACTCTCCGACAAACAAGTTTTCTGCCTCTGGTGACAGACAAGATGCCAGCTGTGCTGTTCCCAGCTCAGGCTAAATACATGAAGGTACCACATATTTCTGACCACTGTAAATGTTCAAGCACTAAGTGCTGTGGAGAAACTACTGCACCAAGAAGCCATATATTCAAGTTATCGACATGACCATGACCTTCAAGCACTGACCCCACATCTCAGTCAGCTTTCTGAGGATGACAAAGCAATGCTTCTGAGTTTGTGGGTCTTGCAGCTCTACTGCTCCCTGTACCACTGATGTAAACACCTGGTCCACACTCTGCACATCTGCAACACACACATCACACTTTATGTTATCGTAAACACCTAGTCCACACTCTGCACACTGGCAGCACACAGCACACTTTATTTCCCTATTATTGTCCCTTGATTCAATTGTTCCTCTTACCCACTTTCACTTGCCAAGCAGCGATCACTCATTTCAATTCAGACTGTGTAGGACTATGCGTCCTCTGTCCCTAGTTGTGTGTACATGGATCATAAAGAGTGCACATGGCCCACGAGTTTGTAATTGTTGTCTCTTTAAATCTCTATTGAGGAGCTTAAAAAAATTTCTGTGCATGCTACCCAACAAATCCCAAATGCTATGCATTTTCTAAACATTCCATTAAAGTTTTGCCAGCAGACACCTGTGCCTGAAAGCCTATACAGAAACATGCTTTAATTGATCACCATCTTAATGCTGCCTCATGCACATATCTCACAGACAGAATATGACCCAACAAAAGAAGCATGACAGAACGCAATACTACCCAAAGTCTTGAAGACGTTGATGCATTCGCTGGATACAATGGTAGACAGAAAAAGAAAGTATCCACGCTGCAGCAGTTTGCGTTCACTAGCTGCCACTTGATCCCGTTCATCTGCAGGCGACATCAGCACTGTGAAGATGGTCGTCACCAATGGAATCAACACCTCACTGAGAAATGGGACGATGACTCCCTACAGGAGCAACCAAAATAAATTTTGAAGCCCAAGAAAGTAAAAAAGGGAGCAAGTAGTGGGGGGGGGGGGAACCCTCATCCTAAAGGACTTTTAACCCTGTCAGAATCAAGACCACGCAACATCCCCTCTCCCCCCAACCTTACCACTGCATGCAAAAAGACACATATGCCTATATGGCCTAATGCATCTATTCACCTTGAACTTCATGATCAACTGGTTCAACAGGGGCAAGAACTCATACAGCTCCCTGACATCCGGGTGCTTCAGAAGGCGAGTCATAAGTGGGGGGATGAATGGAAGGATCTCGGCATCCAAGCACACCACCATGCGATGCAGGAACTGACGCACACCGGCCTGCACGTGGCTGCGCTGTACCGGGGTATCCAGTGCCAGCCCAAACAGCTGCAGGAGGTTGGTGAAGGCCTGCACGCAGCCACACTGCTTCATGGTTTGTGAGCCTGAAAAACCTTTGCTGGCTCGACTGTGGAATAGAAAGTCACACTACCACAATGTGTTGAAGACATCTGTATGTAGATCATGGTTCATCAAGATATCAATCACCATTAAATGCACTTTAATGGTGAAAGGCACAAAACCAATCCATGCCCTAAGTTAATCTTTTCTATTCTAAATCCCATAAGGTTTTCATGGCACATTTCACATAAGGCACCAAGCACAACCATGGACCTAACTACAGATTCTGTGCAGATGTGTTAAAACAGGTTTTCTGAAGAAAGTTCAGGGATATAATTTCAGCTTTTTTATATATCTACTTTGGTGCAGTTGGATATCTGAAGCTGGTCATCACCTAGCAAGAGCCATTGCGTTGTATATACAGTTGCCATACGCAGTCTGCTGTTTCTCATCTGTGGCAGCACTCAGGCATGACAGCAGTTCTTCAAATTTGGAAGCAATGGGTGCCAGCAAGCTAGTCATCAACTCCTGTTTCTTCTGCACGCATATACACACCCCACCCCCACCAAAAGACACACACACACACACACACACACATGCAGACATCACCCCCAACTCATGTCAATAATTGATGGTATATAAAGTCTAACAGACATTTTTATAACTGTAGCTAAACAATAGCAATAAACAACAACCAAAAACCCACCAAAATCTTTAATGTTTTAAAATGTGTGCACTTCAAACATACACAAACCTACAGAAAAACATCCAGTTACCTCTGGAGGAAAAATGCTTGAGACGACCAGCATGCTGGCCGTCTCATACAAGAACAGCTGATCATTGTCCGAAAGCAGGAGATGCTGGCCGTTGGTGGTTGCATCTGACGGGGCATTCAACACTAGCAGGTCTTGCAGCTGGGTAAAGACGTCATTCAGATACGGCTGGAGATGAGCTCTGTTTAACAGCACCATGCCTGACATATAGTCATCATCATGCCCTACCTCCTGATCTGAATGACCATGCTGACACCACCACTTGATACAAAGCACAGTTGCTGATGACACTACCAATCACTTCTGACTCCATCACATCCATACTGTAATTTTTCAAGCAAACAGCAATAAACTGTGGCTTACATTCCAATAAAGATGTTTTGAGTTTATTTCTGGACAGAAGCTGAAGGTCGTGACTCTGCATGAGGGTAAAGGTCACAGGATGATCTTATAGTAACATTCGGAAACACTTACTTGAGACTTTTGACAAAGCGTGAGAACAGGTAGGAACATCGACTGCGCACTTTCATGGATGGGTGGCGCAAACCTCGTTTGTCCAGAAAAGCCACCTTCAAGTAAAAGCAAACAAAATATGTCGTGACTCATAGAAGCAGCACTGCCAATAGGTCTAAAGCCAGACTACTCCAACGAATGACTGGATATAAATTTAGCTTTATAGTCAAGAAAGATGAAATTTTTCATTTTAAATTTTGTTGCCATGAAAACTTATGTTAAATGAAACAAAAGGTTAAAAAAAACTTTGTTTCCTGGTACAGTACATTATGTTTTATTATCTGGTAAAATCTCAAGATTAATAGTAGGCTCAAAAGAACACCATGGAGTGTATATTGAAAAATTCCACTCGAAAACCATTATTTCTTCTTCGAACATAGCCAGGGCATAAGAGTATGGTAGAATAAGCAAGAGGTGGGCATGCAACAAACAGGTTAAAGCTTCCTCTTTCTTTCTCTCCCATCACGCCATGCCCTAAGGTTCATGCACACAGGAAGTTTGGAAACGAGAAAAAAGATGACTCACCAGCACATCTGGTATATGCTGCGGTTCGCACATGAAGAACTTGTCATACCGGACCACAGTCTCAAAGAACTGCAGCTGAACTATGAGATGACCTTGGCAGCTGACCCGACTGGAGACAAGCTGCAACATTTGTCCTAATGCTATCTGTTGCTCTACTGGAGGAAGTAAGTAAGAGTTGGGGCTTAACGCCATGCCAGCAACTAAGGCTATGTCACAGCGGAACACACAGAGAAAACATCGGTATTGCATCGGTATTACTGGAGGTCATCTTTTTGGCAACTACCTCTCTACAAGCCAAGTCACGTTATCTTCTTACATCGCACATCTTTACAAACTCTACCCACAGTTGCAGCACCTACCTAAAGGGGAAGGAAAAACTCCCGACAAAACTTCAAGTTTAAGCAAGGTAGGGAAGCTTCTCAAACAGATTCAAGACATTCTTCATGAGAAAAATCTACTGGGACCATCTCAACTTTATGCAAGACAGGGAATAACAGGGCTGAAAACAAAAATGTATGCATAACTATTTCTGATCAAAACCATGAAAATCCTGCCAGTCTAAAGTGGCAAGCAGATGGCACATTTTGGGTCCAAATCAATTATCTGCATTCCTTTCATTCCACAAAAGAGTTCACTCCGCTGCTAGAAACTGGCAGCAACAGCATAATCTAATAAAATAAGTCCCAGGCAGCACTCAGGAGGAAATACAAGTGTTCTTACCCGCCGCATCATATCTTGCAATACTGACACTTTAGTTGGGTTGCCACTGAAGTGCTGGCCATGCGAAGCCTGGAATAACAGAAGTGCAGGGCTCATACTTTATGAAAATATTGCAACCAAGTACAGAACTTTGTAAAACAGATAAGTGTCCTAGGCTCAAGAAGAAATGAACAAGTAACTGAAACAGTGAAAACACAGACGTACTTGTAAATCAAAAGGCAATGCATCTAATGAAAGAATAAGAATGCTTTGTCAGAATCATAAGTAATCTCAGCCATAGCAAATTCTGTCACACAGCAAAGTCCATCACAGTCACACAGCAAAGTTCGTCACAGTCCCATAGCAAAGTCCGCCACAAATGGCTTGCATCCTTTGAACAGGTCATACTCACAGGCACTGCTTCTGCCACACTGTACAACAAGGTGATTGCCATTTCAATGTCACGGAAGTTTGCTGACTCCCACTGTGGCAGCGTCTGGGTTACTATGTTGTGCACAGTCAACAGAACCAGCTCTGGATCCTCAATGAACAGGCAATATCAAAATTACGTAAGTCACATATCACACAATCTTTCGGAGGCCAAAACCAGCAATTTTACCCCCCCCCCCCCAAAA
>SMGT01014460.1:80414-127035 GCA_004794575.1 Lanistes nyassanus
CCCCCCAAAAAAAATATAGTTTTCATCATCATCATCCAAAAAAAATCATGCCTAGGAGAACCATTGCCACATAACAGAACTTTGGAAGACCTACACACATTTATCTCATATCTGCATACCTTACGTTAGTCAAAAACCGATGAACCCAAACAATGCTCATAAGATACAAGAAACAAAAATGCTTTCATGACAAAACGTTAGTGCCGAGTAAGCTTTGCAGACCATGACTAGAAAAATGGAACAAGACACTTGCTGAATTTCAGACTGTGACTCACTGCTGTCAGCATGAGAGCCTGAGAAAATTATGTCAGGGCATGTGTGCCTTCTGTCTGCCTTCACAACTTTTGTTGTTATTGAATTTGTAGGACACACAGTGCTTCCACCCTGTGATTTCACACTATGACAGGAAGCGGAAATGAGTTGGGGTGAGGAAGAGAGAGGATCGCGTTGACCACAGAAGGTTGTTGTCCCTGCTGGTCAATCCTACTGTCGCCCTATGCCCATACAGCTATCTCTTAAGGGGGTTAATAATCAACAAAAGCTATGACAGCATTGTAATAAAGAGATGGAAAATAAAACCAGGAAATTACCAGCTGGGCAATATTGTTGAATATAACTTTAATCTGTTTGCGGTATTCCATAAACATGGCTTCATCCTCTCCCTGCAAAAAAAGGCAAGAAAACTCTTCATTCTTTTCCTGCCATTTCATAAACACAGACAAATTTATTTCAGTTTTTGCAGGCCATTTGGCCCATATGAAGAAGAGAGATTGCAAAAAAATAGTAGTAGTCTACTGGCAGTTTGAATGCAACATTCACAACCACTAAATATAATAGATTACAGCAGGATGAAAGATGGTTTATTTCCCAAACAGAAGGCATTTGCACATGTACAGGGCTACTTTGAAACACAAAATACCATAACTATGAAGATAAAAATGGCAGTTTAACCATGCGATCAGAGGGTTGGCAGTAGTTAAAGAAACAGGTAACAGATGACACAAATCTTCAATAAACTGATTATCATCTTGCTTACAGAGGAATCATCAATGGTTTGAGCGAAATAGGGAGTACCATTTAAAGGAATCTGATGACATCTTAGCAAATATATAGCATGGAATTGTCTATTGTAAACACACATGGAAAGTACGTAATCTATGGTTGGTTCGTGAGGCCCAGATTTGCGTGTATCCAGTTTTATACCTATAAACAGTTGTGGCCAAAAGTTTAAGACCACCGAACATTTTTAAACAAAAATGACAAAGGCTATACAGAAAGAAAATAACAATGCAATACTCACTTTTAAGTGTAAGTTTTAATATTCTTTGTCTTGCATAATTTCTTTCATTATTTAGTACTTTGTGTGTCCACCTTTTGCCTTGATTTTGTATTGTCAGTTCTTCTTTGGGATAGGAACAGTTACGACAAACATGCAGCACGGCAGAAATAGAGTTGAAAATTTTCAATGTGAAGGCTTTTATTCTCCGCTCTATGCATGCTTCATACAGAACAGCCCACTCCTGGCAATTAGTACACCCTACGATGTTGAATAGCACAACTTTGTTCTATCTTAACAACCTGAAAAAGGCTTACCTCATGCTCAAAGTTATAAGACTCGTCATACTTCATCTTCTTTACAACTGTATACAGCAATCCCTGGGAAAGAAATGAACATTTCACATATGGGTATCTCTACCTTTCCACTCCACCCCATGATCACCACAACCACCAAGAACTAGAAGGCAGCTACACTACACTGTTACAAATCAGGTACAAAACCAATCTCCCCAAAATTAATCCACCTTCAACAGACAGATAATCCGTACAGGCATAACCTGCCAGCTCTTTTAAAAGCTTACTTTAATAATGAAAAGACATCAAACATGCAGGTTTTATGAGCAAAGACTGAACCGCTGATTATAAACCATAAATCGTTAGAATTTGAAGGAAACTGGCAAAGAAGACGCCTAACAAACAGTCATAAAAACCCTTTTTACCTCGATATGCTTCCGCTGACCAGGCAGTAAAGGTGCCCTGGTTTTCAGAAAGGAAATATATTCCTGAGCGAACTCAGAAGCTGCTTGAGATACATCATCATCTTCGTTGCCAAGAAAGCGAAGCAGGTACGGAATTTTTGTCTCCAGTGCAGCTTGTGTCTTCTCAATGCCAGCAGAGTCCCCAGACTTGGATAGCCTACAATTACAATTAGCAAAAGACATGCTGTCAAATGACTAATTTTCAAGTAAAAATGCAGCTGCCTAATACCTTTTCCAAGTGTCATCATCTGACAATTTCTTCGTATCAGGTGCAGAGATTACCAAGCTAAAATGCCGGGAGCTGATTTACTTCCACAGAGTTTGGGCTCAATACTTGAAATTGTTAGACTCTTTGCTGGTTTTCAGCTCCATGCTGTAGCCAACACTTCAGTCTACTTCAAAAAGCTGTTACAGACTTCTGCTTCTGAGCCAGTTTTATGTTCAGGTTTTTCACTCGTAAATACAAACACAACAGTAAATAATAAATGCACCTTCCATCATCTTATATTTGCTATGAAGACCCACATGCTTTTGCTCCACATTCAACCTAACTTACTTTTGCAAGCTGGTGATGAGGGCCAGGCCAACACCACAAATAAGTTTGGAGAGTTTGGCCAAGAAATCTCCTTCCTCCTCCTGCAACAAACATGAGCCGTTTCATATTGCTCCCCACTCATAATGGAGTAATTCACTGTCAAAATCTCACTTCACCCAGCTGATATATGGTCATATCCTGAGCTTTTAAAAATCATAAAGCAGTAGCATGGGCATTCAATATTTTTCCCAACTGCTACAACGGTAATTTCAAAAAATTAGTCAAGACAAATTGTCATACATCCAACCTCCCCCAGCTGGGATAATGGAAAATTCAGAGGTTAGTGATTTTCAAATGTTATTAGTCTGCCAAATTGGTGAAAATTTTTTTAACCTATCCCTGTGGTGTTGGCTTATTTTTATATAGGTAGAATGATAGCCGGCAGAGAGAGGCAGAATATGTTTATGCCGTTCACCGTGCTTGCTGCAGTTCTCTGAAGGGCAAATGAAGCTGGTGTAAAAATAAAGCTACATTTCTGTTTGCTGGCCGAGGACCTTAGTTAACAATGATGTTCCTTTGTTCCATCTCCTTTTTTTTCACTTGTTACCAACAGGAAGAATCAAAATACTACAGAACACCCACCTCTGGAGGGTTCAGTATGCCAGTGCTGTCAAGAACTGAGAAAAAGGACTCGACCAAATCCGTCTTCGCCACAGGATCCATTCCCTTGCTCAGTATTTCATAGATGCAGTCACATGCAGATTCACGAAGCAGTGGTGAGGTTAAGAACCGCAGCAAGACAGGCACAAAACGATCATTGGCAACCAGAGAGATGTCAATCCATGCCACATACTTGCCAACCACCTCCAGGCACAGGCAAGCTATTTCTGGCTCTCTCTCTTCGTACTCTTTCTGTTAGTGTAGATGGAACAGGTGATATGACAACACACATACACAAATTATTATTCCCAATATTAACATCATTCTTTTACATTTAAACAACAATGTAAATTCAGAAAAAGTAACCACCAACATGTCTAGGGAGGTGTCAGGGGAGCACACAAATAAGGGCTTAACTGTTAACATGCTGCCCAACTATCTAACCAAGCAGAGTTAGAGGTTGATGGCTGGTGTGGGTTGTTTTTTTTTTTTGTTGTTGCTTAACGTCCTGCCGCAAACTAGGTGCATATCAGGACGGTGTTGTTTGGACAAAGATTACGTGCTGCCACACTTGGAACTGCTGTCGCAACACGGGCCTCAGTCCCACCCAGTCACATTATACTGACACTGGCCCAACCAGTCCTAGTACTGTTCCCCATAGTGCCAGGCATCTGGCAGGGCAGCTACTAGATTGCAAATTTTTCAGTCTAACTCTTAGGTAAGACTTGTCCAGAGTACGAGCTACCAACCTGCCACCTCGGAAGCAGACGCCTTAACCACTACACCATCAAGAAAGTCAGATTAGAGGTCGAGCAAGTTAATAAGTTGACAAGTTGCCCATCCAGATAAGTAAATGGCTTCCATCAGCGTTTAGCTCTTATACACACCACAGCAATATTGAATGAAACCAAAATGTGAAAATCATCCAACAACTATGACCAATACTCATGCAAGGGAGAGAACAATAAGCATTTCTGGGCATGAAAGCGAGTTCTGTAACTCTAGAACCTACTGCCCACCTCCCATTCTAGGATAAAATTGCCATAGAACTGTTAGAGCCATTCATACCAAAACGTATAACCAGGAATCTGCAAGCTGCCTGACACAGTTCTCCCTCATAGAATCCTTGATTGCAGCATTTCTTTGCGACTCCTGTGGAAAATCAAAAACAGCATTGCACAGACTTTCCACCACAAAACTGCTCTTATGTTTTGTGTGCATACTGACACACTACTGCGTCAAATCTAAAACCTTTATGAATGACAAATTTTTATAATGCTAAGAAAAACAAAAGGTTTACATATGCCAGAAGTTCAAATACAAAAATAAATTACCTACTCTTGATCATAATGACTCTACTGAAAAGTTAAATGTTGAGCATCAAAAACATAAAAAGCCCTGTAACACTCACCTCAGGGGTGTGAACTATTTCTCTGTCGACCACTTCCTGGTCAATCGCCTTTAGCACCCGCAAGTACATATCCACTGCCAAAGCTCCACAACTCAGAGTCCCATAAAACGTTTCAAAAAAATTGGGCCATCGTGCAGGGTAGTCAGCCACGAATGCCAGGGAGATAATCTGAGCAAACTTGTTGCGCATGTAGGACTTGTCCTGCCTGGGTTCCCGACTCTAACCACAACCGTTTGACAGGAAGACAAGTTAAAACATCAGAAAGACTTTAGTTAACAGAAGCACATGCACATCATCACTCTCTCTCTCTCTCTCTCATTCTCCCCACTCCCACCCACACGAACAGAGGTGAACACACATTTTGTATGTACATTAACAGAAAAATGGGACTTACATCAAAGCTGCAAATTCAAATGTAGACTAAAGAAATATTATTGTTATTTACAATCTATTCCTAGAATTTACCATGAGGTGCAGGCTGGCCAGCAGGAAACTGTGCATATTGCCTTGTTCAACAGGGTCTGCATTCTGATACCTGAGAAACAGCATCAAAAATGGAACTACTTACCATCACAATAACCACTCCACTATCACATGCACCCTCACCACTACTGCTGTAACCACCACCTGTCTGAGTAAATGCTTAGTTGGTAATAGTTCTTCCTCCACACACTCGCTTCAGATACTGCAGATGGCTTACCTTGTTTTCAAGATATGCTCACAAACCCGCAGACAGAAGAATCGAACAGGATCATTCCTAACATTACACACAAAACTTGCCGTCACACACAGTTTTGAAGAACATGACCTTGAAATGCATGCAGCCAATAAACATATATGATGGTTATTCCATTGCAAGAAGTATTTCAACTAACTGCATCTTTTGTGACATTATCATTTGTAACTCAATTAATTGGTGCGTTTAAAAGAACAGTGCAAGAGTCACAATGCAAAAAGGGGAATTCAAGCTTCAGAAAAAGAAATAAAGTTCATTTTCGACAAAGAAATCCTAATCACATTTAAAACCTGCTGAACATAGCTGTTGCACATTACTTCTAGTTGTATCTAGTCCAGTCTAGTAATAATGATCAACACTTAGTCCATTTAGCATGAATCTGAATGCAGAAGCATACGCCTGGTAAGCAGTACTTGTGAAGGCCTCTGCACAGAGTTTCCAACCATCTGCCGAATTGGTGAGCTGCTCAAAGTACTGCATCACCTGCAGTACATTGAGAGTTGTGTTTGAACAGTGCCTACAGCCCATGTCTGCAATTTATCCACCCACCATCCCCTGCTGTAACTTTAATCCCCAAACTCAAATCTACCCACAGCGATAACAGCTAGATAAAATACAGAAATCTATATATGAATGATATATAGAGGCATTGTTGCACCTGATATTTATCTCAGCCACCAATTTCATATTTCTAATATCAATAATGCTGCAGTTATAGACATGTTATGGACATGGGTAACATGTAATCTTTAGATGTACTAGTAGATTTAATGTTGATGTGCATTTCCCCTAGCCATACTCAATACTGACAGTGACAGACTATATCATATTATAAAAGATATAAACTTAGTGATATTTGGTTGTCGCGACTATGATGAATGATATCATTATGGTTATGGTATAATTTCTCCCTGTGGGAGGGTTGATACCACTGATTGACAGATGCGTACCTCCAGCCACTTTATTTAATAACATCAATATTACTGATAGCAATATTATGAATATATCAAATTATGTTGTTGGCGAGGTTCTAGATCTAGTACAAAGTAGTAGTGTAATTTCGTCAGTCCCTACTAGTACTAACCTGTATCTGCGACTGATGGTCTCCATCAAGTCCTTGAAGAACAATTTCATCCATTTTCAGATGTTCTGAATGGTATTTACTTTTAACTGATGAATAAGAAATGAAAACAGAATTATGTCAAATTTACTGTTTGGATTTGAAACTATATGAAGAGAAAACGTGCAGGCTCAAGCTAACTTGGCAAATTACGGCATGCTTCGCCCACGGAAAAGCATACGGCAGGAATGTTTATACTTTATTGTTTCTCAGCAGACATTTTACGCTTTAGCCATTTATAGAGGAACCACAGTAATAGAAAAGACCCAGATCAGTTTACGTAAAGCGGAATTACACAAATTAGATCTTATTTCAGTTACTCACTAATATCAGTTAATGATGTAGTATTTCATGTTTCGAAGCCACGTTTCGTCACCGATCAACCACGCGCATTGCCATAACGGATGGGTTTATAAAAATAAGACTCACCAAAAAATGAACAAAAAAAATTTTGAAAAAACTATTTTACATGGTCTACAGTAAAACAGTTTAGCCGAATTTCAATCATATTTAGTTACTTAAATTTTTGCAATCAACCTTTATTTCGTTTTAATAAAAAGTCAGACTGGAAACCTTTTTTTAAAAAAACTCAAAAATAAGCAACATTTAATGCCTTCAATTTTTTATTTTTAATCTTATTAAATAGAGTCATATTAAAAATTACTCCTGTGGGGCATGAATCTTTTGCTTTTAATGTAAAAAATTTTAATTAATTTTGATGACGCTATCACGCGGGTTTTCACGAGTTCTTCCTTTTGCCCACTCGTGCTGCCGACATGAAAGTAAAGGGAGAGGTGGGTTCTTTATTTTATTTAGAACATGTGTAATCGTACGATTTCGCAGTAGCTTTTTCAGCACCAACCGTTAAAATACCAACACTTTATAATATCTTAGATAATTGACAAGACTGTAATACGCTAACGTAGGGTAAATATTTATAGCTAGTCCATGTTACTGGACACACGTGGGCTCTATCGTCTATGAGTATGAGAAAACGGCCATGTCGGCATGTGTACTGTAACTTGAGTTCGAAAATCAACAGCTGCAAGTCCTTATACAATCCTTATATACCTGTATAATTGTACACGGTTAAATATCCTTCAGGTCGTTGGACTGTAGTCATTTTCATGCATTGAGTTATTGATAATTCTGATACTTTGATACGTTGAGGTCTCAAACTCAAAGTGTGTGTACACAGTACAGTGTTGAGTGTAGCATAGTCACTAGTCAGTGTATGAATCGGAGGCACATATAAGACAACAGTTGCTTACGCGGCCTCTGTACTTTTGTACGCCCAAAAAATCTGCACCTGTCGCCTGTTATATTGATTCAGGCAGTGAGTTATAGTCGCTGACGAAAACATTTGCTTGAATTTCACCATACAAAAGACACAGTACCTTTTCTGCCCAGAACGGCATAAGTAGACTTCACCCTAAACGCTTATACTGGGAAACTCATGTCGAAACGGTATGCATTCTGGTGTTAACTGAGTGGAAGTTGAAAGTAGAAATGAATTGAAATTAAGATTCGTTTTGACAAAAGTCATAGAAAATAATGTATAAATATTTCACTCATATTTTGCATAAGGTTTAGATGCACATGCCACGTATCAAATGTATCAAACTCCCTAGACCAAGATGTTACTAGCAGATCCCAGGCGTAAAATAAAGGATGCATCATAACATACACAGGCAAAGCATTAAATCTCTTGTAATGTTTCTAGAGGAACTTGAGATTCCAGTCAGCTAGTTGCAGCATGCAAAGATTTTTTCAATACTTAGATCTGTATTCTGAGTGTTGCCTCTATAAATAAGACTTAGATAAATATGAGTTCACCACTCACAGTAAGGCTTGTTCATACAGGCAAGAAGCCTGTGTTTTAGGTTATTATAGTCATGTAGCCAGTGTAGAACCTTTCCATTGTGACTTGGTGTGATGGTGAAAATGCAGGATTATAAGCAAAAGCATCTTGTGTTGGCTGTCGTATCTGATGCCAGTTTGTTATTTACTTAATTTTCAAAATTGTAAGTTAAACTTTAATGTAGCTATTGCATACGCTTAGTGTCCTTTTGGTAACCAATCATATTGGACATGATTCTGTATGCATACAGAAATGTTTTCACCTGTCGCCTGCCTTGTTGTCCATAGCATTGGCAGTGAATTGAGGTGTCTACAGTAGATGTTGATTAGATTGTAATAGTGTACCATCAGCTAGCTTATTGTGACTTTGTAGGACAAGGCCACTGTGGAATTTCAAGTTGGAAATCTTGCTGAGATACAGTAAGCATTTGGCATGCGAAGTGTATGATTTGATCCAGGTCCTTTTGCAAGATGGCAGATAACACGTTGGTCTTTGTCAAGCAACTGGTTACCGAATTGATAAGCAGTATGCTTAGAAACATTTGTCATGTCCAGAAACACAGCCTTTTTAATGTCATGAAAAAAGATGTGCAGGATTGGGCTACCCATTGTAATACCATCCAAAACAGTCGTGATTTGTGAACAAGAATAACAAGCATTTATCCTACAAACACTAATAATGCATGTGCTGTTTGCTCATTATGACACCTGTAAGCAAGAAACTGGACGTTTGACCAGAGGTTTGGGATTTTTAATCAACCAATCACGGCATGTTAACTTTTCCTTCACAAAGCTTTCTTTCATCGGGAACTCTGCAGTGGTCTATTCCTTGGAAATTTAAGAATTCACTATTTTATTGTCTTGTCTTTATATGGATCTTGCTTTTCTCCTTGTCAAATTGTTGACAAATATGAATCATTAAACAATTGGTGTGTTTCAGCTTAAGGAGTACAAGGTGGTGGGTCGGGGTCTCCCTAGCCCCAAGAACCGTGTCCCGACTCTGTATCAGATGCGGATCTTTGCCCCTGATCAGGCTACAGCAAAGTCTAGGTTCTGGTATTTCTTGAGTCAACTGCGAAAGCTGAAAAAAGCAACAGGCGAGATTGTCCTGTGCAGTCGGGTATGTCTTTTACAACGGTCAGGCATGGGAATCGTCATGGCAAATTTCTGCCACAAAAGAATTGGTCTCCCAAAAAAATCCAAGAGATAAAACTGCTTAACTGTTGCAGGAAGATGGTGTAGTTCTCGCAGGCATTTCACTTTGTTGAATGTACTCCACTGTTTGCCATGCACATGATGGTGACAAAATCTGGCAACGCTGGTGAATCATGAATATTTTGATTATAGCACTTGTGCAAACAAGTGAAAGTGGGAGTGGATTTTGTTGTCACTAGTGTCAGAGTTGGGCCTTGGAAAAACACTAGCACAAGCTTCAGAAAACTAAATGTGTTGCATGGCCACGTGCAATGCTTCTCTGTTGCAGTGATGTGTCATACTCAATTCGCAGTTTGGCATCCCTGATGACTAGGAAAGAATTTTATTGGAAAAGTTTAAATATAACGTGGCATTTGGTGTATGTTATCACTTTCCAAGATTTAGTATTTTCAGCCTAAATTATATTTAAAGTATCCTTTTCTACCAAACTTGACTTAAAATCGCTTCCAATCCATCCAGCAGCCATTTCTTGTGTTGCATAAGTGCCATCGCAACATGCGTTCTGACACGATTGCAGAGTTAGGAACAAGAATCTTTATATTGTGTCACCAGATTGTGTGAATTTTGGTGGAAAATTAAAACTTTTTTTTTTTCAAGGAGTGTGCCCCGAACCCCCAATTCCCATGCCTGACAGTTGGGAGCTAATTATTTAATACTGTTATGGTAAGGCTCATATAATGAATCTTGGAGAATTTTTTGTGTGAGGGGGGTCAAAAAAATCAAATCCAGTGAGTTATTGTCCACCAGGTTTAGTAAACTGCAGCTATAAAGCTCAAGCCACAGTTTGTATCAAGTGAGATTGCATTTGAGTGTGGTAGTGATCAGCAACTATATGCACACCCCTCTGTGCTTTGGAAATTCTTTCCATAGGACATCATTTGTGTGCAGACAAAAAACAGCACCCGTCGCCTGTGGTATATTGTGGTTATACTGACAGTGAACTAAAGGTGCTGACAGAACTCTTGCATACCAGTTTAGTCTGGAGATTGGTAAGAATGTAAATTTAACATTTTTAAGGACTGTTCTTACTGCAGTAATGCTATATATGTGACACCTTTTTCCTATCTCCAGGTATACGAGAAGAAGCCACTCAAAATCAAGAACTTTGGCATATGGCTTCGCTACAATTCCCGATCAGGCACACACAATATGTACCGCGAGTACAGGGACCTCACTGCAGCCAAGGCTGTTACCCAGTGCTGTGAGTGGTGTTTTGCTCCTCCATCGTTTTTTTTCCCCCAAAACTAAACGATACTGATTTTATTCTGACATTGACCTCATTACAGAATGGATAGCAGACCTGTTCATGTTTGCCAGCATGCAGTTGTTTTTTTTTTTTTAAGGATATTATGTCTGCCTGTGGGAAATTAGATGCAGCTTGTCACTTGTTATATTCCCAGCAACAATATTTTTGCTGGACTTTTTCTACCAGTTCTTGTCCTTGCTGTTGAATGTGACGTGGTGTAAGTTTTTGTGTTCTTTGTTTGAAGACACTGATATGGGAGCTCGCCATCGAGCACGTGCATCTTCCATCCACATCATTCGTGTAGAGGAAATTGCAGCTGCGAAGTGCCGCCGACCCAACATCACACAGTTTCACGTGAGAGCTTGTTTTATTTTACTGGAAGCAGGGTTTCCCATTAGCTCTAAAATTTGAGGGCAATTTATTTTTTGTTGTTGGAGGGGAGAGAAATGATTGCCCCCAAAGAACTTTTTTCTGGTAAAAGCATTGTGTGTAAATAATTACAAAAGTCAACGACTGTCGTGCCTTACTAGAATGTGTTCAGCAAGAAATTGTTGAGGTGTCCATTGTGGGATGTACCCAAGGGAAGCAACCTAACTTTATTTGCCATGCAGTACTGGGTGCAAAGCCCTGGTGATTAATGCAACATGCAACCTGTGCATGTAATACAGGTCTCCATGAAGCATTGCAAAAACTTCGCGTGGAGGGTACACTGATTCTGTGTTACTTTGTGTGCGATTTTGCCATTTTCTAACGTTCATGCAATAAAATTTGGAACCCTGTGGAAGTCTGTGCTGGTCAGGCTTCATTGTCTGCTGTATACTTTTCAACAAGTTCAAATGGTCTGGCTTTCTCGTTTGATTCTTTGCTATCCATAAACGGAATGATCTAAATGTACACCAAAACCACATGTCGCACGGATGACACAGGACTAGGTTTTGTGTGATTTGTCAAAAGTGTTGAGATTTATAACAAATCTGAAAAAGCTCGAATTGGTGTTGGTTGAACAATGATGTTGGAGACCAAAAGCCAGTGGAACGGGAAGATGGTTACATAGTAAATGTGGTATTGGAAGACACCTTTTTCAGTGCTGAATTCCAACTTGTTCGATGTTTGAATTTTCTGGTTTTTGGTTATGGCATACAACGAAAACTCATGTCTGTCTGTTTCTTGGACCATGTTCTGTAATTTGTAAATCCTTTGATAGCAACACAACTGAAGTCGAAGTAATCATGAAGTCCTCACAATTCATCATAGTCTTTTCGATGCTGTTTATGCTACGTGTCTGCTCGTTTCTCTTCGCAATCACTCTCTTGGGTCTTTCATCTACTTTATCATGGGAAATTTGCAAAACAATGTCATTTTTATCAGTGTGTAATTTGAAGAGTAGATCTAGCATTTCTCCAGTGACGGGGCACAGCTGGATACGTACTTCATAGAGATTTTTCAGTCTGGGGTATTCAACTTAGACAAACCATTAAATGTGCGCGACTGGCACTCACGGGGTTAGAGCAGCCATTTTAGATTTGATGAGCACACTTGGAACTGCATTTTTGTGCATTACATTTTGTTACAGAACAGCAAGATCAAGTTTCCTCTGACACACAGAGTGAGCAGGCGCCTTCATGCTCCTCGCTTCTGCACCAGCCGCCCACACACTACTTTCTAATAGTTGTGCGTTGCAGACAGTTTAAGCGAAAATTAAAGGGGTTATGTGTAATCTATACTCTTTTTGTCTTGCCTTGGTGAGTGCTTGGATTGGAGACTGCTTGCAAATGTGGTTTTGAAAACAATTTAAATTTGAAGATGTCTGTCTTTGATTAGTGTGCCACATGGAAGAGGCTGCATTTGTAGGAATGTTGGAGTTTCTTTGAATAGTCTACCTGCAGAGAGTACTTCTGGAAATTCAGGACCTTTCCCATAAACCTTCTTGGTGCAACTCTTTGCGTATTGGTATATATAAATTCTTTCAAATAAGGAATTCACCAAGTAAAAATTGCCATCAAACACTGAACCAAGTGATCCATGCATTAAATACGTGATCTTTATTATCGTACATGCTAAAGATATAAACATCTTTCAACGGCAACCTCTAGAAACATAACCTGTCTTCGGATCCATCTCCAAGATAAAAGAAAAACCTAAAGGTAGAACATAGGCTGTACAGTGCTGTTTGAATAGCGAGGACATTTTAGCCAACAAAGGTATGAAATGTAACTCTAAAAGAAACAGGTGATTTAAGTGCTGGTAACAGTCTACTGCAAAGGCATCTCATGCACCTGCTGAAAATGTACATTTCTTCTATGCCAGTACACAATGATGTGTAGAGCTGCGATGGCTATAAAACAAGACACATTCACAAATGCAAGGTTGGTCCATGAAACAACCCACTGAAAAACTGCTTACCTTAATACAGACATTTTGCAAAGCAATAAATACCTGAAATGTGCTAAAATGTTCTTGGACAATATTTTGTCTGAAACTTTCTAAGGGAACCAAACATTCGGACCTTTATTAAAGGTATCAGTACATGATTTTTTTTATTTAAGGTAAAAACAATTTCAGCCCTTATCAGGTTCTACAGAAAAGCATGCATTTTCAATCTGCATACACATTACCCTACCATATTCACAGGAAAGCTGTGACCCCCAGTAGAACTGTTTTGTCTAACAGTTTCTGATGGCACGCAGCCACAATTTCACCCCAGAGAAACCAATTGAGAGATGGCTTTCTGGATGCTGCCGGCACTGATGCCATATTTATCCATAAGTTCAGCAGGCTTGCCACTACGGGGTACTTCCCTGACAGCTAGACGCTTGATTTTGATGTCTGAATACTCACTCAGTGCCGCTGAAACAGCTTCACCTATACCACCTGCACGATCGAAGATGAACAATAAATCATCTACCATTTTATAAGTAAAACAGACCATAAGTATTGAATCTATCATGAAATAGTTTTTATTTAGGTGCTACTGCCTGTTGTGTATTGTTATTATTTTAATTTACTCCACTAGGCATGCAATTCTCTTTACGTCTGCCCATTCTGGACAAAATTGTGAAGTGAAATTTGGCATAGCTTGCACATTCAGGGCCACTTCTTGATGCCTTTGTTTTTAAGATTTCTGTGCACACAGTGATCAATGAAAAAAGGTAAGAAACCATTTTTTAAAATCAAGTTAACAGTTCTGATAATGATTTTGTCTTAAGGCAACTTTTCCATAAAAGTAATTACAGCCAAAGTAAGCGAAAAACTAACCTTCTGGGTAGTGATCCTCCACAGTTACCACAAGACCGTTTGTTTCACGTGCATTGCGCAGAATGGTCTCGGCATCCAGAGGTTTGATGGTGAAAGGATCGATGACTCTCACGTTGATGCCCTCCGTGGCAAGCTCGTCAGCAGCCTTCATAGCCTCCACCAGTGTTACACAAGCTCCAATGACTGTAACGCTGTCATTGGCTGAAGACCTCAAAACCTAGAGACAGAAAAGCCCTCAGGATAACTAAAGACGATGAATGCCTACAGAGTTCTAAAGATTTATTAAGAACACAATTGCCAGACCCCACCCCTCGTCCCCATAAGCCAACTCCATGAAAAGGCCTGAGGCAGGAAAGGAAGTTTGAGCATAAAGACCTGTGATATAATTCTTCAGAATAAATTACACTTTATCATACAGCTCAAGATGAAACTTCGGTGAAAAACATGATCTTTGTAGGACTCTATTCTTAGGATGTTTTAGCAGGGCAAGTGTGTGCACTTCAAATTATTTTTGAAAATTTGGCTTATTATAAATTAAAATACTGTACTTTTATTATTATTAACTGCTGGTGTGCCTACAGTCAACATCCAGCTCTGCAAACAGGTAACTGTGGAACAAAGTGAGTAAAATTGTATGCTGCACAAAGGGTAACTTATGGAGCATATTAACTCTTTGAACCCGTTGGCCCCGGCTAAATTGCGGCAACCTGCCGACCCTTGCGGCAGCACAGCTAGCTAAATTGCGGCAACTTTAAAATCTCCCTGACGCGTTCAACGGTATAAGGGAAGTAAAAACTTGGTATCATTGTAAAGCATCGGTTGTCTCCCCTGCACTGTCTAAATGAGTTTCGGAAACAGTTTCGGCTTGCCAAACATGGTTTAAGTGTAGGTCTACTTCCGTCGTTCACATTTTGTGTGTGCGAAGAGTGACTATATTTGGGACCAAATAGTAAGTAGTATTTAATACTTTAAACTTAAAGTATTGTTTTCGTTGTGATGCAGAAGAATAGATCTTTCTAAATATGTTAAATACATTACTGGGAGTGTGGTAGTTTTTAATTGGCAGCTTTTTCAAGACGAGTAAATCTATACGGCCTCAACGGTTTCTTTTTTTGCGGGTCCCTGTGGGCTCAAAGAGTTAATGGAATAATCCATTTCACACCATGGACTACAGAGTTCTTCAAAGTCAATCTGAAATTTATATGACTAAAAGTGATCAGATTAACCAAGATGATAGGTATGCAGTCAAGAAGTTGGTGCCAGAATACATTTAAACCCTGCCGTACCTTTGCTTTACCAATGTGGAATTCCTCGTCATTACTATAGACCACTGGCACGTTGGGACGGCTGGTACGAATGTAGCACATCCCCGGGGTGTTGGCTGCAAGCTCCAAGGCACGCTCGCAAGACACAGCATCACTAGGGTAAAATACAGTGCAGCCTGGGATGGTGCGGAACATGGCAAGGTCTTCAAGTGCCATCTGTGATGGACCATCCTCACCTGCAGCAAAGAGATTTGTCCAGTATGACTTGATCATATCACATATCCAACCCAGCTATGATCTTAATGATGCAGTATAAAATAAATAAAAAATGGAAAAAAATCATCATAACAGATACAAATTTTTACTTCCAAAATCTGAGATCCATTTCCTAAAGAATCATGACATATACTACATTACTAGCATAACCAACCCAAATGAGCTTTAAAGCATCACATACTGCATGGACAAAAGTAAGCTCTGGTTGTCATTACCCATATTAATCAGTCTTTCTCATCTCTAACATCTCACCACCAGCAGATAATCTCCTTAATGTTTGTCCAACAGGTTTCAGAAACAAACGATACTGTGACTGTTCAAAGAAAATTAACACACCAATAGAAACACCAGCATGGGAGCCACAAAAGTTGACGTTGGACTGTGAGATGGCAGCCATGCGAATCTGGTCATAAGCACGTGTGAAAAACGCAGCAAAAGTAGACACAAATGGGACAGTGCGCCGTCGAGTCTCGCACCCAATAGCTACACCAACTAGATTCTGTTCTGCAATGTAGCACTCCACAAATCGGTCAGGGAATGCTTCCTGGAACGCCAGTATCATAGATGATTTCAGCATTTACCACTTTTCTTGTGATGATTCTCCCCCATCGCCACCCCTCACTTAAATTTAAATCATTGGAAAAAATAAAACCCTTGAAAAAGTTTGTCTCTTGTACATTATTATTACTCTGGTCAATGTCCCCTACTGCCCCAACCTCTTATGGTCTGAAGAATCCTTTAAAAAATAATTCTCCCTTTATCCAGCTTCCCATTGGCATATTCAGTCTTGCAGTAACTCAGCTAAGGCAACATCAAATGCAGTCCCAAATCTGCCAATTACCAATATCCATGAAAGTTAAATAACAGAAAACTTTTACATACAAGGACATCCATGCACGTGTGCACAGTCAAACAATCATGTTCCTAGTTTGATATACTATAGCATGAAGTATTAACACGCCAGAGTTATACCTTATGCTCCCTCTCAAAAATAAAATCATAATCCACGACAGCAAGTTGATTTTCAAACCTTGAACTTGATGGAGAAAGTAGAGTTTTTCACATCACCGTCCAAAGCAATGACACGCTTGCTGTTCTTTCCAAGTTTGACTAAGCCTGTACCATATGCCAAACGGGTTGCTACCTGTAGAGGAAATCAAACAGCATTTTCTTCGATCAAATGTAATCTCATTAAGGACAGCAACAGACATCACTAGTATTTCCTATCACTGTACTTACATTTTTTTCCCTATATGTCAAATAAAAGGCCAGTGCTCCAGAAAATAGTACCAATTTACAGAATGTGCTAATGCGTGGTTGGCTTAAAACAATTTCTTAAAAAATTACGGTTCAAACTGCCTGTTGTCACCAATTGTAACAAATAAGAGATTTTGTAAAGCACAAGGAAGGTTTGAACCTAGTTAAGGGAGCTGAAGAAAACCAAACAAATGGATTAAATTCTCACCGACTGTTGCAGCTTGTAATTTGGGGGCTCGGACAATTTGATGACACTTTTGTCAGATTCAGGCACACTCTCCTCGGGGGACTTTGGCACCAGTTCATGTGGACCTTGGTTGACAATGTTCTCTCTGATAGCCTCCACAACACCAGCAGCTTTGTCACCCAGAGCTTTGCCATGCCAGTCTTCTGAATCCGCAATACCTGAGGCAGACAGTTCACAACTCTTCATTATGCTCTGAACAGATGGCCACACACATTGCATGCAGAAGACCACAACAGCTAGCAGACCAAGATGCTGACAGTGTCTTACCAAAAGATAAAACAGCATATGGGATGTCACATCTTTTTTGTGACGCCTTAACTTCTGGCAAGGCAATGTCCATGGGTTAGACAGCAGCAACCAATGCTGGATTTCACACATGAGCAGACCAAGACAACTCAAAGCTCAGACTTGCTGGAACTACAGAACCAATCCCAAGTGGAATAATGCTGATAAAAACTCCTTTCTTTCCAAACTGTTGAAACTTTCTTTCCCAAGATTTGATCTAAAGCAACAAGTGGTCTGCTGGAAGAAACTCCTGTGGAAAGAAGTCCGAACCAAAGTGTTTGCTGCCTACCTGGGAAACCATGGCCTTTGAACGTCTTGGCTAAGATACAAGTAGGCTTTTCTTTCACTTTGGTGGCATCATAGAATGCTTTGCACAATGCCTCAACATCATGGCCATCCACAACATATGTGTTCCAGCTGGAAAAGAGAAAGATATGCATACTGTTGAGTGTGCACATGGGTATAACTTTCTAAACTCAAACTCAAAGAGTTGAAAAATTGCTGGGTCAGAAGATCGGAGCAAAGGTGAAGAGACAACCAAGATTTGGCGAGCAAACTATTTAGCGGGTAAAATATGATGACCGAGTGTCACCAGCAACTAGAAATCTATCCAACCCATTAAAAATCATAAAATCACAGCATGTTAGGCTCTAGATTTTTGTTTTTTGCCACTGGTATAGTCATACAATGAGGGAAAAGAACACCTGGGCTAGTACCAATATAATGGGTGGGCTGCTGAATTTCAAAAGGGCTAGCAAAACATTTGGAATTTCCTGTCCCCGCTATCAACAACCATATATCCAGATGGACACACACCCTCTCATCACAGATACACATAGATGCCCTTTCAGCTGTTGGTGAAATGCACAGAATCTCCCCTCCGACTTCCCTGGGGGATTGTTAACAACTACCTCTCTCTTTCTCTTTCACACACACACACACACAATTCAACCTGCTAAAATGCACACACTGTGCCCTCCAACACCTAGTAAACTGAAATTGAACACTGACCTCCCTTCTCCCCATAATGTTAAAGAAAAAGCCATTTTGATCCTCAAAGTTTGGTATGCTGGAAACATTGAATTACATACAAAACCACACTGTGATTTAAACACCAAATCTTTCCAGCACTTTTTATTAACCATCCTCTTTCTCATCAAGCCCATCCACCAAGTGATCCTAGATCTACAGCTGTTGATCTCCATGCTCTTAAATTAGCTCACTCAGTGACTCACCCAAAGGCCTCCGCACGACTCTTGTACACATCCACCTGATGCTGCAAGCAGGTGGGTTCACTCTGACCCAGGCGGTTGACATCAAAGATTGCCACTAGGTTGTCCAATCTGTAATTGCTGCTAAATGCCATAGCTTCCCAGATGGAGCCCTCTGCACTCTCCCCATCCCCTATCAGACAGTATACACGGTATCTGCCCAAAGATTGAAATCGCAGATCACTCAGTAACCTCCCAAACCATCACTCCCATGTACAGGCATACAAATACCTACAAGAAAGAAAAACTCCACTGGTTCATGCCAGTGACAAATGGAGAACTGGTTACAGGCTCTGAGGCTAGTTTCAAAAGCACCACAGGCAGCCCTTAATTAAAGTGTCATAAATGATTTGCTGTTTGAAGTGTGAAATGCGATGAACTGCTATTAAACTAGCTATTAAGACTGACAAAGACAAAGCTTTGGCTCTTTACACCCATCTGCTTCAAACAGGAGTCAGAACATTTTGATTAATATTTGATCAGACGCATCCACTTAAAAACCACGTCTAGAGCTTTAAACAAATAACCTGAAACTCCTCTCCCTCATCGAGGGGTCAAAAACTGAATCTAGCTTTCACATGCTCACAATCTGACAAATGTAATAACTGTTTGATAAATAAAGCCTAGATTCTTGCAGTAGTTACTAGCAGACAAAATAAGCAGTTTTTCCTAGGTTTTTGTTTATCATATTGCACCCTTCTGTGTGTGTAACTTACACTTACAGGCTGCTTGGATCATAACATGTTACAAGACCAATGTTAAAACAAACAAAAAACCCAGGAAGAATACTTACGATGCTTTGTCAAGGTATTTGCCAGTGTATGCCATGCCTGCTGCACAGCTTAATCCCTGGCCCAGTGATCCCGTTGCAACATCGACAAAATTTAGTCGCTGAAATTCAGTACCAACAATAAAAGACTTACCAAACAATTCATGTAACTAATTTTTTTTAAAAATAAGTTACGCGATTCTGCATCTTCTGCTGTTCAAAAGATAATAATTACAATAAAATTCTTCTAAATATGTTGGTCTGTTTTATGCTTGACTTTTCTGGTTGTCAACAATTGATGCTTGCTACTTGCTGCAAGAACTACGATGCAGAATTTAGAAAACAATAATATGTGACACAGCTACTTCTGTTGTTGTTCAAAGAAGCCATGTAGAAAGGTGTTTGGAGGTGGGTAAGGGGAGGACCCAATTTAATTATCATATATCCCTTCATGTGAGATAAAATATAGTCTGTTACTATTTTTACTCACATTATCACAAAACTGTCATATGCATAATGGTTGACCCCTACAATCTTTCAGACTGAATCAGTGGGAGTAAGATGCATTTCTTCAGCATTTCCATTAACAATGACCAGCACGGTATAAACTATCAAGATTGATGACCCTACCTAGCAATGGCAGGATCTGAAAAGAAAAAGGTTTTCATCTGGATCTTTGCTACAAAGGCATTGAAAGTTTCTGGTAGATTACGGTCAGAGGTTGGTAACATTCCATTCTCACTGTGTCATAACAGTACCCTCTGACAAATGCTTGTTTCTTCATGAGGAAGAAGAGCCTTAGCATCCCTCGGTCCCTACAATTCCTACACTACTGGTTCAAGGGACATTATTTTGCTTTCCAACCTTATGACCATCCAAGACTCAGTACAAGAATCAGGTCAGTCATGGGAAAAATACCATTAAATCTGAACACAAAAATACTCCATATATCCGTGCATGTCAACAAACCAGGAAATTTGAAACGCACCGGAGTGGGGTGGCCCTCTAAATCTGAGCTCAGCTTGCGAAGGTTGAGAAGCTCTTCTTTAGGGAACAGACCTGCTTCAGCCCATGCTGCATACAGAACAGGGGCTGCATGACCCTTGGACAGCACAAAGCGGTCATTGCTAGGGCTACGTGGATCTGACACTGTGTACCGCATGGTGTGGAAGAACAAGACCGACATGACCTCTGCTGCAGATGCACATGATGTTGGGTGTCTGTGGGAGAGAAAACCAGATCATTACTCAGTTTACTGTCATGGTAGATCTTAACTGATATGGCATAAAAAATTAAAAACCTTTTGTTTCCATTCCTTATTATTAATAATACCAAGTGAATAATCAATCATGGACACATTGCTTCTGATCAAATTTGATCTGAACTTTCTTGACTATAAATGTTGTAATAGTTATTTAATATTGATTGACTGCAAGTTCCAAATCCTAAATCTAAGACATGCAGTCTATTCTATCATGAGACTTACCCCCTCCCACCCCTCTCTCCATGGATGCACACATTAAATTAGCAGGCGCAATTGTAATCATATGCCTGCATCATTCTACTGTGTGTAGGTATGTGTGTGTGAATCTTTTCCAATCTTCTCAGCTGTTAATACAGCTTTCAAAGAACAAGTGATTGCCCCAAAAATCTGGGCCAGTATATTCCAAGACGACCCTGTGTTATCATATCACTGATGACCAAAGAATTGTGATGCCTGACGTCTGCCCTTGGATCCCTCCTGAATCTTGATGCCTCAGAAGCAGAAGCCAGGAATCTCTATCAGATTGTTTACCAAGTGCCAGGCATCTCTACTGATCTATTTACACTTATGTGGTCAACCACCTGGCACAAAAAGCCCAATGTCCCAAGATAATTTTATAAGTATTTTGTTGCAAATGTTACAAAATCCTGATAGTCTCTGGAGCTGGTTCTACCAGTCAGGAAATCACCTAGCAGGTATATGTACAGCGGGTTTGTTTGAAAATCTAAAGGATCTTTGACAGTTAGGTGAGGGGTGGAGTCTAGGTCAGACAAGTGCACACAGGTAAAGGATGTTGCAGGTGGCGAGGAATGCAACTGCATATTAAAATGATCAGGGGAAGGGTGTGGGATAGCGAGTTCTTCAAAGAAAAAAAAAGAGTGGAAGAAGGATTTGAATGGGACATCACTTATCCCTCATCCAACCTCTAGTGGTGTCTCACATTGTACAGGGTAGACAAGGAAGACCAGATCTGCTTCCGTACATGTATTTCCTCCTTCGTCCGAAACAAAAGTACATTCTGTGTTTTTGTGTTTCATTCCCTCAAGCCAAAGTTTTTAATCATGTTTAACAACAACACAACAACTGTCCTATCTGCTCCTGTCTACTATCAGTCCCAGTCTTCAGTCACAGTGTCAGTAAGCATTCAGAAACAGTTAATATTCCTTCCATTCTTCCCCCTTTCTCTCCCCCCCTCCCCCACTGACCCATCGATCCATTTGCCACCATCTGCAACACCCTGGATTCAGTGTCCATGTCTGTTATCAGACTTCTCAGGCAGAGACCATGGACTGCAGCAGTGGTCCCTCACGTGCTTGAAGGTTAAGGGCAAGAGTGCTTGAAGGTCAAGGACAAGATAAGGATTGAGCTGATAATAGAGGCCACAAAGGCTGCATTGCCTATGTCCTTTCTCGTTGCTGTGTGGACCTGGGACACTGTCAGTGTCATCCTACTCATATGTGCACTTCAAGAGCAGACGGTCACCCAATTATTCTCCAATGCTTTCCTCTGAGGTTCAAGAGGGCAGGCTAAGACTGATAAATGCAATGCCTGGTTACCTGACAAATCTCCTATTACCTGTTCTTGCTGGCATCTCACACACAGTCAGCCTCCCTCTTAGTTTCATTCTCATACTGAGCTCTTGATTTAATTCTTCCACAGTTTTAACCCGTTCTCTTTACAAAACTCAGCAGAAACCACTGTTAGCATGCTACTGGCACATTTCTGCACTGAGTCAGTCCTTATTACACATTTCTTTGCAAATAAAATGGACAAATGCAGGTAACCTACCAGAGTGCAAAATTTCATATGTGTAGGTAGATGTACAATGAAAGGACAAATTTCTAACATTATAATATATAACTTATTTTACAACAGAACCACTCCTAAAATGAGACATTTAAAAAATAAGGCAGTGGATGGGAGGTTTGAGTCTCTGGAAAAAAATCAGTGTACAAAGGCTAGCCGCTAGGCAATGGCATTTTTAAGTTTATGCAAGCACAAGCATACATGAACTGCAAAATATGCAAACTAGAGGCAGACACCCAAAATAAATAAAATGAACAAATAAATGAATGGCTGAGTGGAACTATGAGTGACAAGAGGAAAGTACTTCTTGGGTAGTTGTGCATGTTTCAATAAACCCATGTGAATACCTGCAAAAGAACTCTCTCTTAAGTGACAAGGTGAAGGAATGACATCCAAAAAATGGTGTTTTCTAATCTTCTTCTCGGATTGACTACTCTTTATACTCAACATCTACAAAATGCTAAATAGACTAGAGCAAGTTTTATAACTATAGACACTTTTCCTGTCTGTAGTTATTCACATTTTGAAGTAAGATAATCCACACTTTATGAGTAAGAAAAAAATCCAAGGGAAATTTATACTTTGGGCTGTTTTTATTAAAAGGTAGACATCATAAGTGAAATCTGTATTTCTATTACAATCTAAGCTTATATAATTTCTAAAAGCACTAAGTGAAAGTTTCTATCTAAATCTTTGAAAGGGATCAGGATGATGGAGCATTTCAAATTTAATGAAATCATCTGCTGCAGTTTAACATAAATCACCGAGGACAGTCATTGCCAGACACTACTGCCAAAGGCTTTTGCTTCTCTCTAGCCTCCATTTTAAAACTCAAGCTAAAGTTTTGCACACACCCAACTAAATATTAAAACCTTCCCAACCAAATACCCCAAAGCCCCTCCGCCCATCTTCTCATTAGCAAGTCACATCTCACTCAAAGCAGCCTTCTGTCTGGTGTACAGTCTGGCTTATCACTAGTATCTGTGACTGAGTTTGTTTGTTCAGTCACTCAGTGCTGCCTTTCATCCTGGCATGCAAGCAGTGATCTGCATTTTAACGTGCAAACACTTGGGTCCTCACCACCACCATCCACACAGCACAAACTGTTACCCTCTCCTCCTAAATCTGAGCAACACATAACCTGGTACAGGATATTTATGCATCTCCTAGGCATAACCCAAATTTTTCATCCCTTGCTCAGCACAAATAAAAACAATTGTAACTATAATTTATCCAAAATATACTGGCAGAAAAGATCTCATTTGGTTATTGCCATTTTTTCTTTTAGGCAACCTCAAACTTTCATCTTGACCAACCAATAATTCTGACACAAGCCCAAACCACAAAAATTTACAAATACAAGTAAACTGATCTACATGCAGTTGTAGTTCAAAAGATCAACTCTACATCCCAAGATGTATATACTATAAGGCGCCATCACATGTATGAATTAAAATTATGAGTGTATGTGTGCTGTTATCACTTCCACAAAATGAGTTACATGGCAAAATGAAAAATGAATGGATTTCTTGGTTGCCTACAGTGTTTGTGTTCTGGGGCAACAGGAACTTCATTTAGTCCGGGTGAGGTTACTGTGGTGACAGCTTTTAGTATGTGACAATGTGTCGCAAATCTGATGGCATCCGCACTGAACTACTACTTTTTTTTAATAACTGCATGCAGATCACCTGCTTTTAGTGTTGTGTGCTGCTGCAGGCTTGTTTAGGGAAAACGAGCCTTTGTTATGTCAAACACTGGTCAATTAACTGATCTAAACTGACACACAGATGATGTTGCGCCAGAACTAGCAGATATCATAGGTCCTGGACTCTACCTAATGACATAATCTACATTTGCACCAAAAATCAATCCTCTTACTCTACTGTGCCTTCATATACTTTACAAGCCAGCATTTAATCTGGTGTTTGCATTCATGAAATATACTGCCTGGATCATATGGTAATATCCTCGTACGTGTATTAGTGATAACCTGACACATAATAGTACCCGACAGCGGGCGAAATGTGTGTACATGCTGTTATGTGCTGTATTCAGTCATCACGATCATGACACCCACCCTGAGTTACTGGCATTCGTGGATTCAATGCAGTGGATTCTCAGCTTGTTGGCAATGTCCTTCAGCGTCTGCAACAGCTTAGCGTCGGGCCTGTGATAGTCGCTCATTGTGGCACTGAATAAAACACGTTAATGGCTGTACTAGCGCGCGCTCAGCCAAGTGAACTTTCCAGGGACTCACTCCACGCCAAGCCGGCGAATGACTTGGCCTTGACCTCTGACGCATGTCCGCGTACAAAAGCTGAGGACGCATGCGCTGAGCACAGTCATTCTCACCTAGGGGTGCTTTTCGCGGACTAAGGTTCTTGAAAGCGACAAGAGATGCATTATTTAGGCTGTTTGTCGTTATGCACAGAATCTTCTGAAAGACTGCTTTATTGCAGGTTTAGTCATGCCAGGGATACAGAACTAACGAAAGGCCACCGGCTTTGACGTCCCTTCACTGTTGTACGAAGCTTTTGTGCTGTGCAACAGTACTTACACTGAACTACAGACATGGGAAAGTATTGCGGAGATTAGTAGCTGACGATGAGTTTGTGACCGGGGGAGCCTGAATAATTCTGCAGGTAGAGCTGCGGACTACTGTGTGGATGTAGCTGGTTCGAAGGTGTCCTGGAGTTGAACATTGTGCAAACTCTGTGTCATTTCCCTCGAACATTAACTGCCTCTGCACTGTATGGCCATCTGACAACCGGCCCATGTTCCCATGGTGCGAAATGAGAGCTCTGTATGGGGAGGGCGTCCTTGTATATATATATGCACTTACGCAACCAACAGACTTCGAGCTGTAGTAGCCAGCGCAGAGAGGCAGTTTTTAACAAGTGGGAGATTTTAACTTTCGAGACGCGAATCCGATGTCCTGCTGCTGTCTGCAAACCCTCTTAATTAGTGCTGTGGAAGTAGCTCACATACGGCTTCAGTAGTTCATCCCCATAAACTATCCTGAGGGAAGTCGATCATGTTTAATGAGCTGTTTCGTCTTAATTCGTTTCGTGTACAGGCTTTGTCCAATCAACTCGATCTGTCCCTTCACGCTGTACATGCCTTTCGTGGTGAATAGAAAGCAAATTTCCCTCGCATTGCTTTCTCTCCTCTCTCAGTGTGGGCGCGCGTATGCGTATGGTGAGTGTGGACGAAAGAAGACGGGGGGAAGGTGAATGGAGGGGGCGGGGATGAGAGAGAAGGAATTATGGGGTGGAAAATTATGAAGTAACTATAGATGATCGGGTGGGTACGTGCAGCTGGTATCCAGCTATATTGTTTTCATCTACTGATCTAATCTGTGGCGTTTCCCCGAACAGCTATAGATGCTGTGTTTATCACATTTATCACCATATACCAAATAAATGTATTTTCACTTCAAAAAGCATGCAATATGTCTACAATTTCTCCTCAAACTGCAAATAAAGTAAAAGAAAAAACTGCAATAATTATTAAAACGGCGTTTATGCATGACTGAACGCATTTCCACAGCGGCTGTGCATCCGCAAAGCGTATGTAAATACCTTATTTTATCATAGATTCTATGCATGGACTCTGTATACTGATTTTACTGTGTGCTGTTGTTCGAACTGGCAAATGATGACTCAGCAGTTTACGAACTGTTCCGCTCGGCCCCTCCTAGCTCTGCGTATGTACATATAACCACCAAGAGCAATAATATGACTCGGCAGATTCCTAGAGCAGAATCACCACACACGTACGCGGTCCTCCCTTGGCGGATTTGGTGTCACTAGAACGCAAGCACCCTTTTGAACACCGACGTACGTTAAAAGTGGCGTAGTTTGTATGCACGTGCGTAACATTGCTAACCACGATCGAGATTTGAATGCTTCAGGGAGTGAGTGGGAAGCGGACATCGTTCTATTTAGTGTTGTTGACAATCGCACGCCATTAATATTCCTATCAGTTTAATGTCTCCCACCGTATATGGCTCCGGTTCTCAACACTCCCAGCTCCCACGTGTAAACTTTTTTTTTTGGGGGGGGGAGGCTCGAAATGTTCTCGAAGGTGTCCAATAAGGGCCACCTAACTGCGGCTCCTGTGGGCGAATCCCCCAGCCGAAAACGATGCATTTAAATTTTCGAAACTTTTCTCTAACAAGAACAAATGAGGACAGAGCGCTATAAAATCGTCAAACGACAACCCCAACAATGTACTGGCAGCGCTAGACACAACCGTATGCAATAAAGGGAGCCTATCGTACCCATACACGTAGCAAAGAGAGAGTCGAAAGTAAGGAAGATCTGCCACGTTCCTTACTTTCGACTCTCTCTTTGCTACGTGTATGGGTACGATAGGCTCCCTTGATTGCATACGTCAGCATACGGTTGTGTCTAGCGCTGCCAGTACATTGTTGGGGTTGTCGTTAAACTTTTCTCTCCTGAAAGATAAAACCGTAATTTTGAAAATATATATTTGACTGACAGTACATATGTTATGGCTAGGGGGGTGCATCCAAAGCATTCTCTCCCCCCCCCCCTCCAGATCCGGCCCTGAGGCACCATCGAGCACGCTTGGATACACTCTTTCTACTGTTTGCCCGCTATAAGTATTGAAACATACAGCCAGTGATAACGTTTGTTGGATGTTTTTTATGTCACATTTTGCGTCCGCTAGGACAATTTATATTACAGACCTACTTATAATTCATGTTAGATATTTTCAATTTTGTTTTATATCCTGTGTATTCGGGGTGATTGTGTAGCGCAAGGTCAAGCTGAACTATCTCAGAGATGGCTCGATTTAACGTCGGTCGAGCATGAGTGAGCACACGAGACAGCGTTACAGAGTAGGATTCTCTGGGAGGACCACAATGTACATCATCACTACACGAAAACGCGTTCAAGCGAAGTGGCAGGCACATCGTGCGTTTATTATTAGATGCGGACGTCCGATCGATGGCTGACTGACGTATCGCGGTCAGTTTGGTCATAGACGTACCTGGTAAGGTAAATACATGCAGAGGAGTCTCGATCTGTTTCAGTCGACATTCTAGTCTCCGCCACATTCCGGCGGGTATTTTGAAAGTAACACGACGGTCCAAAAAGTGGGTACGTGTGGCAGTGAGCCTGTATGATAAATCAACTGGAAAATGCAGCTGTCCATCTCCTCCCGTTGTGTCCATGTCAGGCCAGGGAAATGTCTCCTAAGCAGTTGGCAAGGCGTGATGTAGCCACTCCACAGGACTGCACTAAAGGTGCTCTGTACCAGTCACTATAAACAGGTTTACATCCGAGCTCTCTTCACATACAATTTGTAGGGTTACAAGGCTGCTTTCATACTGCGACCCGCGTGCATTCTGTTCACTTCACAAACGGTTTGCATGTTAGTGCCAGCATCAAACAACCACTATCCCAAATCAAGTAAAAATTTTTTAGACATCTCAATAACAAACCAATCCTTATCACAGGTGAAAGAGTATATTTGTTTATCACAATGTTACATTATTCTTGATAATGGTTGCTATACACACATCATGATACATGTATTACTTTTTCACATGGTGAAGAAGCACATGTTCGAAGAACACACAAAGATAAACCCTCAATGGAGTATCATTTATGCATACAAACTTCAAGTAAACAACAAATTCTTTACTCCATCCATGGCACACATTTATAAATCAAAACATCAGAGATTTTATTAATAAGGATATCTTGGAAAGGGGTGCTCTGCAGCAAATCATTTTGAAAATATTTTATTTCATAACCAAACTCTAAATGATAGCTGTAACTGAAGACTGTAACTAAGTTTAACATACATGCATAAATCAAAAAATGCAAAATCTAAAAGTTTTCTCCATGCATGCTGACTAAAACCACAATGAATTCTCGGTCATCATGATCCTCCATATTTTTGACATGCAAACTGTAGCCAGGAAAAAGTCTTTGCTGAGAGTTCAAAAATCCCCAAGGGATTAAAATGGAAATGAGTCATCAAAATTGGCGACAAGACGCAGACAAACTGCAAGATAAGCCACTCTTGTCTGGCAATAGAATGGTTGTGACAGTACAGAGTCCATGCCACATCCACTACTCAAAGGTGTAAAGGACAGCTCTGCTGGATGCTGAAAATGCGCTGGAGCAGCTGCTTGCAGCCTGTATACAAATCTTCAGTCAACACAACGTGAGAACAATTTCACAACTGAAACAAGTCTTTGCAGGCATCAGAAGTTCATAGATGATAGATCAAATGTCGTCATCTTAGCTCTGGTATGGGCCAAAGCTGCATCTTCGATCACCTCAGTATTGTAGATGAGTGGCAGGTTCCTCTTGCTTTGCTGATGTTCTGCAGAAAAATGTAAGTAATTAATGCTGCTTCTGCGTCCTACCAACAGGCATAATTCAACGCTTTCTTTTTCTTAGGTCCACATTTAATAATGTTCGCTTGTGATGGTCAGTGTTTATGCTTCCCTTTGTGGTAATAACAGCAGCTGTTCAGCCTGGGTATTTTATGAATATTTTTTATAAGTGGAGAACATACAAACATTCATGCCACCCAGTGCAGAACTCTTTCTTTACCTGTTGTCGCTTTTTGTAGAACAAAATTAAAATGCAACTTCACACAACTACCACATGAACATATTTTTTATAAAACATCATGAGAAAAAAACCAAACAGGAATGGAAAAAATAAACATGAATCCTTTTGATGCTGCTGTCAGCTGAATGCAGAACAGATGTGGACCAGAAAATACCTGCTGCAGTTTCATTCAGGTATCTCATGAAAATGGTCAGTGGTTTGAAGGACATTGGATTGGCACTGGACTGTAGGCTGTTGGCATCAAAGTAAGTGGATGTCCTTCTCTGGACATCTGAAACAAAATGGTGGTGATAAAATAACAACAGAAAACCCTGATCAGAACACAACACTGATGCACTTTGGTGCCCAAGTGTGAAATAAACCCAGAACATCTTTTTTGAAAGATTTTATATCGCAGTTAAAAACAAAAACAGTAATGGGCACAAATTTCAGTGTAAGAAAATTGTACAAAAAGCAAAAATTGCGTAAGACAATATTTACCAGAAGTTTTGACTGAAGTAGTAATGTTCTCTTCTTCTTGTGCTAAAGTTTTGCCCTTCTGATATCCTGTCCAAAAGATGAACACAGAGATGAATGAGAAAAGCAGCATTAGAACATGGTTGATAAAATGTATTAAACCAGTAAAGCAAGAGAGAAGAGAAAGCGTAGCTTATCTGCTATTGACTCTCACAGGTAAAATACTGTTAAAACTATATTACTGATCTTAATAAATTAAAAAAAATACACCTGTATGTTATTTTGACATATTAGCACAAAGATACAAGCATCACAAATCAGTAGGAGTTGAGAAAGCTGGAAGAGGAAGACGTTAAAAAAAAATCTGATTTGATTAAAACCAACAACCATAATTCCAAAATAGAAACTTTAAAGGTGAGAGCAAAAGTGCTGAGTCCTGATGGTAGAGTCCATTTACCAGAATGTGTTTTTTTTTAAATCTCTAAAACGTCTTATTTAGTAGTTTGTGCATGACTATTCCTTAGTGTAACATGGATTGTATTTATGCAAATGAAGAATGTAAGTAAGAAGGTATGAAGTAATAGGTTTCATTACCTGCATTCAGAATCAGAGCCACCTGCTCTCGTGCTGTGAAGTGAGTTGTTAGAGGATGGTTCCAACGCTTGAAGCAGTCCTCAGCAAATGGCTGGAGACATTTTCCCCCATTATCTTAAATCCCAAATAAACCTCAAATTTTGAGACAAGAAAATAGGCTGTTAATGCGCTGACAGGGTCCATACAGGTTCTTCGTCCCAAAATTCCATGACTTTCCTGTGGCCGTTTTAAGGATTTCCATGACCCAGGAGATTGTGATGTCATAGATGCACATGCATGCACACTCATTAATTCAAACCAGTAAATGCTGTTATAAAAGATCTGACCACAACAGTTTCTAAACAGATTTACTAGCTGTTAGGATTTTTTCGGCTCATTGCCACAGCCAATCGGAAGAAAGGCCAACTTGTTACCATCAACCCGATTCGCTCTGAGGAGCGGGAGGTGGCCGAGCGAGGGGGGGGGGCGGTTTGCCTTCCCCGGGTGGCCCCAATGTTATAGTTTTTGTGGCTCGCTGCCCTAACCAATCAGGAGAGAGAGCGGTGGAGCGAGGGAGGTGGTCGGGCGAGAGCCGAGGGTAACCTGCCCCACTCCCCCGGTTGACCTGTCACCCTGAAAGTGGGAGAGCGGGAGGTGGGGGTGAACAACCCTCCCTGCTACAGCCCGCCACCTCGAACGAGTAGACAGCCTATTCGTATTTTCTTGCAAGTCCAAGTTCAGGAATATAAAGGTAGCCGACTGCCAACTACAAATGCCGAGTCTAAATACCGGACCTCCTATGGTAGTACAGAAGAGACCACCTTCGTCCGCGATGTGGACACCAGCAGGCTGCTGCAACAGGCGTGCCTCTCATCAATTGTGAAGGAACTTGGAACTCAGACCATTACAGGAATTTGTGGAGCGGAGAGACGTGGTGTCTGTGGTATTCCTACCCAGCATCGTGAAAGTGAATGTATGTACCGTGTAGAGAAGTAGGACACGAGCATAACTTGGAGATAGTTGTTAGACTTGAACGTCATTAGTAAACTGATTAAGGAAAAGTATATCTCATAGTTAATTTGTCGGTTGTCCAATAGGGACTAGCAGAAGTTAGCAAAAGTACGGTTATTCACGGTGATGGTCGGTTGATCATATTGTGTGTAAAGACATCATTTTTCTGAGTTGGTTTTAGCATTTTGCACTGAAGATAAACGAGTTGCCTTCGGAAAGGGAATGGTTTTCCCTTGTGTTCACTGATGTGAATTATCAGTATGGTAGTTGATTCATAGCCCGATAGATAACGTGTGTGTGTAGATACGTGTAGCATGTCGCTGAGGTGAATATATGAGAGTGCGAGTGATTGTTCTAAAAGTGTTGGTAGATGTATAGTGGAGCATTATTCATTGTGTGATGGAATATTCCAGGTTGTAACTGTAAAATAAATAGAATAGTATATTATCATTGCCCTCTTTTATTAAGTTGTGCACGTGACAAGGGGGTGGGGGCTTGAGACAGTGTGGAAACTGACAAAATTTGGCAGCAATCATATTGTTAGTTTCCCTCTTCTTGACACATATTTATGTTGTAGTATCTCTAGTCAACGCGCAGGCTCATGGAAACACATAAACGCAAAACCCCTAGACACACGACAGAGTATTACCACAACACTAGCATTAGGCAGACGTGTATAACTCCTTCTGCAGGTCAAATGTGCTTGTAAATCATGGAAAGTGTTATCCTTTGACTTTCCAGGCCTGGAAAAATACTTTTTGACTTCCATGATTTTTCCAGGATTCCACGACCCTGTATGGATCCCAAATACTTTAACTGGTAACACGGGGAAAACTCCAGTGACAACAGTTCACCTTTTTCAAGAATTCAAGAGCAATTTGACACAGTCAATTCTAAAAATATGCAAAGATCTGTTCTCAGAATAAAATGTCAAAAAATTGTCATTGGTTTTCTGTGTTTCAAATACAAGTGTAGATCTTTGACAAAAATAAAATTTAAAAATACTGCATGAAAATGATCTTATTTTATGGCATTTCAATACATTCTTTTTCTACCTTTGGCAGACGTGAGATGATCAGGACCTTTGTCTGAGTATTGTTTTCCTTTTCTTCACCATCAGGCAAGTCTGAGAAGATGAAAGGGATATATTCAAATCTGAGATTCCGTACTCCAGCAGACTACTAACTGGAGGTCTTCTATGTACATGTACTCTTCACATCTGGCAAATATTAAACAGGAGGGCTCAAGACAAAAGCCTGGAAAAAAGGAAGTGTTCTCTTCAACCTATTCCTTTGCAGTGTACAGCCATCACTTTCAAAGTTTATTTTATAGTCTCAAAGAGGGATCACATGACAAAAAGGTTTAAACATGTGGTGTACCTTTCAGAAGCTGAAGGATGAAGTCTGGGGTCAGCTGAAGAACACCCCTGTCCACATACTGTAAGAATAGACTGCAACACACCAATTATATTCCAACATATCATTTGATCCCAATACATCATTAGATTCACCATTCCATTAACCTGCAACACACCATTGTATTCAATGGCACTGCAGCTCTTTCTTATGAAATGATCTAAGGAGGAAGTAGTCTGTGCAACAGTTGCATTGCCTCTAACTTGACTCCACTGTTTCAAGTTAACTAACACCTGAAGATTAAAAAGATCAAATATGCAATGAGTATCTTATAAAGAGAAGCAAAGACAAACAAACCAAAAAACCCTCCAAAAAGAGAACCAAACATACAAATAAAAAAAACCCTCCCTCATCACTCCTCCCATAAATGAAGCAGAAAAGTCGAGGCACCCAAATAATATAAATAAAATTATGGTTATACATACTCAGAGGCAGTGAAGAACAAAATGCCTACACAAAAATGTTACAATTTGTGTTCTTCATTTTAAATTGGTTAAACTTTAAAGTAGTTTCCCTACATATGGAAACAGTATGTAACACTATAAAATTGAATTTTAAACTAAAAAGTAAATACCTTAAGTGTAAGCATTTGAAGCCAAGAGCAGTAAAGTAGCTCATGAAACCTGTCCAAAAAAAGAGAAAAATTTGGAAGCTCACTTTCAGGAGATGCAAACACATAATTTAACAAACACAGAACATCTTTAGTTCTATTTCACTAGCACCTATGTAGTAATGCCCATTTGTACCGTTGTCTGTTGAAGCACATTACTGACACTGAAAAGCAAACAGGAAACTATGACTAACAAATACCTGCCTCACCTGACGGGCGAGGGAAAACAATCTCTTCGGTAGCCAGAAAGAAACGCTCGAAGACCTGAAATAGCTTGTATTCATTGTCCGTTCCAGCTGTGCTCCTAGTAAAATGCAGCAGAAAATAAGAACAGAGAGCTTAAGATTAAATGGCAACAGATGAGTAAAGGATGACAATAGACATTGAAACAAGCCACCCTCCCCTCCCCTCCCCCCAAAAAAGTGGGTTTAAAAAAAACAAACTGTGCAGCCAGTCTTTTAACTGGTACAAACTACAGTCACTCATTGAAAATAACTACAATGATACATTGATGAACTGCTGATTTCCTCAGATATTCCTTATGTAAAAGGCTCACTTAATGCATATGTGTAGCAGTGCTGCACAATAAATTCCTAAAAAAAGGACTCCAACAAAAAACTCATCTTAAACTCTGTAACAAAGTTAATTTTTGCAGCCCATTTTCATTGTGCATAATTAACTTATATTGCTGATAGTAAATTTGTCAACCAGATCAGAGACAGGATGAACAACCCATTACAAAGCCTAGGCCTTGTGTACGATGAAGACAGCCACTGTGATAACAGTGAACACTCAAATCCTGCCTGTTGTATGGCCAGTAGAATGTAAGGGACGTCAATTGGATCATCTAGCATACACTATTCCCTAAAATGAACTAAATTATCAATAAATTTATAACCTGATGAAGTAGCAGCTTCCATTATCTCCACACACACCCGCACAAAATAATACCAAGCCGGCAATTAAAGCAGCATAGTTGGTTGGTTATTTAAAGGGATAGTGCTTCCACCTGACGGTGATTTCACACTATGAGGGGATGGGGTCCTATTACTAAGCTATGCACTGAAAGAACCACCAGACTGATAGCAGCAGCAAGATGGCCAGAGCCGACAGGCAGTTTAACCCAATGATAACACACTAGACATAGATCACCAGTGGCATTGGCATGCGGTGAAGCCACAGTGGACATATTTCGTCAGTGGGAATTATGATTTTTCAAAACATATCCGCTAATCGTTTAAGGGAAAGAACTGTTGCAATCGAAAGCTGAATCATTTCTTCACAAGTTACTTCCCTTTTACTGTGTTTAAACTGCCAATACGACTGGTTTTCGGCAGTTACAAGCAAGTGTGTACACGTGTGGTCGGTCACTTGAGAAATGTTAGATTTACTCTTCAAACTACACGCTAAAGACAAAAATGACATTGTTTTGCAAATTTACTGTGATAAAGTGGATGAAGACAAAAGTATTTGTGCCTGAAAGACCCAAGAAAGTGATTACGAAGAGAAAAACGTGCCAGTCATGTACTAAACAATGTCGTACACACTGTGTAAGGAATGGCGAGGACTTTTTGATTTCTTCAACTTCAGTTGTGTTTCCATCAAAGGATTTACAAAATTATGGAACAAGGTCCAAGAAACACGGTAAGAAATGAGTTTTCTTTATTTATTGTAGTTAGTTAGTAATTTTAAATTATGTTTTTATTGTTTGGGGGGATTTTTTAATGAATTTTTGAAAAAAGGCTAAAACTGCTGCGGCCACGGGGACGGTTCGAGCTACGAAGGCTGCATCACGATTGAGTTAATGTGCATGGAGAACGCGAATGGCGTTTGGACAATGTGCAACTCCAGGACATAATCCTTTGCCACACCTGGATTCGAACCAGCAAACCTTCCATCTGCTAGTCCGCAGCTCTACCAACTGAGCTAACCAGGCACCAAAGCAGCATGACAAACAGCTGATCCTTATAAACTGGTTCTACGCAAAAAGGAAATGTGTCTGGTAGAGACCTTGAAGCTAACTGATCTTGCTTCCTTAGAATCTCTTTGCTGTTGCATCACACGGACCAATCCCCCAAAATGCTTTGAAAACTTAAAGAGAAAAGCTAATCTGGGATAATAAAGAACCAAAACAGCAAGCAAACAGATGAAAGTTAACAAAATGTTGCATACAGTGGGGGCAGCAGTGTCTCATCTGCTGTGGTGTTGTCCTGATTGTGTATACTCCAGAGAAGGTAGCAGAGCTGTCGACACTGGATGGCCTGCAGACAGTGATCACAAAATCCTGACAAGAACGGATGCCGACAACATCTGACCCTACTCCTTTTTGGGAATGTGGGAGTAGAATCTGTCATCAAATGATAAAAGTATCCCTTATTTTGGAGTGAAGGGAATGCAGACTGCCCTGTTCTTGAAAATAAACCTGAGTGCTTGTGAATGAACTGGCGCTTTATCTGAAGTCCCAGACCTTTGACAAATGACCAGGGGAACAAACTAGATTTGGTCCTTAGACAAAGGCAAAAGAATTGGATTTGTGCAATACAATGGTTTCTGATGACAACTTGCTGGAAGCAGAGGCACTGAAAAGGACTTCACATAGCAGGAAGAAGCGTTTAGTTGTGGATGCTACAGTATTTGCTGCTAGGCATCCTTTAAAACACCTCATCTTCCTTTTATCAAGATACATAAACCATGCTACAGCAGGTGCATGTGCTGTTCATGCATAATCCCCCTGGAGTCAACCAGTGCCTTGAAGCCATCATCATTTAAAAACTATTGGGCATAGCGCACACAGACCAAAATGCTTACTTGACATGTGACATACTCTCTTGCAATGTTCCTCGCCTTCATGCGTGCCTCCTTCATGTGATGCAACAGGTAGCTCAGTAATAACTGTTCAGTCTGGCAACAGCAGATAAAAGACAGTTAAATAGCACCAGTTAGTCTCAGTGGGCTACAGGAAGTCCAGACATTATGAAGGATCTTGTGTGGCACCAAACACTGGCAAGCACATGAAGCAAAATGAACAAAAAACAATTCATGATATGATATTCAAGCGTAAAATAAATTTTGCAGTCTGTCAGGGTCAAAGACAATGCAATTTTAACAGCCTCATACCAAAGTAGTTGTCATTTTTCTATTCTCTGGCAGGTAAGCAGCACTAGCCTGCAGAAAAAGTGGCATGCGGCCAAATGCAGTCTCTGAGCGACTTCGCCTGTTCGTTGCTCCTTCAACAACTGCTCCAGTCCTTTAAAAAAAAAAAGACAATTAGACCTTTTCTGAAGTACAGCAAAATATAATTCTTTCTCCTTTTTCAAGCTAAACACAGGGGCAAAGTGTCCATATGTACAACGTTTCCATTTATTGAAGGGTCCACTCTTGCCAGGATCCACTGTAATATTAATGTGTCACCCAGTAATAATGTTTGCTATATAGCACTGTTAGCAAAAATAAAATAATAGACTACAACACCTTAAACTGCTTTTGAAGCAATAATGTCACATCCTCTGGAAGTTTTCATGGTTGAATTATTTTTCAGTGATGAAAAGACATTCACTTCTGTTCAAACTGCCACTAGGCTGTTATAATTATTTTTATGTCAAACGATAATCCTAATTTAAACTGTTAAAAGTAGAAAAAAAGATTGCAAATCATACCTGACTGTAGTCGGACCGAAAAGTTTCACCGAATTCAAGCCATCAAAGAAAGATCCTTCCATACCCTGGCTGATCCAGGTCCATTTCTGAATGAGACAAAGCGGGTAGGGTAGATAGGGTTTGGAATAATGGGAGAGATAATAAAAATGACAGGCAAACTTAAGTGAGATGTCAGAAAAGTGCAACAGATGAATATTCTGCAACTTCTTCAAACAGACCTGGTAACCCAACACAAATTTACAGTATACAAAACACAGCGATTTACCTACACTCACTTCTCCCTCTTTTCTCTATTTCATTCATACATCAACATGCCATGTGTGCACACTGTCAAGCACAATGTGAAGATTAACTAAATCGTACACTACTGTTGAGCATATCTAGAGAAAACAATTTTGTATTCAATCTTTTATGCCACTTCAGTTTTTCTGTATATTCTTCAGATGTTTGCCGGGACTAGGCAAGATTTCTCAGACTGATAAATACCGAAATTTGTGAATATGGTGATAACACACTGAGGTTCAGACTCATCAAAGAATAACAAAGCATTATATTTCACAGTTTGTATCACTTATGTCATGGCAAATGTAAGTCTAAATCCTTACTTTGCTACGTTGTTCATCATTGTCCAGATCTCGCATGGATTTGATAACACGGTCATGGGAGAATCGTGATGGGGGTGGCATCTGTTTTAAGCGCAGACTTCTGCGAAGCAGGTCCCAAGTGTCTTCAGAAGGTCTCCGGTGTCGGTCCTGAGACACCTTGGTGCTAATGTTGACACTGTCAAGCGAAGCGTATGACACTACTGCCAGTCTCTCTCCAGCAGCATTCTATAATTAAAACCAGGTAAGTGAAGATTTTATTTTAAAAAATATAAGATTTACATTTCATCTTTCCAGACGATGTCCACACACGGTGTTTCAAACTACAGATAAAATTATTGGTTTCTTTCCTATTTTCACTACCTACACAAAATCCAAAACCACATTTTCATGATTTTGAAAAAAAAAACCCTGAAAATTCCAATTAACACCATGTTTTACTCTCCTTTACCACTATATGTGAAATAAATGAAATTGTGATTTCTTCACTGGGAAAGAGAATGACCGATTAGTTACAGCACAGGCCTCTGAACCCAAAGACACTGTGTCTTACGCTGTTTCATGGTGGGAGAAAGAGGGGAGAGGGTGATGAAGAATGGCGGTGAAAAGAAAGTGGGATAAGCCATGAGAACCTAGAAATAGCCCCCCCCCCCAAACCCTAGGAAAGCCAGCCCTATAAACAGTTGCTTCATGCAGAGAAAGTATATGTGCTGCACATGATATCTAAACCAGCCACCTTAACAAACACGTGGTACCTCTATGCTAAATATTAAAAATGGTCTGGTTCGGGGTGGATTGCTTTTTCAGTCAGTAATTTGAAAGATCACTTTTTTGGGCACAGCATAACACTGGCAGGATCTGGTGAATGATTTGGCTGTGGTAAAGGTTAAAGATATGCTGCTACAGCCCACATGGACTTGCAGACAGAATAAACACACATTCTTGCCTTGAGAATGTAGTCACATTTCTTACCTTTTCAAACTGTCCACGAAATGTCCTAGCTGTTGTGAAATTCAGAAGCCGTTGTGTGTCCTTGTCAACCTGCTTCTTCATGGCATTGTATGTTGATGCTTTGTTCACACAAGATGATGATTGAACAAAATACTACAATAGTCCACTTTATTTCAAATACTGATTCTCTATTGATGCAAGATAAAAAGGAATGATTTAACATGAAAAAATATATAGCTTTTTAAACATTCACTGAGTATTTCTCTATATTCCAACAGTCAGTAACTTTGCATCTTCTACCCGGAGGTCAAAAATAGGCCACAGATATGTCCAGTCAAACGTCAAACATAAAGCAGTTTGGTGTTCGTGTCACATAGTTACTGCCAAAATGTCACACAATGACTGCCAACATAGAAAATACTAGGGTCCAAAATCAGCTGCTGTGCTTACTAAACACCTCGTACAAGAAATATCTGTAGTCATACATGAACTCAATATTTAACAGAATAAGCTGTAAATGCGTCTCATAAAGAAGGATGCATCTACCCAACCCCCACCCCTCCCACCACCACCAACCCTCACAGCCAGGCCCATAAAAACAGGTACCAGTTGCACACACAATATCTAAACCCAGGCTCCTCCATACCCTTACAAGCATGTGTCACCTTGACGTTACAGACTCCTGAAATATTAAAAGTGAGGCTCTCGCTCATAATGCATTGTCTTTTTGCTAAAACCTCAAAAGAGAAACATCTGGAGTCATAAATTAAGTCAGTATTTAGCAGAACAAGTTGTAAATGCATTTCATCTGCCTTTAGCGACATCACAATCTTCTGTGCAAGAGACAGGATCTACATACCAACAAGATACTCTGCCATAAATGTGTGCAACTCAGGGTATGTGGGATCCTCAGTTAACGCCTCAAAAACCTAAAACATGAGACATAATACTTGCTTCAGCGGATGCCCACGGCCATAGCACAACAGAACTCATAAGTGTAATGCTTTGATTATAAATGGATTATGAATGTGAATCATATACACATGTATCACATTTACAAGCTTGTCACTCCATATATATTTACACTTCACAATTTTCCTCTGGGGGCTAACGCCAGAAGGTACGTGCTCACTTGAAAGTTAACAGTGATTTTTTTTGTATTGCAAGAAAAAGACAAGACTAAAAATGATAGAATTTCAAAAGAAGGGGCATGCAAAACTAGTCTCACTCTATAACTCCAACAAAGGTACTGGCAGCGCTATACATAGCGGTATGCAGACGCATGTGATCAAGGGAGCTTATCGTACCCAAACACGTAGCAAAGAGAGGGCCGAAAGAAAGGATCCAAGATCTGCCAAGTTCCTTTCTTTCGGCCCTCTCTTTGCTACGTGTTTGGGTACGGTAAGCTCCCTTGGGCACATGCATCTGCATACAGCTATGTATAGCGGTGCCAGTATCTTGGTTGGAGTTATCTTTCGATAATTTAAGCCCTGGTCCTCATTTGTTTTTTATTAGTCTCCCTCTGGTCAGCTTTCTCGTCATCATCAGCTTTCCCATCATCAAGGCTTTTAGATATGGAAGGGTAAACACAGAATGGTCTGCCTCTATACAATGCAAGAAGAATCATTACCAACCTGCCTGATGCTCAGGTAATCTCTGTTCCTGACCATAAGCAGGTAATGAATAATGGCCATCTGAGATTGCCAGTAGGCAGACTTGAAGGCCTGTTTCAGGCTCATTTGGTTAAAACCCAGCCGCCACACAAATCCAGACTGAGAGTCATAAAGGCAGGTTCCTGCACAAAGGAGGAAAATGTGGCAGCATCTTATTATCCTGCTGTTCCCACATTTTGCTACATACGGCAGAATGAAGTTGTTTCTGGAATATTTTCATCAAGAAGGTTCCTAACCTGGCTCTTCCCCTAGTCCTGTCTGAAATCTCTCACCTATCTCAAAACATTATGTCATCAGCTGGTTACATGCTGGTGACACAGGCTTTAAATGACTAAACCGATATGATACAATGAACATAGATCTGCAGCAGAGGAGGTTTCCTGAAAGATTCATCTTACACTGGCTAAACTTGAATCTGGTCGTCAGCCCAAGTAATACTGACGAACTGCAGCTGCTGACTCCTAGATATGTTTTTGTGCATTTAAACACACAGTACCACCAACTGCTATCAGTAAACTAGAAATGTTTCTGTGCGTTTTAACAGATGGTCAATACCACCAACTACTATCAGTAAACTAAATATGTCTCTGTGCATTTGACACACAGTCAGTACCATCAACTGCTATCAGTAAACTAGATACGCTTCTGTGAATTTAACAGTCAATACCACCAACTACTATCAGTAAATTAAATATGTCTCTGTGCATTTGACACACAGTCAGTACCATCAACTGTTATCAGTAAACTAGATATGCTTTGGTGAATTTAACAGTCAGTACCACCAACAATGACAGAAGTAAAAGAAAATTAAATACCAGTTTACTGTAATAAAAGCAACTTTTCATCTTTTTGTATTCAAAATAAATAATAACAATATATAACCAAGAATGGCAAAGAAGCCTTCAGGATAAGCTTATTCAGCTCATTGTATGGTTATATTCCTGCTTTATGCTTCTCACTCAAAAACATGGCAAGATGAGAACCCACCCACATTTTCCCTGAAATCTCTTGCATCAACTGTTAAACCACTTGTAAGGATCCCTAGCAACCACATTTCATTTTTCTGACATGCCTGTAGCCATACACACATGGCATCTGTTTGCATACCTGATACACCACTCTCTCTCGAGAAGCCATAGCAGGGCGACACTGCCGAGGACAGCTTCAGACAGTTTTTCTCTATGAGCAGCATCACGTCCCCAACCCAATCGCCTTGAACTGTTGCAGGTCGAGAGGAAGGGGTGAGGCAATGTAAGGATCCTGGGAAGAGTTCACTGGATCCCTCCGAGGCCGAGGCCAAATCAACCTGGAGTCTAGATGACGACTCTGGTGCTAAATTCTCTGTTACCTGCATCACAGCAGACACAAAAATGTTCCTGTAGTTCTGACAGGATCTACATATGGAAGGCAGTTGCAATTTTGCATTATATTGTCAGGAATGTTGGCAATAGTTTTAAAAGAAGGAAAAAGGTCTGGCCAGTCTTTTTTTTTCTTTGCTTATGCAACATACAAAAAGAATGAAATGATAATGTTGTATATGGTCCACTTTACAAAAAAACAAAACAGTACAATAACTGTAAAGAACAACAGCTGTGACTCAAATGACAGTAAGTTAAAAACAAAAGTTACAAAAGACAAATTCTTTCAGCTTAACTACAGTCTGCATTATATCAATCTCAGTTTTAAGAACTGATACAAGCTTCTCATCAAAATTTATCAGCAATAACTTGAAAATATGATCAGCAGTTTAAGTCAGTCACTCTTTAATAGGGTCTCAACCACTGTTTGATGAAGTCTCAACAATTTCTAACTTTCCTTGTTGATTAACCCTATGCAGGATGTAATGATGTTTCCTACACAGGATGTAACGAGCCTGAGGGGTACACAGGAGTTATAAGCATGTTGCTCAGACATCCTTCCGCTTTGACAAAGACTGACAGGGACTTGATCAGATCATGATTTGCAATCAGCAACGAAGGAACTGTGCCTCTCCAAGTCCCTATCAAGATTCTGTTCTTGTGGCCTCTTTGTGTGGGCGCCATCTGCATCTATTTCCACTGTGTACCTTTTCTATACTAATCTAGGCTACCTAGACTACCTCCTTCCATTTGTGCCACCTTCCTTCCTGTATACTTCCTTTCTTAAATTAACAAGTTACTACATCTATTCTCATGACTGAATGGTGTGAACAGATAGGTCGCTGTGCTGGCCGGATCAAAAGTTAGGTGCTCCAGGTAGGATGTGACCATGCCACAGATGACTGCTGCTTAACTACTTATGTAGGCCACCACAAGCACCAATGGCATGCCTGTTGACAAGCTACCATCACCTCCCAACTGAAGTTCTGACAGCACCATTCTGACTTCTAGCTTGCAATGAGCAGTCAAAAGCCTGCAAGGGGCCAGCTAAGTAGGTGCCTAGGGGTGCCAAAACATCTCACGGCTACAAGAAACTTGCAGATATGTTAAAAAAGAAAGAGGCGATAAGGAGGGCTGTGAAATAAACATTGGCAGCAAATGTAGAGAAATAAATTCTATGGAAAATACCAAGGTCTTTCTTACACTAGCTTGGCACAATAACTTCACTCACATCAGCAAACTCTGCCTTAGCAGATGCAGCTCCTGCTATCTCAGACGGATCTGAGGGAACAGATGCAGCTGACAATGCCTGCTTTTTGTGAAGCAGTTGGGCTGCTGAATCAGTTGAGCCAGAAGCCCTACCCACTTCATGCACGCTGTGGTCTGTAAAACGAAAAATGTCCCAAGAGCCACTGATGATGACCAATAATAAGGGTCTTTAATTTAAAAATGTAGACTGTGACTTACTGCATAATACTATAGATTAAGGCTGTGACTTGCTGTGCAGCAAGGTCTTCAGCTTAATGTGCAGCACAATGAGAATTATGGCTTGGTGTCCATACACCTGTCATTGTGTAATGAGTTGTGACAGCATGCAACAAGATGAAGGCTGTGACACTGTGCAATAAGATGAGCCCTGTGACTTACTGTGCAATAAAATATGATGACATGGCTCATATTCCAGGTTCACATTTAAAAGATGACAGAACACACCTGGTAAACTGACTATCAGGTAGTCTCCTGTGCAAGGCAGACAAAACCACATACAAATATTTATCATGTGTTCATATGAACAGATGTATATCAAAACACATGCATGCACACACACACACACAGAGAAGGGGTTACCTTCTCCATTCACCCTTCCTCAACCCTTTCTTCTTCTCTCCCTCTCTCCTGTCTTGTTTTTTGCTTCCAGGTTTTTTTTCTTGCATTATCAACACAAAAACATATAATTATCTTGAAAAATGAAATTAACCTTGTAAGGTAACTCAGCTATTCTGCATGCAACCACAAGAGATTAATTTAATAAATCTCGAACATACACAGTGGAACCCACTTATGACGAGATCTGATCCCACGAGACATCCGCTATTACGAGAAAGTTTTGACTTCCTGAACCAGAAGTACCCATGGGCCAGCAGGGGGGAGAGGTACTCAAGACTTCTGGTGGGTGGCAGAAAACGGCACCACCGCACCGGGTGTAAACCAGTGAGGGGTGGCCTTCAGCAGGAGGGCCAAGTGCACCACCCAGGAGCAGAAGGGTGGCTCAGATGGCTTCACAGATGTCTGGCCTGTGCAACAGTGCTTGAGAAAGTCAGTCTGTATTGGTCAGTGAGGTGTGTGCAAAGGTGACGCATGGAAGGGCCTTACCAGGGTTGCGTTTTTGTTTGGAAGGTGGGGTTAGGGATCGCTAATTGAGATATTAGCACTTTGGGTCATGGTACAGTATTATGACAAGAAACATTGTTTAATGTCACTAGATTAGGTAAGTAAGGTATTTAGGTGGCACAGTCTTCTAGTAGAGTCTTCTAATATTTCAGAGATTGATGGGCAAGGACACCAGCAAGTTTGAATAATTTGGACTTTGGCCGATTTACAAGTGTTTACAAGCTGCCACTGTAAAATGCTTTTTTAAGATCCCATTACAACTTGTAAATCGGCCCTTATTCTCTTAGCACAAGATGCGCTTACCTTGAGGTGATTTCTCCTGTCCCCAGCATCTAGTGATAAGCGGGTTCTACTGTATACGCAAAAAATTCCAAACAACTAAAGAGGAAGATAAAAGAAGTAAATAACAGTCAAGAGCAAGTTCACTTAGATGGACCCACCAAACCAGTGGAAGATGACACGCCTGCCAGCTATGACTTGTCTCGCAAGCCCTGTTGCACACCCATGAAGCGTTTTTGCTGTAAGCAGAAAAAAAAATGAAAGTGGAGAGGGCAAGTTGAGTGTCAGAACTGTATCCTTGAATGATGCATGCAACAGCCTGACTGCATCAAACACATGCATGTGTTCTCTCTCTCTCTCTCTCTCTCTCACACACACACAAACATACCTAAATTGTATGGGTAAAGGTTAACAAACTTTCTCCTTTCTCATATACACACACGTGTGTGCATGTATAATACAAACACAGTGTAAAACATGCATGCAAACACAGAATGGAACATGCTAATAAAAATGTACCCATTAAAAGCACTTGAATGTTTTTTCTGCTTCTTTTACAGATGTGATAGAACTACATACACAAAAAGAAATATAAAAACAAAGAATTTGATTAACCTGTATGCTGATTTATTAGTATGGTATGCGTGTACGCACAACACATGCAACGCTTTTATCAAAAACAAAAAAGATCCAAAAACACCAACCAGAAAAAAATCTCACCATGATGTACCATGCACACATAGTAGTTCAAATCCACTGATTCAATTTCTTCCTATAACAAGATGGACATCGGTAAAATGTTATTAAAAAGGAAGTAATTATGTTCACACAGAATGAAAATTTGATTTCATAAGTAGTTTGAATTATATTACTTAATTTAAACAAAGATCTATATATACAAACATGTCCACAAAACCAGCCAAGTTTGTTTTGAGCATAATCCGGTCATAGACCTTTCAAGAAGACCAACCGAAATGCACTGAGGAAAAGGTGCTAGCTTGTGCAAGGGTATGCACAAGGATGCACACTCACAAAATGCAGGAGGGATCTACCTGTGGTGGTGCTGTTTGGGAAGAGTGGGACGGTCTAGTGTTGTGAATGTATTCTTGGTAGCAGAAGCAGAAATTGCCATTATTCTGAGCCAGCACCATGGCATTCACTAAGATATCTGAAAGCAAACACATACCAACATGCATAAATACAGAAGATGGGGTTATTATCAGTAATTTTCTGACAACTTTTCTGTATTGGTGCCAGATAACATATGCAGTAAAGTTTATTCAACAAATGATGGAGCACTATGTACTTGAACCAAACAACTACTCGTGTGATTCTCAAGGATTCATTCTCAAGTTGCATAACAAGTGTGTTTACCCAGCAATGCATATGAACTGTGTTGTCACAAAAATTTGGTAACTGCAATTTTGTAAGTATCCAACCTACCTGGAATGCCTGGATGGAGTGGGAAGTCAGCATAGTTTGATCTGAAAGACCACTCAAATACTTCAGTAGCAGAACTAATGGGATATATAAAATGACTCTGAAGGCAAGATTAAGATACTTGTCATGCACTTCCAGGGTTGCGTAAGTAGCAAAGCAGCATGCTACAAATTGTATTTCGCTAAAATCTAAGCAGCAAGTACTGTAGTTACTACAAATTTCTGCAAAGCAGTGAAGTATGTAGCGCACTACAAACTTTTTTGTTGCGAGTCTGTGTGACTGTGCATCAGAGTCATCATGCTGCTCAGCCATGACTCATGACGGACTGACAGCCTATGCCACTGGTCAGCATTTATTAGCAGAAGTATCCCACTATACATGTTCGGTAGGCCTAGTTGTTATGATCTTTGAGTGATCAAACAAAACCATGCCAAACAGTGCCACTGTTGCGAGAATAGTCCCACGTTGCAAAGACACCACTCATGTTAGAAATCTAACTGCTAGGAAAGATGTCTGGGAGTGATGTTAAGCAACAAATATTTTCAGAAGGCTAGGGTTTACAAATGTAACAGTTTTTCATCTTCTCATGCTTCCACTCTGAAATTACACAGTACATCGACAGCTGGTTAGCACTGGATCATAAAATTCTCTATTTTCTATTCACTAGCAAGCACCAATTAAGCAACCCCATGGCTAACTAGCTAGAGTCTAGCTTTCTAGTGTGTTTTCAATGCAAGTTAGTTATCTGACTATATAAGAGAGCTTTAGTGTACATGGTCTTTTCAGATTAACTTCCTTTCTTCAAGTTTCTCCATGATGTATATACCAATATTTTCTTGTTGTGACACCAATCTAGAGTTGTTGAATGTATGAGTCAGTCCATTATCTGCAAAGTCTGATTGCTACATCTTGTTCTCCAGTCATACACAACAAATACTAGTTTCCACTTGAGCTCCATGCATTTCATCACACTGTTATTTTATTTAATGCTAATTTTAAAATTTAATAATGAAGTACTTTGCTTTACCTGAAAGCTGTTCACACACATGCACACACTGCCCCCCCCCCCCCC
>SMGT01014460.1:142315-158398 GCA_004794575.1 Lanistes nyassanus
CCCCCCCCCCCCCCGAATTCCCATCTTGCACTGAACTAAAAGCTAGCTGTGATCATTACATTTACATGGCAGAATGTGTATCAACTACCTCCAATGTATTTTGTATGACACAAATTCTTTGTTACTGTGGAGTAAGGACTTTCATGACGTCGAATTCGTATATTAAGCATGACATCAGAATGTAGAGCATGCAAGGGAGAAGGTTGTGATAGGAGGAGACAACAGACATGGAAGAAAAGTAGACATCTTTACTGTTCTGTGTCATACGGTTTTAGTAAGCCACTGTTATCATGATTTATTGTTAGCAGGAACGAAACACGACAGTTACCCTGGCTAACATCGCATTCTGTTACTCATGATGCTGTTTGGCATTTGCTACCATAGTTTTGTCTTTTTTTTTAAAATATAGGATGTGAAGTATTATCACCTTTGCTTTGCTTGTACGTGTCATGACTGGTGCCTATATTATGAATGAAATTTCTCTAGAACAAAAATAAGGAGAAAGAATTTCCTGCCTCCATGTCAGCGTCAAACCTCACAACTATCATTCTTTACCACACAAGAAGTAAAATAATACAAAATAGTAGACATATTCTGTCTTTAAATTGCTCTATCTTCAGACATTCCTCTGGACAAATTGTATCTTTTGTTTAAAATCCATTGTTGTAAGTGTTGGTCACAAATTGTATATAACAAGCTGATGTGACCCACCCTCACCCCTAAATGTCAGAAACTTGAAACAGGAAATGGGATTTGCCCCAAAGGAGGACTTTCACCCAAACAAGAAATTTTCCTGTATGGTTTTTAAAAAAACACTTTCCCGTGAGTCACTTTTTTCTGTAGGAGGCTCTGCATTTTTCTGGCAACTGTAAAATCATTTCAGTCCACATTACCATATGACACTGTTTTAACATTTGATGCAGATGAAAATGCTCACTTTTCACTGTCATGCTAGATGCCTCTAAATGAACACTTGCAAGTCATTACTCTGGACAACACCAAAGTAGCTTTTGTTCTTTTGTTAAGCTCAGATATAAAAAAAAAACCACCATGCCCCCATATACAAAGCATCCACTTCTGTATATTAAATGTCTTCTTTAGCAGACTATACAGATCATCCCAAAGGAGATAAAAATGCAATGGAAAGAATGTTAATAAGATTTTGACAGATGCAGCTGAAAAAGACTTGCAGTTCTGGGGCAAAAATATTCAGGAGTCTTTTTGAAAGGTTTTTTCACAAATTTTATGTCGTGGTTTCATTTCTGGTCTCTCTAAATGTGGTCAACTTTTAAAAATGAGACATGCACATGTACTACCATGAACACCCGTGCTCTCAAACCATACGTCCCTCCACCCACTCATATCCATGTCTATTGATCCATATTGCATGTATCAAGGCATGGAATCTTCTATGTTTCCACCCACCCTCCCTCTAGCTTCTTCCTCCAAAGCCAGCCACCAAAAAAAATAAAAGCAGTCTGCTTTTCTCATTGTGGTTATTTTCATTTGGCTGATTGCCATCCATAAATGGACAGATGTGCACAAAAACTTCAACTGTCACATGGTTGACAGGAAAACATGGCTTAATGTGTGTCAGGAACATAGTGAGGTGACAAAAGTGTGAAAACCCATTGGAAGTGGTGTTGGCTGGACAAGGATTTTAGAAAAGAGAGGGCTGTCACCTGATGAAGATCAAAAGGACAGGCTGTGTGGTTGTTGAATGCTGTTCATAAAGTTGCTTCCATATTTCTATTAGACTAACAGTGTAAGAACATTCATGAGTGTTTTTCGTCATTTTATGATCTGTGTCAGTCTTGCTGTGGCAGTGTTTGTACATCTGACTTCACATTCAAAGCCACCGTTTCTGTCAGTCTCATGCTCATTTCAGCTTTAGTTTGTAGAAAAAACACCCAATTACAAAGATTTTAAGTATAATAACACATAACATGAACCTGAAAATGTCATCTGGGTAACTGTCATATTTATTTGACGGGAAGGTGTGTCCGCAAGTGCGTACTGGGGAAAGAGGTATGCATGTGCTCTTTATGACAGGTGTCGTTCAGAGTTTCAGCCCTTTTGATCTGAGGTTGTTCCATGCCTGATATATGCATCTAACCCCCACCCACCCATGCCCCCAAAACCAAACAAACCCAGGAACATAAAGTTAAACTTGTATAAAACTGCCAGAAATGCCACAGGAATAAAACCAAGAAAGAAAGAAAAAAAAAACCAAACAAGCAAAAAATCTGGGTACAAAAATCAAGCAAGGATTATATTATGTTTGTCTGAAAAACAATGCCTTTCTTCCTTAAAACTTGTCCCACTTTATGTACTTCCACATGCTGCACAGAATATTGGCTGTCACAGAATAAATTAACGGACAAGATTTTCGGTCAAAGAGTAGACTACTTTGTCATATCACAGACAGAAAAATAACCTCAAACAATTTATCACCAGATTTTCCAGGCTGAGAATCATCGCAGTCGAAGCAACATGATAATGGACTTCACTGACAAATATATATCTCATTTACATTTTCCTTCAGCAGAAAGTTACTTAACATGATGTCCAACAATCCTTTTGCTCTTCTAGTTCATTTGAACTGCAATTTCTTTCAGTAGCTCCATAACGTATGCAAGAAAATCTGGACAATATCGTGTTTGACACAGCAGAATAAGACAATAGGTTCTAATACTGACCAGTGAGCTGCATGATGCATGATTAGTAGCCCTGATGGTGGAGCACTGTGACACTTTTAAAAACACTGTATACAGTAAAAACACTTTGCCCATACAAAACACAATGTGAAGTCAATGTCCCATGGCTTTATATGTACTGATAAGTACAGGCATAAGGCAACAGCAGATTTGAGATCTCTGTGAAAGAACTGACTCTTAAGTTTCTTGAAGACCAGAAAAAATATATTTTCCAGGCTGATAACAGTTTCCATGTGGTCATTATAGTCTTCACAAAGTTTCTGATGTGCATTGCTGAAATACCAAAACTATCAGGAAAGACATGTTGATGAAGCACTTATCCAACAATTGTATTTCTGTACAAAACAACTTTTAAAATGGGACCAGATACACCCAGGTTGTGGGCAAAGCACTCTTCCCTGCTTTCTGAAGTTTAAAAAAAAACGGCAATCTCACAATACCCCCACCCCATCTGCATTCCCCTTCCCACCCTCTTCATGCCTCCGACTCTTCATCAGGACATGCATCTGGTGAAGCAGCTGCACTTTCTCCTTGTCCCACCTCAGCCTTAACCACAGGGGACACCAGAGAAGTTGGCGAGAAGGAAGGCTCTGAGTCTGTGGTGCTAAGCAACAAGAACCGGCCATCTGGGCTGAGTGGTAGGTCTTCGCCTGAGTCCTCGTCTTCCAGTTTGCTGATGGTTTCCAGCAGCCTATCCTGGATGCAAAAGGCCAGAAAGCTAAAGGTCATACTGTAGCAGATTCTGAAAATTCTTACTGTTTTAGATTATGCACAGCTGATCGAGTAACAGCTCTGAATTTAGTTTTAACAGATCACTGAAGACTGCATGACACATTATCACTGTGTAGAACACTGCTGCTTCCTGCATCTTCTATGTGCACTCCTCATGCTGTACACCCACTGCAACATTCACATCTGTTCAAGAACCTACTGTTGCACAGCTGCCTTAAATCCTGACGATCTACCAACAGTTAAAGCCAGTCAGCGACTTGGGAATTACCTTGTCACTAATGATCGGCTGAGGCTTGGGCTTCTGCGGCATGCGCCCTTTCTTGCGGTCCTGCAACACGGCCAGTTGTACAGAGCTCAGCACTGTAATTCTGATATTAACAAGCATGTTTCTGTTATGACTGCATGTCCCTAAACTCATTAAGACTTTAGACTATGGTGCGTTATTTTCCAATTTGAGTATTAGTGGATAACTTAATTCAAAAAGACCCTGGCAGATTATGGTTTTCGGAATGTATCACTTGAACTATTTAACCAGGATCCATATACATGCACCATATTAACAATCTAACATCACATTAATAATCATTTTTTATGTCCCCAAAATGTTATTTTTGTTTCCCTTTTGAAATATCCCTCCCCTAGAACTCCATGACTGCATGCACAAAGTAAGTAACTATTGTGAGGAAACTTTCTGTAACACCAAATGTATATACACAGTTCTCAGGTGCACAGCACCTTACAGCACTATATGTAGTTCTGGGTACACAGCTCCTAACTGCACTATATGTAGTTCTGGGTACACAGCACCTTACACCACTATATGTAGTTCTAGGTAAACAGCTCCAAAAGCACAGTTTCTCTGGGTATTGGTGATAAACAAAGGAGCTATAATGAGTTGCCAAAAAACTGCCCAATATATGTGAGGGTGAGCTAAATAAGGTACCATGACTCTTCACATAAGCAAGAGATGGAGAACTGTGTTGTCTGACACACTTTTGTCCATTCGCAGCAAGAATAAGTTTAAATTAAGTGCAGCAGCAGAACTAATTCTCTCCATAGGTTATGCAAGATGCAAACCTCCAAAACAGCAGATACAACACTGCTAGTTTAATTTAGTGATATATATGATGCTACATAATTATACAAATGCTACTGAAGAAGCCTCCCACACACAGCAATATATATAAGAGAACAGCATAATAAAAGGACTGTTCACTTTTCCTCCACAAGGAAATTTGCTGAGCTCTACGAGTAATACAAGAAATCATTTATAAACCTCTACTCCTGAGGATAATCTAGGTGCTAACAAAAAACAACACAAAAAATTAATTCCTGAAAATTCCTTATAATGTGCAGCATACAAGAATCTAATCAGTGTTGACAGGATTTTTAGTGGTTGAAAAATGTATACAAAGGACCCTGTACATGAATATGCACTGTATGATGGTCAAGCAGAAATTTCAGAAATCAAAATAAAATCAATAAGAAAGCATGCATTTCCAGGGCTCCCACAGTGTGCATATGTGCATAATATATGCAATAAAACTCTGCAATACCCATCAAAATTTCACAATAGGGATATGCATAAGCAACAGAATTTCAGAGTGGAAGGATGCCCACTTGAAATTCAGATACGCCCTCTAAAACTTCAGTGTGGGTTAAGCTTACTCTAAAAGCTAACGTGGAAGTACAGTACTCTTTAAACAAAAACTGATGTCGAGCCCTGAATCAGCAGGATTTACCATATAAGAAAAAAACTGTTGTTAATTAAAGCATAGTTATGTAAACAGAAGAAGATCAAAAACCAGAAATAACAGAAGAAGCCCCTACTAGTCCCATGTCCAAATTGTTTGAGTTCCACGACACATATTTGTTTTAAACAAACAACAAAAAAACATATACACTACAACAATACCAGTGACATTCACATTACTGTTCTGAAAACAAAAATCTGAGGTTTTACTATTGGATATTTATTTCTAGTTTAGCATGAATCCAGCTGTAGCTGAAGAGCTCAAAGGAGCAAGTGTTGTCAACACCTAAAAATTTTCTTAAATTTTCCTTTCTGGCTAAGCCAAGATGGTCCAAACGTGCAGCAAATCACAAAGGCATGAGAGCCACCAACATGCATGTCTTTTAGTTTACATTTCTAAAAGATATTGAAATGCATGTGTAAATAAAAGTAAATGAAAGATTTTGAAGATTCGGCACTTTTAACCTTGTCTAACAACTGTTTTAGTACTCTAATACCCTCACGCAGATTTTGTTTTCAAATTGAAAACCACTCCCTACATAAACCTAGACAAGATAAAGTTTAACATAATGTAACAATGTAACAATTCCCATAATTTTGGTTTTAAGTCACAAAACTGTTTGATCCCATCAGGCAATTTACAGAGGTCCATAGGCACAGATATTAGCATTTTTAGTACAGTGTACTAGTTCCAGCGCTTGTGTTTCATGCGATACAAAATCCTTCACATGCTGTCAGTGATACAAAGTTCTTTCTCAAGTCATGCTGTACATATGTGCCATTATTTTCTCAATGTTTGGTACAGTTTATATGCAAAAAGTATATTTAGGAAAGCACAGAAAACTTTAAAATATCATACTTTGAGTATCATGTTCTTGTTTCTGAAATAAATGAAAGATATGGAAAAACAATTTATTAAAAATATTACTTTTTCAAAATTGTCACCCTGTTTAAAACACCATTCAAAGGACACTGAAGATCTTACTTTTTATTTTGTCTGAATGATTAATGCGGTGGGTGTTATTTTTTAAAGTTTAACCTTTGAAACATTCACTAAGCTTTTTTCAAGTTTTTGGCCTGAACGAATTAGGCAATACAGGACATATGTATTTTAGGTACAAATATATTTACCGTATTTTTTCTTTCTAATCTTTCTTGTGATTTCTAATGTGTACATCCTATTAACTACAGAAGAAGTGAAAAGAGTTCAAAAACATTCAAGCATTTTTAAAAATTTAAGTTTATAACCTTAACATTTTGCAAGATGTGTCAAAAGAATGGAAAGTGTGCTTTGTTACAATTTGAGCAAGGAAAAAAATGTAAATGCTTGTCACTTTTGCATTTGCTGAAGCTCACCTACATATGCCAAAGCATCCTGACCAATTAAAAGCAAAGCCTTTGAGCTGGCGAGATGGGAATAGCAAGTAACTTACCATCAGGGTCTGGTAGGCAATGGTTGTGGCTTGCTTGATAGCTTGGCAGATCTAAAGGAACACAAGAATGGACTACTGAGTTTAGACATGAGGGTGGATGGGGGAACGGGGAAGCATAGAATAGAGGGGGACAGAGATAAGAGATAAGATAAATAAACTACCTATTTTCTCACCAAAATTTCCAAAAAAAAGTCCTATTTTAAATGCACAATAATGACAAAAGACCAACTAGTTTTTTTCATAGAAGAATATAAGCTCAATAAACACTGAGATAGCACCTCTTAGATCTGAGTTAATCTCAGAAAACCTGACCCAGGTTTGCTTCACAGTAACGTACATCTTCTGCTGAGGCATTGGTCTCAAACACATGGCAAGCAAACGTCAAAGCAGCAGGCACTGGGTTGGATCCTGTGGGAGTGGCAGCGCGATTCCGCGTGATGAAACCTAAAAGTCTGGACAAAAACATGAAGGAATGGCTACAAGATACATCCAGGCCACACTTTTCACACCCACGACTCTTAGTGTCTGCGACTTTTCCACACACAAAAAAAAGTTTTGGTGCAGAATTCGTACTTACAGATGGCAGTAACTTAACCAATTGGCTTCACATGAAGCAGCCAGGAATATACATCGGGAAGGACAGTCATGTATGTTTAAAAGTACACTGGCCTGAACAAGGTATGTGCATACAAACACATGCACACACATGTACATATATACACATAACAAGTTAGCAATACAGGATGCAGAGTACACATCAAGCACATTCATAAACAAGGTACAGTACCTGTTGTTCTCTGGATGTGTGGCCCAGAAGGATACATCCTGGAGTGCAAACTCCACACGGGCTGCATTAGTTGAGGGATCCAGCAGTCTAGAGAAAAATGGGATATGCAGAGACCATGAATTCTGCATGCGGATATCACAAAAGTCGGTGCATGTCAAATGTAGCTTTCTAGAATGTCAGAGGCCTTTTATCTGTCACTGTCACAGGTCTGTTATAGTTCTGAAGATATTTGCGCACCTTTCGGCAAAGTTCAAGACATTTAACATATTTCAAAGCATCCCTGAACCCATGTCAAGCCTTAAAATAGGTTCACATAACTCACCTGATGCCCTCGCTGGTGACATTCATAATGGATTCCGTCATTTTGAACACATTGTGGATGGCACGGGCTGCCATAATCTGGCGGATAGTTGCATGAACTAGTTGCTCCCCTATCAACATCCATCACAGATGCAAACCACACCACACACACATACACGTGCATGCACATGTACACACACAGTGTTAATATTTACCATTGAAAAATGATCACTATGTACATGTAATGAATACATGCATCTTCTAAAATCTAAAATTTGCTATATTTGATTTGTTTTCGATTGTGTTATGCAGCATTATGAACAAATTACTGACAGCATTTTATTTGCAGCTACAACAATTCATCGCTGGACTAGGTGAAGTTTAATGGATTATGGGAGTGCAGTAAGTTTTGACAAACAAAGGGATAACAAAAACAGCGTGAAGGTAGACAGACAAAGAATAAAAGAACTCAATCCTACATCAGATTCAAAGACTGGAAGAATACAGAAACTGACCAAGATTCAAGAAATTTCTGTTACCCCCACGAAAAATGCAAAGCTTTACATTCAGACATCTGGACAAATTACCTCTATCCTGCTTAACCTCCATAGACCCAAGGAAGCGCACAGTAAAATTCTGAGCAAAGGCAGCGTTGTCAAATGGTGTACTCAACAGTTCTGAACCAGACTGATCAAATGGATTGATTCGTCTGTGTTTAAACAAAAATAAATAACAGTTCAAACTCCAGCATGTGAAGGCAGTACATAGAATCCTTGTTTCACCTTGGAACCTGTGGAATATGCTGCCTTAAAGCATGTTATAAAAGGCAAGAAATAACCACAGAAGCATGGGATTGTTTTGGTTTTTTTTTACAGCAAAGCATTAGCGCAGAAAATACAACAAAAAATAAAACACATGAACCAAACACCGCACAGACCTGACACCAGTGGACAATTGAAATTACAATGACCAAGCAAACATAAAAAGATGTCAAAATAAAATAAAAATGTTACCTTTGTAAATAAAGCATCATTTCAAAATTTACCAGTTCCAAGTTTTGCAATCATATACAGTGTACCATGGAAATAAATTGCTTGTGTATAAATCATAACACATAGTAAGGTCTTTATGCAGAGATATCCAACATTCATATACCTTATAATTTTATGTTTAAAATACCAATTACTTACTAAATAGCAATTTGCTTGCAGCATGCTTCAAAAGCAATATTATATGTAGGATAGCACTGTCAGCCCCATTTTCTAGAAAAACAGTCATGTAATCTTAGAATAATTGTCTGTAACCCCCATGGTCTTAATGAAAAATTAGCCTGAGCACCGTTAACCTAATTACAAAAAAAAAACCAAAAGGACAATTACCCACAGAATAGTGCTGTGTATTCCATAAGCACAAATATCCCTTGAATAGTTCTTTCAGTACCTTGCTCTATAAGCAAAATTCTGGAATAAGTGTTAGTTGCAAGCCCAATTATCCCTGGAATAAGAATTAGCTGCATGTTCCAAAAGCTTAGTTATATATGCATTCAGAATAGTGCTCTGTTAGCATCTGTGCTTTAAGTATCTGGGATAAGACTTTCTAGCTGTGTTCCACAAGCATCATTTCATTTCTGGATTAATACTGTTAGCTTTATGAGTTGCAGATTTGTTGCTCAGCATTAGTTCACTTTTTCCTGCCACTGTTTGCACACACAGTCATTAATGACCCTCCACTCTACTCCAGAAATATTCCTTAGCACATACTGGGAGTACATATGTGAAAACAATATGATGGAATATAGAAATACTGTGACCAATCAGAGCAGCTCAAACATACTGAGATTTTTAGAGATTTGACAAATGATAGTTCCAGAAATCTTACATAAATTTTGTGGCACCTTTTATGTGACCGGGGGGGGGGGGGGGGTCCTTCTGTTCACACCTCTCCCCAGGATAATTGGCCTAGCTCAGTAAACATTTTATAAAACAGCGCACTCAGTGACCCTTTCGCAGCCAAGGCCAAGCTGGTTGTGTTCTACACTGAAATATTCCCAGTACTATCTGCTCATGCATGACCATATTTCCACAACAAAGATACTAATCAAAATAAAATAAAATAAATATAAATAAACATTAGACAAAGGCCACAGAATCTACCTCTAGCACCAAAGACATTAAAATTTTTAATGATATAAATAATGGTTCTTTCAGGTGTTTGCAATGTGTCTATGCAAGTATTTCATGACTGACATTTCTTGGCAAATCAAAATTGCACATTCTTAGTGTACTACTTGTATTTCATAAAATAACACAAAAATAATGACTGTAGTGTAAAATTCTAACTTACTGACCCTTGTACAGGAATAAAGTGAAAGATTGAAGAATACGCAATCGTTATATACTTATGGAGGAAGTCAATGGATGGAAATCACAAGGCACATGTGCATATTTGCTTATACATACAACATACATACAACAAAGTGTACTGCATATATTTTACACTGCGCCTCTGTTTTATCTGTTTGAGGAAGTTTTAACACAGCCCACATGAACCTAACACACTTAGAACTGTGCCAAAGACACAAAGCTGCTTAAGCAATGACTGCAGACCATGGAAGCATATCTGAATGTGTACCTGGCATCTGGAGTACTGAAAGTGAACCAATGCATAACATTATCAGCTCTGTGATATTATGACATTTCAAGACATTAACACTACAATTTGCAACAAAAAGAGGACAGTGGTAACAGTGAAGAGAGAAACAAATTCTTTAACCGTTCTTTAACAGAACAGTCTAAACCAAACAAAACTTAAATATTAATGATGGTTAAATTTCAAGGCAATGTTTAAAATAGATTTAACTATGTAATTCATCAAAAATCAATCCCCATTCATCTAAATGGTGTCCTCTGAGTTTCACGAAATGTTTGCAATACATTTATTTTTTCCTAAATGAAGTAAAGCCATTGTGTTTTCAAAACACTGCATGTTGCAGTACAGTTGAGTATTCATAAAAAAGAATCAAACTGCCATCTGCATGCTCTTCTCTCATACCAGACCAACAAGAGCAAAAGAAATATTTGCCCTAAAGGTCATCTAAATACGAGGGAAGTAACAACATCAACTGTTTATACTGGAAAACTAATCTGAGGAGGTACAACTGCACATCACGACTCAATCTAACTCATGGTGACTGTAGGACAGGGTAAGCAAGGCATCACAGGACATTTTTAAAATCACAATCCAGATGCTGATCACAACCAATCCATTCCAAGCAGCCTGTTAGACATCACGGGTTAGCAAATTCTTTAATAGACACGGTAAATCATGTGCATGTTTTTATAGTCTAGCTGCAAACTTCTCAGGTTAGGTTGGGATCTGCAGCACAACATGACTAACACAAGGGGATTTCCAAGTTTCTGTGGCAAATACGTGCAAGCATTGATTAAAAGCACTTCTTGCACCACGGTGATTCGAGGCTCTCTATGGATTCACATCATGCTTTGAGCAGCTACTTATAATGACAGCTCGTGCAGTGTGTGTGTGTGCTCATGTGCGTGAGTGAAAGAGGCCACAATCATTTTAGGATAATCACCTTCACAGCAAACACACACATTACTACAGCTATTTCTGTCTCAGAACAGTTGTTTTAGATGTCAAATCTAATGATTTTAACATAAACCACAATCTTTCTGTTAGATAACCAGTGTGATTTATCATATATAGTTGTCTGGATATAGACTCGGAACAAAACTACAGTAGTCTAGCAAAGTCTCTAAAAACCAAAGTAAACAAAAATAAAGAGAAACATGAGATATAAATGAGATTAAAGATTACAGTTAAGTGACAGAGGCATGGGAGATGAAAAAGAATGAAGAAAATCAATGAGGCTAGGTGAGAGGAAACAAGACAGAGAGATTACAGAGGACAGACAACGATGCAAGAGGACCGTACAAAATATGACCGGATGACATACAAGGGAATCTACACATACTAACTTTGGTGGGCCGATGAGTGGGGTAAATGACAGCCCCCCTTCCACAGATGACACCAAATCAAACTGGATTGGAGCATCCAGGTTAAGTCCTTCCACAGGGGTGATGGTGGTGGATGGAATCAAGACACTTGTTTCTCTAAAAGAAGTGTGTGAAATGTCAAAAAGGTGACTAAAGAGGAAACACCGAGCCATTTGCCTCTAGAGTCTAATACTGGAAATACATGGATTTTATTATGCCGAAACACTTCAAGATTTTTTTACTCTCATGCCCACAGTTTCAGAGTTTTTACATTAAGATACATTTTGGGGGCAGTTTATATTCAGATATTTGCAGGAACCCGAGATGAAATCTAGTGTGTCCAGTATGTGACAAAGACAATACTCATGCAAACAGAATCAGTAGCACCTGCAATCATTTATGCTGGAGTTTAAAATGTTTGAGCATGTGGTTGGAAAAATTACTGCATGGCTTAACAGTATGGTTTATATGTACCATGATACCTTATTGCATTATTATACACACTTTAACTACATTCTGTCAAGAAGTGATCATTATCTCACTAAGCTGTGATATGTTTCTTCTCAAAATTTTCTTCCTGCCCAGACACTTTCACCTAAAATATAAATTAGTATCTTTCCATGCAGCAAACAGGCATAGGTGACATCCCACTGCAGCAAACATGCAAGAAGATACAGGTACACAAACACACATGCAAAATTTCTCTTCTTCTCTTTTACCCATATACATGTACAATGCACGAAAACATCTACGTGCACTCACACATTATGCACAAAACATCCATGCTTACAGGCATGGTTGTGCAATCACTCAAGTAACTCAGAGAATGGCAACAGAGGTTGGTCTACTTAAATCTGTGTTCATCATTACAGCAGGCAAATTGCATGAATAAGAGTACACTGGGAGAGAAATGTAAAGTGGAAATTAAAATTTTTTCAAAGCTCTTCATAAGCACTATAGGATGACTAAAACAAATTCAAGCAGATAGGATTCTATAACATACGTTCTCCACATAGACAGAGGACAATATCTACATTCTCCACATAGAAATGCTAACCCTTAGGAATCCCTCCTCCCTCCTCACTCCTTCCCCAAACTTCTTACATTCATCTTCCCCAATTATAAAATGCTGCATTACAGAACATACAGGCCTGGACTTTGTGCCTGTGGCAAGACGGATTCCGTCACCAGCTGACTGGCACTGTCTTCCTGTAAATAAAGAAGAAAAAATACAGCAACCTAATCTGGTTCATCATCAACTAGAATTACATGGACTATGAGGTACACATGCCTGTTTTTATGTGGTAAACAATGAGTAATGTGGCACACCTGAAAGAGAATTGGCTTACTAAACTTGTAATTTGTGATATGTCAGTTGGCTTAAACCAAAAGCACAGTGGAAAACTAGGCCTACAAATGTTTGTGTTTTTTTTTAATTCTTCCCATGTCTTTATATACTACTGGTGGCTCCTGTGATGAACAAACTTTCAGAAGTCAAGTTTTAACCATACAGAAGGCTGACATGTTCATGCACATGCATCTGAAGCAGATAAAAAATCTCAGAAATGACATACATTGACAGGGAGTGGTACAGCACATATGGCATCAAACAGATGACCACACTGCAGTCCAAAGCATTCAATGTTTTAACAATGAGGATGAAAGCATGTGAAGAAAAACTTTTCTCTTTCTTGCTATCATGCTATGTACATCTGCACATCTCTCTGGATTTGATTGATGTTTCTATCAGCTGTGGCTGCCTGTTGCAGCAGGGCAGTCCGTAGTATAGTGGTAATGCATGCATGCTACTGGTTTTAAATACAATGGTCGGTGCATGCACTTTTCCTGCCCTTCACCCCCACCCCCTCCTTGTCATAATAAAGCGTTGTTTTCCTGCTTGGTGCTGAATAACAATAAACAAAAAGCCTTTTACATTGTATTTATACTGAATCTTCCTCAGTGTACTCCAGTTCTAAAACGTATGATTGTTGTCTGAAAGTGACAACATTTCGGGTGTCTGGAATTCTTTTTTTAAAAAAAACCGAGCTGGAGGTTATTGCCTGGGTATATCCTGGACAGATGCTGATTGATCTAACAAGTGCCAGATCTCGAGTGACTGTCTTGACTTTAGCCAACTGTCAACCAAGTCATAGTTTAGGCACAGATGGCAGTGTACTGTTTGCGATCCATCAGTCGGATACATATTTTTCTTCTTTTTAAACACATGAAACAACAAGATGCACTATGCAGTGAAACATGAAAGGAATAGTCTTAGAATGGCATAAAGATTGTATTGCCCTCAACTTCACTCATGACTGTTTCTCCTTTAATATCAACATATAGTTTTCTTATTTATTCTCTTGGATTCAGACAACATAAGGGTCTCTGCTCGAATCATATAGTGATCTGGTTTAATTTAAGTGCTAGAATGTTTCAATGCAAACAACAGTCCTTCGTGTGACCAATGCACTTATAAGATTTTTCTATAAATTATCCTTAATTTTCTACTAATACAAAGCAACTTAAACAAAAACCAAGAAGTAGTCCCAGTAAAGATTTGTAATTTTTAATTCTTCTGGGATGCAGAAATGATATAATGCTGTAAGTCTACACCGAAGGTCACTTCTCCTGCTACAGCTTGACTGTGTCAACACATTTATAACTCTCTCATGTACACATATCTACAGCTGAGAGGACGGTGAAGCACTATGGATGCTGTCATGCAGCAGCAAACATTTAGAAACACAGTTAAGCATTTCTTTCTAATGCATTGTAGCCCCCGAAGTGCCCCAACTTGCAGTTTAGGGTATACGATATAGGGTAGATGTGACACTCTTCATACCTTTTTCTTTAAGGATGATTTCCCCTTGACATATCCCCCGTCTCTCACAATGTTGTTGATGGTGGCAATCCACTGTCACAGCAATCATTAACGGTTTTAGATTAGTATGTTTTTCCAACAAAACAGGCAAACATAGAATATCCAACAATGCAATGACAATTTTAATGACCATATTTACTTGTCTCAAGTCCACCTGAAATAAGATTATCTGTGGATAACTAAAAATGCTGTAAGCTACTTATCTCTCTAACTGTATCTGTAAGGGTTTCGTTACCATCCTGCATATGATCGTAAGAAGGGTATCAGATCTGTTACTAAATGTACCCTGGAGTAAATGCGTTAGTATAAAGAGATATAACATAAAAACCAGTGCAGGACCGTAAATGCAGATTTTAGAATGTTCCATTCACTTTAAACATGGGTGCTGGTCTGGCTGGAAAGGAAGTACTGAAAACCTTAAGATTCTATAAAGACTTCATAGCACAGCAACATAACAAAAAGTAATTCACAATTTAGAACTGTGCACATTTAAAGTGACAGACTATTGTGGAAAATACAATAAATTGCAATAATCACACTTACCTCATCACGCTCCCTACAGTTTTCAGCTTGCAGGATTATGGTCCTGTGAGAAACATTGCTGTTTCGAGTGAATCTGTTTCATCTGTTATTCATCCAACATCCCCCCACCCACACCCCAACCCTAACATCCATATGCAACAAACCTCATCTGCACAGGTGAAATGCAAATTTCTTATCTAAATTTGTGTTTCTTTAACAATACTTACCATGACCCAAAGTGCTAATTTCTCATTTGGTGATCCCCAAATCGCACCCTAAAAACAAAAACCCACCCAGGCAACCCTGGTAAGACCCCTCCGCGCATGCGCACACCCTGAGCTCCCCGTGCGCACAGCTCACTGACAGGTTAAGCTGACTTTCTCTTGCCAGGCAGAACCATCAGCGGGGAGGAGGGTGGGTCTATGATGGGTCATGGTAAGTATTGTTAAAGAAACACAAATTTAGATAAGAAATTTGCATTTCACCTGTGCAGATGAGGTTTGTTGCATATGGATGTTAGGGTTGGGGTGTGGGTGGGGGGATGTTGGATGAATAACAGATGAAACAGATTCACTCGAAACAGCAATGTTTCTCACAGGACCATAATCCTGCAAGCTGAAAACTGTAGGGAGCGTGATGAGGTAAGTGTGATTATTGCAATTTATTGTATTTTCCACAATAGTCTGTCACTTTAAATGTGCACAGTTCTAAATTGTGAATTACTTTTTGTTATGTTGCTGTGCTATGAAGTCTTTATAGAATCTTAAGGTTTTCAGTACTTCCTTTCCAGCCAGACCAGCACCCATGTTTAAAGTGAATGGAACATTCTAAAATCTGCATTTACGGTCCTGCACTGGTTTTTATGTTATATCTCTTTATACTAACGCATTTACTCCAGGGTACATTTAGTAACAGATCTGATACCCTTCTTACGATCATATGCAG
>SMGT01014461.1:3924-25148 GCA_004794575.1 Lanistes nyassanus
TCTTGACTGTCAGGATGGAATTCTACAGTAACATTTCACGATGATAAACCACTGGTGTGGAAAGATTACTTTAACGCTTTCCTGACAGAAGGGAATTCTACAGTAACATTCTGTGATGATGCACTGAATAGTCATAGTACTAATTTAAGCCTTGTTAATGTTTTATTGATGTAGACATTTTCAGCCTGCTAATATCAGCATGTCTAGTACCAGGGTTGTTAGCATGCACATGCCCACCGCCACTCATGTGAATCTGATTGTGTGTGCAGGTGATTAATTCTGCAGCCAAGACATTCTATATGTCAGCTGGTGCTGTAAGTAGCTATTTCTTTCGTACCTATTTCCCCCCATTTTCTGGGATGTATATTTGAAAATAAAAGTTAAATTGCTGATTCTGTTGAAATAAATTTTTAAAATGGTCTTTCAATGGCTTACACATTTTCTTGAAAAGGTATATTTTGGAGGATTGAAACTGATTGTTCTCCATAAACAAGGAAGTCATGAAAAAATAATCAAACAATGGAAAGGCCATAAAGTTGTTTTGGGAGGAAAATCCCAGAATGTAATGACCAGATTCATTTTGTGTTTTGTTCAGGTGCCAGTTCCCATTGTGTTTCGTGGTCCCAATGGTGCTGCAGCAGGTGTAGCAGCACAGCACTCTCAGTGCTTTGGCGCATGGTACAGTTCTTGTCCTGGCCTCAAGGTTGTGTCACCATACTCTGCTGAGGACTGCCGAGGACTGCTGAAGACTGCAATCAGAGATCCTGATCCAGGTAGGGTAACTCCCAGTACAGGGCATCTCTGGGATAGATTTAGATGTGAGGGTTTTTTCCTGGGGGTTAGTGGAATGAGTGGGAACTTCTCTTGTTGATGTGACTGTCTGCCTGTATTCCCTATTTGTGCATTGTTATTACTTTGCCCATTTTTTCCGTCCCTTTTGTTTTATTGTGTGCCAAGGTCGGTCGGAGAAAAGAAAAGAGAAGAAACAGACATGTAGGGGAGGGAAGAGGAATGGAAACTGAACCTATTTTATTATTTTTTTCCACCTTTTTTGTACACAGTTGTGTTTTTAGAGAACGAAATCCTGTATGGTCAGACATTTGAAATTTCTGATGAAGTATTGAACAAAGATTTCGTCCTTCCGCTTGGCAAGGCAAAGATTGAGAGAGCGGGTAAGTCACCTCTTGTGTTTGTCTTCTCAGCATTGTAATCGTGGTGAAAAAGGCCATCAAGAGCAAGATTCTCTGGAACAGAAGCTGAAAGTCATACCCTTCCATTTCTCAGTCTCTCAGAAATACATAAGGTCCAATGATTTATTGCTGGAGACACATTTTCGTTGTTTGCATCTCAACTTTGTGAAGATGAAACCTTTGGAAATTAAAAGTTTATATTGAAAATGTTTAGGACAACTGTTCACTTCTGTTCCAGGACATCTAACTATCTTGTGTTGTTCAACTTGAAATCGAGTAGCTTACTTTGCATGTAGGGTGGTAGTTAGTTTTCTGTAGACATATTTTACCAATACATGCTAGTCATTTTGTGTTGCCATCCCTAGTTACCAAAGGTGTTGCCTTGTCCCTGGCAGTGACTTTAAAAAAAAAAGCAATATGATTTTCCATCTTTAAGAAAAAATTACACAATAATGGTTCTCCATGGTTTTCGCTGTTAATGCATAGATTTTTTTCTTCAGAGGACTTTTCATCTTCTGAATAATCTTCTCAATAAAATCACTTCTAAACTGATCCGCAGAGGTCAATTTCTTCACTAATTTATTTGTGGAATGTGTTTTTTGATCTGTATAGAGTCCTTTCTACTTAAGGCTAAAATATACCATGTTTAAACAACAATTTGTCTATGTACCATGTTTAAACAGTCCACCTATGCCAGGTTTAAACAACAATCTGCCCGTGTAGCATATATAAAAAGTTTGATGTTTGGTAAGTTGATTCTGCCTATGTACCATGTTTAAACAACAAAACTAATAAAACATTCATCTTTTATAACCCTCAAGGGACTGCATTCATGTTGACAATGCTTCTGCTAGAGTTATAATTTCCACATGCGTTGTCTTGTGAATTAACAATTTTTTTGTTTTTTAAAGGCTCTCATGTCACCCTAGTAGGACATTCCATTGCTGTTGGCAAGTGCCTGGACGCTGCTAAAGAGCTTGCTGGGAAGGGGATTGAGTGTGAGGTGAGTGACATGTAGGAAATAGAGTTTGAGGTTTAGTTATGACGTGAGAAATGGGGTTAAGAAACTATAAAAGATGCAGAGTGTGATGGATAAACTCCAACCAGACAAGGTGCAAAAGCAAGGCGTAAGAAATAATTTTTCTTTTCTGTTTTGGGCTGATTTACTTTCAGTGTCGGAAACAGTGTGTTTCTGGGAGGTGATATGGCCTGTTTTCTGTCATGCACCATCTCTTTGGACTGGTGTGTCCTAGAGATTTAATAGGGCTCGGTTTCTGTTGGTTAGGTCATCAATCTTCGCTCACTGCGCCCTCTGGATGAGGAGACAATCGTCAAGTCGGTGATGAAGACACACCATCTGGTGACTGTGGAGGGTGGATGGCCTCAGTCTGGCATTGGCTCAGAGATCTGTGCATGCATCATGGAAAGTGAGTAGCTGCCACTTTAGACATCAGTGGAATGTGGGCTTTTGTACAGGTACAAATGTGCATCATTTGCTGATACCTTACCTGGTGGAGACATACACTTTGCCCCTGCCAGGGTGACACGTTCACTGCGTGTTCTCCATCCCCACCACCTCCAACTCCTTCACTTGGTGGAAACAAGATGTTGCACTCTAGCTGGCACAGTTTTGTCTGAGTCTAGTAGACAAAAGAGAGAGGATATAGAAGATGGTCTCTAGTCTTACTGTAAACAAACAAGTGTGGTGTTGAACGGCATTCTAAGAAACTATGTTTTAATGAAATTGGCAGACAGTGGTAGACAAGCACCTCTTTGGTTTTTCCTTCCCCTGTGCTGCTGATGCCGTGATAGTTCATCAGGGCAAAAGTCTACATTGTATTGCATGCAGCACCAGCAACATTCTTTCAATGGAGTATTGACGTAGGAGGTGGCTGCAATGTTCCTTTTCATTGTTCCTGCCTGGCTACCATCAACCCAATGGATCAAACTGCCCCTCCAATCAAGACAAGACGTGACAAAACAGACTTGTAAGTTGAAGTATGTCAATTCAAGACCAATTTCCAAGACCTCTTGTAAACAAGAGACAGACCTCAATGCCCACCTTGCCTCCTTTTTTTCCACCGCTCCCCAAAGTCCTGCAACGACTGTCCATTTTCCAGTGGTCTCTCACCCTTGTTGTTTGCTTGGTATAGACTCGACCATGGGTTACCTTACTCCTCCACTGACTCCACCCATACAGTCAGGTTCTCACATATCACCCAGATGTACCCACTCTGAACCTGTGTTTGTTTCGGCTATGAGGAGGGCCCTTACCAACAGAGGACTTTCCTCTCAATCAGCGGATAATATGCTTTGCTGTAGATAACCCTTCACTCTATCAGTGTAAAATGCCAAGTGGCGTAGAGAGCACAGTTGGGACAGCTGGCAAACCTTTCCTACATTTGTTCAATGACATTTCGCTCTGCCAATGATCAGGGAATACACTCATTCATAGCCAGAGTGTATGGACTGTGGGATAGACCTTATCAAGTTTGGACACCGATCTCACTCTGGTCTTGGATAATTTTGCTTTGGAGAGACCACCATGCGGATGCTGCTACCCATGTAGTTCATGGAAAGGTTGAGACTTTTTCAGGGGCCACACCTTCAACCCCTGGAGTAAGGCCTGCTGAAGTAGCTCACATGGATGACAGTGTTTTTCACGGTGATGGGCACGACAGGACATTTCAGGATTTACACTTTCTGCGGATGATGGTATGACATTGGAGCAGTCACTGTCTAAACAGCACCAGAGTTTGTCACCAAGAATTGATTCCTGGACTGGCGACCTCAGTGCTTCCAGCTACGAGCACTACCAGATTCTACCTTCTGCTCAGTGTGTGATCTGCAGATAGATCTGGACTGGACTAAGAATCTCTGATGTCCAGGACCAGCTGCTTCTGCCTCTCTGATGTCTGGTTAGGGCATCTCCCCAGATGGTGTAGGCCTGGCTGAGACAGACAATACTTGGAGCAAAGCAAGAGCCCTGTGGATGTACCTGGACCAGACCAGGACCCCCCAGTGCTCAGCAGACCCGCTGTTTCTGACTCTACAACACTTCAGCAGGCTGTCTTCCCAGGTGGTGTCAACTTGGCTAAGATGGAGTTTTGTCAGAACATATCAAGGCCAGCTGTTAGCTCCACACTATCCTTTGAAGGCAAGGCAAGGGCAGCAGAGGAAGATGTTGGGTGACAATGATTCCTAATGGCGGGTGCCCTCCTCTTCAGTTCTGAGCTCAGGCCATTCCCTTGTCTCCACCTGGTAAGGTATCGGCAAATAGTGCACAATTCCAACCTTACCAAAGCTAAATTTACCTAGGAAAAATTTCCTGTTCGCAGAAAGTGTGTGGAGGGCTTGACAATCACTTTTTTCATGAGCACATACATATTATTTATATTTGCTTAAAGATGATGTAGTCTTCCCCAACAGCACTGAGTACTTTAAAAATATTTCTAAACATTTACATGTCCTGATTGTCAGAAATGTTGTCACTAATGTCACACAGCTGAATTGTGCAGGCAATCATGCAATTTTTTTGAGGCCTGGGGAGCATAGCAAACTTCTTGCCGTCAGAAAGGCTCTTATTAATATTATTGTTAATTTTACACATAATAGGAATGAGTGGCTTTTACTGTTAAAACTTGGAAATTGGTCCTATAGTGTCTCCATAGAGATGTTTATGTTATGGAAACTGTTGCTGTACTATAACTTGTGTAAGCCATGAGCAGTTTTATGGAGGTTCAGTTGTTCGCCTGCCATTTAGAGTGGTTATGTCATGAAAATGGTTGTTGGTGCTCATCATGGGAAGAGATGTGTTAATTCCCACAACCCTGCTTTCCTTAGATTCATTCTTGCAGAGAAATCATCTGTTTTTCCCTTTGTGTGCATTGTCAAATTTAAAAAACACAAAATAGCTTTTTTTTTTCATTTTGTTTTCGATAAATCAGGGTTTTAGGTGAGCATTCTTAATTTCCACTGGCTCTAAAGCATCTGAGTTTTGCATATCTGTCCATATGGTCCTGAATGTTGGTCACATGGTCATTGGGTTTCTGCAGGTGCTGCCTTCAACTACCTTGATGCCCCCGTGCTGCGGGTGACAGGTGCAGACGTGCCCATGCCGTACGCAAAGTCCCTGGAGGAGCATGCTTTGCCCCAGGTCTTCAACATCATCACTGCTGTGAAGCTGTCACTGAACCTTCCCTAACCTCAGTTGATCACTTGGCTATTACAGCTAAATTATGACTGGCTGGGGATAGATTTCGTAGATAAGAGTACTAAATTGATGTTGGGAGCTTGAGTGCAAGAAATGGAGTTTCCTTTGTACAGAGCGAAAACCGTGATAAATGACTCAGGTTAAAGCTAGACTCCATCACTTTTTTTAGCCCATGTACATTTCTGTTTGAATGAGGTGATGAATGCAGCATTGCCATTGGTCAGCTTCTAGACTTAGAAAATATTTGGAAACGTTTACTTGCCCCGATTGTCACAAGTGTTGTCGCACAGCTGAATTAATGCAGCCAATCGTGCGATTAAGCCCTGGTGAGTATTCCAAAGACCAGGCATCGAATCAACAGCTGGGGGAAATAAAGTCGTTTTGTCTGTAGAGAATTTCTCTCTTCCTTTCTGCTTTCTGTGAAAATTTCTTTTTTTTTTCTTCTAAAACTCAGAATGGTTTGTACAGAATTGGCTGTTAGCAACCCAGTAAAAACATTCCCTGTTGAAAGTCAGCCACTCATCCTTCCCCTGGTCATAGGAAGATTGGAAATACTGCAGATAGTGTAAGTTTTTGGCCCGATCATTTTGAAGGCGTACTGGACTGGCTCAGGGACAGAGAGAGAGTGAAGAACACTCACGGTTGTGTCCTACGTGGCAAAGCACAAGGTACAAATCATGGTGTGATCCAGGCTGCTTGACTTTAAACCCACCTTTTGAGATTATGTATAGCGCAATTCTTCTGAAGGTTGTTTGTTGGTACATCTCTTGGAGCAAAAACAACAAAAAAATCACTTTGATTTAAAGGATCTGATGTATTGTGGAGTAGATGTGTGTTATGAATTGTGTGATTAAGAGAACATGAGTTACTGCAGGCTATCCTTAAAAATAAGAGAAATTTGTCCTTGATCATCATTCAGTGATTTAATATTTTAAGGACATCGTCATAGTTTCCAAAGCTTTGTGACATTTGAGGCACAGCAAATAAGCTGTCAAAAATGACTTGAATACCAAGTGGCCGTGTCATAGCTTTTTTTTATATATATATCTACCGGCAGCTGTAGAGAGGTGCATCACCATTCTACAGAATATGGCAGCGTTATTAAATATATGTGGATTGAATTCTTTGCTTCACACTTCTGGCTTCGGAGGTGAAGAACTATCCTTTTTAGAGACATTTTAGCCACAAAAGCTCCAAGGAAATGTTTAATAAATATTACCAGTTTGAAAGAGGATGTGCCATTAGCCACATGTAACCTTGATGAAGAGGACAATGTGCACTTAAATCTGAATTTGCGTTTATTTAGAGGAATATTTGGCTTATGTCTGGCAGATCAAATTGAAGGGTTTGTGGGAGTGGTGATTTTGTGGATTCTTGCAAGCATAAAGGCTTGTCTCCATTTCTCGAGTGCATGTTAATGGGCAAGTGAATTGCTTAATTGCATTTCTGCCAGTGTTTGAAGTAGCACCTTCTGTTTTTGCTGTACTTCTTTCTTACTTTCAGTGAAATTGGTGTTTGTTTAATAACAACTGTATAGAGTTTTCTGAGTAGATTAGATAATTATTCACAAAGATTCTTTGTATTTTTAACTACCCGCTGATGGGTGCAAGTTATCTATGTGGTCTGTTCTTGCCATGGAGGTCAATTTAACAATTAAAGCACATTCAAGATGTCTTTTTGAAGGCAAAGTTGTTGCAGGCATGAGTAGTAGAGGTCAGTTTGTTGCTGTCAGCTGATTAGCTGGAGCTGGGTTGGATAGACTGGCTGCTGTCCTATTGCCCTGCCAACTTCCTGGTTTCAATTTTAAAACAGGGGAAGCCACAAACACAAATAGCTTAAGAACACCTGGGTGTAGTTTAATTTGTATGGTACACATAAAAACAAAGTAGTAAAATGTTTTTCAGTGACACATTGAGTTAAAAAAAACAAGTTGCATTTTCTGTATCTGATGATGGGCAAGTGGACTGTATGCACACAGAAAGCATACATAGCACAGCTCATGATTGTGATTGGATGATGTGAAGCTGAAATATCCAGATTTCTCAAGGCTTTCTTCAAGTATTTGCAGCTTAAAGTAATGGACACCATCCTCTGATGCTAAGGTCTTCAAAGTTCACTCAAGGTTTGCCTAAACAAAATCTTTTAAATCTTTCAACAAGTTTCATACCTCAAGCAGTGACTCACCAGTGGGACTTTCTTATTTAAAGGCAAATGATAAGGTTGCTGAGGTAACCAGACTTTACCCAGGGAAATGTTGCTTGCTCAATAAAACCTAGAATCACATTCAACGCAAAATACTTAAATGATTAGACGCAGGAAAAATTAAGTCCTTATCCCTCGGAAGTACACTTTTTACGTGGCCAGGCCTGCAGTCAATAAAATTTTCAATTCTAAGGGCAAGTGAATGTTGGAATGGGGCCTCCCCTCATCTCCCTCCTAAAAAAAATCCTGGCACAACAAAATACCATAAAAAAACTGGTCATCTGCTTTTGCATTCATAAACTGCCTGGTCCATCCAGATTAGGTGCTGAAAGAGGTCACCCTTCTCACTGAATGGCAACCAGACAGGTCACGAATACTTTTTTGACCGGCCACACCTCGTTTTCATTATCCACTAACACTAGCAGTCAGTTCTGCAAGCCCATAACTGTCAAACCCGTTTGTGCAACTGTGCTTTTTATTTTCTTGCATACAACTCCCCCATTTGCAATTGCTTAACAGTGCGATCAGACAGGCAGCAATTTGCAAGCAGTAGTACCCACCACAGCATTATCAAGTAGTGAAAAGTCATCTCCTGCTGAATATCAATGTCACACCTAATTCTGACATAACAGTGAAGAAAATGGAGGTTCAGCATCTTGCATTAGATCTGGTTTTCAGAAGCTATGAAATGCATCCTGCATTCCCACATCATTCTTTTCAACTGCTGCTGGTCAGACATGAAAGTTTCCTGGACACATGCAAAAATTCACCCACCCCTTCCCCAATGGTGAAAAAGCAAAAGGCCCATGAGATTCGACAGTCATGTTGAGACTCTTTAAGTACAGAAACTGGGCCTCGGCTCTCCAAAAACGTCCAAAATCTATCAACAGATTTATGAATTTTTACAGACAAAGAAGAGGCCATGTTTCTTCCAACTACCTGCTGTCTTTATATATAGATAAAACCTTAACCACACAGTCATACCAAAAGGGGGAGGAAGGAGTAGGAAAATTTAGTAAACTCCTTGATTCTGAAGTGAAACAGCTGTCAAGCTGCTTTACACGAGATTGTTGGTAGCACCACAGATACAGGAACCCATTCGTTAGGTGAGAGAATGTTGCTATTTACAGTGCTTTATTTCCAACAGAATATAGGAGACGACTATATGAAATCATAAATTGCAAACAGGTATTTTTGAGAATTTGTTCTCTTTTTAAAGTTGTCCGACAGACAACGATGACAGAGAAGGTTAGGGTTGTCTCAAGTGAAACAGGTGGTCTGTGTCGGCAACGTCTCCGTCTTAGAGGCACAGAGCGCAAGGTTAGTCATAGGGTGTGCAATGCCAAGCAGTATTAAGCTGCATTATCCCAAAAAAAAAAACCCTTTAAGTCTTAGCGCCAGGAAGGTGGAGTATTACCGAGGCAAAATAGCCATGCACAGTGTGAACTTGCGTACAGAAGATACCTGGTCAGCAATACACGTAGTTACTGACACTTCAGAACATGCAGAGGACAAAACAGAAAACATTTGAAGATGGTGGCATGTTTACATTCTAGCAGGTTCAGTTGATGAGCATTTTTTGAAGACTGGTCTTCAGGGGATGGGAATAAGTACCGTAATTAAAGGGGGGCAAGTACCACAAAGGACTGTCGAACAGAAAACACACCAGTCAACAAGTTCTGCATGTTACTGACTCCTTGCCAAAGGGATGCCATCAGCCTGAGTACAAAGTAAAGGTGACTGCTATTACACATGGTAGGTATAAAGTGGAATCCACATGAATGCAACTGAACAAAAATAATACAGGTCTGCCATGGTCTATGCTAAACAATCTCAGATTTATAGTTCTTCACTGTCCCCATCCCAACACAATGTACCCAAAATAATAATATACAAAAATCAATAAAGGATGTTTTTTTGCAAGGCCCTCTTTTTGCAAGTCTTCAAACAAGCAAAAATATTTTATGTATTCTGGATGGGAAAATCCACCACATGCAGTCAACGGGTAATGAAGTGTAGCAAAAGACTGTTGTTGCTATGGGGAACTCTAACCTTGCCCTCCACCCCCCCCCCCCCCACACCTCCAACCCCAATTTGCTCAAGAAGTCTCTCCCCCCCCCCCCCAATGAAGTATTTCACATATTCAAGGTCAGTTCAGGGGTGCTGGTCTGCTGACTAGCACTGCCAGTAATGAGTATCATAGTTTCCACCTGCACCCTTGACCCCCAAACTGTTGATAATGAACGGCGACTTTTAACTCCATTTCCCTAACTTCGCTGCCCTTTCATTTACTCCCATGCAAAATGCTACGTCATCTCCAGAGAGGAGCGATGGTACGGCTGTGCAAGGGAGCGCATCTGATTGGTGGAGGGCTGAAGAGGCCTCCAAGCAAACTTGGCTTCGGGCCAGCGATTGTGATAGTGTTCTACCTTCAAGTGCTTGACTGTCACCAGGCGACCTGCAAAACACAGTTGCATTACAGGTAAATGTATCATCAATATTACTTGAACCCCTGAGCACAAGTATAAACTATAGGCTACAGGAGTCACTTACATGCAGACGTGCTAATGCCCAAGAGTGTGTAAATCTCAAACCCAATCTGAAATTTACTCCAAAGCCTGCACCAAATCTGAAATTGAGTTTGAACTAACAAATCAAATCTGAATTTACATGGCATTAAACCGACCTCAGACACAAAGAACAGTGAAACCCCAACAATCCTGAGCTTAGTTTATGGACTTTGAAAGCTCTTGGGTCATGACCCCTCATTATCTCCCTGGAGTACAAACCAAGGCTAGAAAGAGCGAAAAACAATTGGATACAAATCCTGCCATCATTATAACTTTTCAATCTTCAAATTTGCTTTCTCCTCCACGATTCAGACTAGATCTACTAAATACATGTACTTGCTGTGTTTTTTCCTAAGAGATTTTCACCAGGCTAGGCCACCTATATTATAACTGCAGATCATGCAGTGACAGCTGAAAAATTACTAGTCATCTGTACACCGATCTTGAGTAGTGAGTGGCCTTTTAGCTGGGAAACTTATCTCCGCTATGACGTGTGCTTGTCTGACAGTGATGAAGCACACACTGCTGTCAAAAGTTTGTCACAGGGCTTGTACTGTTTTTTTTTTATAAAAAGGAATGAGTCAGAACTTTATAATAATTTTAAAGTACATTTGTTCACTTTTGACAATTACACTGACTCGATCTGATGTCTCATTTAACTCAAAGTCTAAAATGAGGCACTTTAGATCAACAGTTTATTCTGTCTGAACATATGTGATGGCGTTCTGTCTTCTCTGTTTCAAATTATCATGATTCTCTACTGATCAGCTTAATCACTGACAGAAAATCTAGCAATCAGTGCATGGTGTTCCTATTAGCGTCTGCCAAAGTTTCAGAGACTGAGGGCTGGGGTGGTGGGGGAAGCAGTGTATGGTAGTGCTATACATGAGACTATCTAGAACTTGTTGCTTTCGCCAACCCATTTTTCATCTAGGCTTCATGGAATCTTAATAACTGAAGGCACTTCTCACAACCTGCTCAAAAGTTATAAATTTATTCAGCTTTCCACATGACTTTGGTTTTTGGTCTTGCAGTGTCACTGTCATTACTTGCCCTTTGATAAGTCTTCTTACTATACCAACACTTGCATTCAGAGCTGGACTTACAGTAAGGCTTCCTGCACTAACCTTAGTAAGGATACTCAGCAAACTTTAAGTACTCTGAAAGGACAGTTATGAAATGGCCGACATGAACTGCAGCGCACCAAACTTTGAAAGAAACAAGAATGTGCATGCATTCAAGGGAGGGAGCCGAGATGCCTTTGCCAACTTGTCTACCACACGACTGATCAATAAACATTTGGCCTGTCCAAAACTGATTGACTTACAAATATGTGTGAAGGAGACACATGCTTTCCAAATTTTGTTCATATAAAACTTTTGTACATAACTGTACCACTTTGCTTAAATCGGAAATCCTGCTCTGAACTTTGGAAAACCTCACCCTACCACCCAGCCTTTTCTCCTTGAATTTACACATATGATGTTTTTTGACGATAAAAAAATGGTAGTCTATTAATAAAATGGAACTCTGGCATGCCTGGGTCTTCAATCATATCTTTGGAAAAGCAGACGATGTTTCGATCTGCTCGGCTAAAATTTTTGGACGCTATTTTTTATCAAATTGTAAAGGTTTTATTCAATGTTTTTAATTGGATTTCTGACCTAGAAGAGAAATCTGTCACCCCTGTATATGGATAAAGCACAATCAGTTTAAATAGCCTACTCTTAACCTATTCCCAATGCTTTGGAGACAATACACCAATAGAAATTTGATACAGCTGATGTGATTTTGAGGACAGTTTTACAATGACTTAAAAAAATTTATGTGGAAAAAGGGTTTGCCGGCAAGGGATGACACTGGTGTTTTCTGATGGCGGAATCATTTATCGAGTTTCTTCCCCTAGGCCACATAATACATGACGTCTTCTAAACTGTGCTCTTGAAACCACAATAGCAAAAAACAAAGGATTTAACTGGAAGCTGTACTAAGTGGCCAAGCCCAATCCCCATAAATGTGTCCATATTTCTCTAACACAGATTCTCAGTAGGTAAAATTCTTTCTCAAAGTGGTATGAACACTGCAAGCACAGTGTCACAGGCAACACCATTTCTGTGAGCAAACTGCCACAGAGGCATTAAGGCTGGGGACACACCAGACAATAACTTTCCCAGCTTACGAAGTCCTCTGCACTGCAGTGTAATGGCCCCTTCCCCCAACCCCTGCTTTCTTTTCTTTCCCCTCGATCTTCTGTGGCAAAACTGATCAGCACATTTTTGGAGGGGCAAAGGAAGGTTCCTATTAGAAAACTGAGCTTACCAGCTCCCTTTCTTTTCTTCTAAAAACTGTTTGATACAACTCCATCCAACTTACCATCAAACCACCAACCGTGCAAAGCCTGACGAACTTTTCCTGCTGTCTCATTGCTGTTGCATTTCACGTAAACACAGCCCTGCACACATGTACAGTAATATACATGGATTCTTGACATTTTTTTATAATCAAACTAATATGAATGCCATCTAAGATCTTAATAATAATAATAATAAAAGGATTCTTCTACAGCGCTATTCCCCCAAAGGACTCAATGCGCTTTACAAAACAATGAAGACAGCCACAGTACCAAATAGTATATCCAGACACCACATGCAACCACATAAAGATGCACCAAGAAAGCAACTACCAACCATGCTCGTGCACTCGCAATCTATCACCATCACCCTCTTTCTCTCTCGCACTCATCTCACTCTCTCTTGCATAGCGCAGCATTACCAACAAGCTCGGTACAATCACAACTATCTAATATTCTTCGCAACCAACTAGTAATGTTCAATATCATTTCACAATAATATGTATATACAGTTCCATGCACTCCAGTAGACAATTGCTCACTCTGTACAAATATGCTGACAATGATCAAAACAACGGGGATAACATGCAAAGACCCTCCTTCCCACCCCCAACTCTCTCTCACTACAATCATCCCCCAAAGTTTGCTTAGTAAAATTTACCAGCTGAAATGAGAACAAACATACCTCACGGGATGATTTATCCACATAAACGTGAACAAGACTTCGGATATCACGACATTTTTCCAGCAAAGCATCTTTCACATTTTCTTCCCAGTTCTCCTCGCTTTCCCTAATAAACAAAATAGAATTTGCCGTTATTTCTGCAAAATCAGTATTTCAGTATTTCTCTATAAATATAAAATATCAATTCTTAAAATTTTTTTGCACACCAAGTAGGCAAAAAGAAGTTATAAAACAGTAGATCAGTTTTGTAAACTCATTTACATTTCACAAAATGGCTGCCAGTCTTTACTTACAGTCATATGATTTCAGCTGATTTGGAACAAATAAAAAGACCACTACCATAAACAATACGAACTGTATGCACACGTCATCTAAACTAAAACTTCCACAAGAATATGACTGTTCTTGCCTCAGTGATTCCATGAGGTTAGTTTCTGAGGTTCCCGGTCCTTAAAAATATAACTGAAGCATCATGAGCAAAAATATTCTTAGTCATATTTTCACCAGAAATGTCATACTGAAAAATGGCAAGTCAGCAATTCTGCCTGTTGCTTTCACTAGCGTTATCTAACATACACTTCCATTTCCTGCTATATTTAACAGGAAATAGAGCAATTCATCAGTTCCGTTTGTTTTCAAGCCTAGATTTATATCAGTGAGGTGGGAGAACCAGGAACCGCAGAAATTATTTTCTGAGAGGTCGTGCTTGCGTGCAGATGGCAAAGGACTTCAATATGTTTCCCTGCTATTTCTTGCTTACTTACACTTCTCTGTCAAACATGTTCCTGATTTTCAGACACGGTGTTGGACTGTAGACGGATGATAAGTTGTTGTCATTGTGTTCACCAAATGCTGCAAGGAAAAAATAAATTTATTTTAGTTATACTGTTTTAATTCATTGGTGACTAGAACAAGGTTTGGAGGCTGGAAAAGAATTATTAAAAACTCCACATACATAATAAAAATCAAGTCATTTAGGACACTTTCAAATTTACCTTCCCCATCCCAACAAACTGCACACACAAAATAATCGCGAATGCTTAGAGACACTGCAATACTTTACGAATACAAAATTCAATGTTAAAGTGTGACCTGTGATTGAATAGCATGTCTATTGTGTTCCCAACAGCTCTAACCCTGTTCACAAGGTTATGGCATGTGGTTTGTGAGCAGCATTTACAGGGCTTAACATTGACACCCATGCTGGAAAGTTTACTTGCCTGAAAGTTACCTATACAGTAAAACCTCCCATACAAAACTTCAAAAAAGCAGCCAAAATCAGGTCTTATAATGGAGGGGACTTATAAGGGAGGACTAGTCATGCTGAACCATTAGCACAACATGTACATGAACTGTAATGGATGGGGTGAGAAACAAACATCTGCATGTACGTTATCATGGCAGTCAACTGCAACATGCTTTGAAAATGTTTTTTTATTTACCACTGAACTATGTTAAAAATAGATTTTTTCTGCGTCCCAGTTCCTGAACATATAGTTTTATCACACATCAGATTTAGTTTAGCTCATCATATTCAGTTTCATCCCACCCTACATTATTAAAACTTTCTTTCTGGTGTTGCCAATTAATGAAATTGAAATTTTACAATATGTAAAGTAACGAAGTTGTGGGCAGCGTTTCACTGGTGTCTCTATTTGCCATCGACTCTAAAACTTTATTTAACACTACATTAAGCTCTCTCCCCCTCTCTTTGATACAATCACAGCACAGAAAGGATATCCAATTCCCACAGGTCAACCTTTATTTGATGTGTAGGCTGCTGGCCTGCAAGGATTGGGTATGGCTTCTCTGTTCTGGGTGTACGTATGCTAGTCTGTTGTTACCATTAACTGTACCCAGGCTAGTTTTAAGAAATTGTGAACAAGACTTCTTGAGGCGTAACTACTGCGTCTGCCTGACCTTGTGGAATACGAAAAGACTTTCAAAAATGAATTATGACAAAGTTCATGATGTAAATTATTTGTTGTGCCAAGAAATGTCTAAAAGATGCAAGACATATGCTTCCGTCAGCAGATCAAATGAGTTAACCAGCTGTGAAGCTTATTCTGACGCTGTAGCTTGCAGCTCTCCAAGATTGGCGTACGTAGCGTCACATCACAACAAAGAAGCGATACCTGATCCCCGTAGGCCAGTGGTGACACATAAAATATATACAGTCTGGACACCTGCCACTAATTTAGCTTTCATTAGGATAGAAAGTGTGAACGAGACTTAACTATGCTGTGTCTACCCGGCCTTGCTATTACAGAATGCAGTGAATTGGCCCAGACAAAAGCTTAAACAGAGAACATGAAATAAAACTTTCAGGAATAAATTAGAACAAAATCTGTGATATAAACTATTTGTCCTAACGTGAAATGTTGAAAAGATACATAGTTGCCCATTGTGCAAAACCAGTCACTTCCGTCAGTCCGTTAGGCGTAAAGCCATAAATGTATGTTGGATGTTGACTTCTCTTTTGTTGTTTTTTTTGTTAGGAGCACTTTGAGTCATTTCTCTAGAGTTAGAACAGTTCTTTTGTTCTTCTTAGCGGATTTTGGGTTGACATTGCGCGTTTCTCAGTGAACGTCTTTGCAAAAGAAGTCTAACCTTTTCCCGCTCAACCAGTGAAAGTCGTATACTGCACAATACCTGCCACTTTCAGTTGGTGGTCAGGTTAAGGAGAGAGTCATAAATGGGGGGTCGTTTATATAGTAAATGGTCAAAAAGAAATTTTTGGGTTGGATGCTGGAGGAAGTCGTATGTGGGAAGGTCTTATATAGGAGGTTTTACTGTACTCGTCTTACAAGGGAATCTCGGGGCTGGGTAGGCCGTCAGATTTTAATTCCCTGGGTTGATGAGGCAAACTGTCCCCCCTCTATCTGCCACTTCATTTTCCTTTTTCCCCCTCCATCCCCCACTAAAAAAAAATCTAAATTCTTACCTTGACCTTGCCAAACTTTGCCACCATTTGGAGAAGCCTGCAAAATGTATTCAAAATCATTTAAAAAGATCATTACAAATATCCAATGAGTTCATTTCGAGTCATAGAAAGTTACTACATGCATGTTATGTTAGATGAACCTCCACATCATCACAAAGTTGTCTAGGACAGAGACTGCCGAAATGATACTGACCGGAGTTAAATCTGACTTTCTGGTGATCCCACTGCATACACATGCTGAAGAACCAGACACAACAAAAATTAGCATTTAATACTGTGATAGCTGAATTTTCTCTTGACAGCAGGCCTTCACATCCCACAGCTCACCTGAATCCACCGCCACACAGCAAACTCTTCACCCTCGATGGTTTGGGTCTCCAAGCGCACTCGAGACTCGTTCGCTTCAATGAACTTCACAGCCTGATCCCATATATGCTGCAGGGCCTTCCTGGTGACAAATCCAGCACTTATCAGAATGAAGACAGTGTTTACATGTATGAAACTAGTTCCCCCCCCCCCACAAAAGCTGGGGCAACCAATATGTATACCGAGTAAAGGACATTTTTTTTCATGACTGCTAGCACCCAGGTCTGCAACAAAAAACCCAGAGATGTTGCTGCCAAATTTGGCAGGAAAAATGTTATCATTCAAATTACAGTTAACTTTCGCATATTTATACAATTATATTTGTATAAATATCTTATCTTTTATTAGCATCACATCTATATAACAGTAGTTTATTCTGCTGATAATGCGAAGTTAAACTGCCGGCAAACAGAAACCAGTAATATGACATGATCATGACTTGCAGTATCAGGAACAAAGGTGTGCTGCCACAGAAACATGTACTGTGTGGCAGGAACCACTGTCCTACAAGCCAATCACAAGGCCATGGGCAAGGAGGAGTGCAGGGAAAAGCTGCCTCTTTTGCTGACCTCTTTGAAGGGGACAGAAGCTGATCTCTGACATGCTGAACTGCCAGTCCTCCTGGCTGGTCAGAACTGTCATCCTTATGTGAAAATTCATGCTGCTCCTTCAAGAGATCTGTAGATGAGACCAAGCAGAACTCTCTACCAACATTCTACCAAAGTTTGCATCTGAAATGTGGTCTGAAAGCAAATATAAACTGCACAGGGATCGTAATGAGTGCACATAAAATGCTCAACGTTCCTTGCCTTTTTTCCCCATCTCTTTTCTTTCCTTTTATATAAAAGTCTGACTCTGAGTTGTAACAGTGCTAATAATGAACAGTTGCCAGTGCGTCCATTAGTTCAAAGCCCAAGTCCAGAACGTACCTATAATTTGCTCCACCATTGCAAACACTTGCTGTTCTTCTCGCTCCTTGGCCTTGATGTGCCACCAGAGTACCACCAACAGCAGCCCCAGAAAACCAACCCCTGTAACCAAATCCAGTCATCATGGCCACTTTACAGTCTTTATCACTTCTTTATTACTGTTAACACTAAGACTGACAGTGCCCTATTCCATGCTGCACTGCAGAGAGGTGTCTAGGAATTTTTTTTTAACTTCATGAGAACAACAAACTACCCAACAGCCATGAAGTGGCTAATGCTTCATGTGGGCCTATAAAAGTTATCATTGAATCCACACTTACCTTAGTACACTCAAGCACAAACTTCCTCTTAATCTGTATTTCTCCACCCTTCCTCCAGCTCAGTGTTTTGGAAGTACTCACCCCCAAAAAGGACAAAGATGTTCCACATGACATTTGAGAATGAGCGCCGCAGGCGGCAAAAAAAGCCCATCGCTGCCACTGGTGACTCAACAGATTTCACTTCGTCCACGGTCTGGGCCACTTCCCCATCACCAGTGAGAGCCCTGGGTTGAAAATGACAGCACCTGATGAAATGACTGATGCTCTTCTACTTCACCTCTAGTTTTTCATTAGCAGGGCTGGAATTAAGTGGTTGGCGGTGAATGCCCCCCCCCCCCAACATTACAGATGAGCTGTGTACCATGGTCAAGTGGGGCAGGTGCAAGGTCCCCCCCCCCCACTCCCATGGCGGGTGGCCAACACAACCCCTTTCTCTTAGTTTTGTCCTCTTTCCTCCTTTGCCCCCTCTCAATTGCTGGACTAGATTCTGGTTAGTTTTGACCAATAGATTCGACATCCATTGTGAATATCTTTTCCTGGCCAACAAAGGATCGCCAGAATCTAGATATCATCTAGCTTATATGCAGGAAACTTTGCCCCTTGCAGCACAGTGGACAGTATCCATGTATCTGTTGTGCTGCTAGTGATGCCTATCACAGGTGTCAGCTGTACTGCAATATCTCGCATTCAGTCGCTTTGCTCCCCCAGGCTTTTATTCCTGTATCCCCCTCACCCCCCACTTCACCGTTGGTTCAGTGCCTTTGGTCTATGATTTTCTCTGACCGGCGATGTGACCTCTTGTCTCTTCTATCGAACACAAGATCATTCCCCTTCCATCTCCCTCTTCGCCGTCTTCTGGAGTTTAGGGTTCCGACATTTAAAAAAAATTGGTTGCCTTTTATTGCTTAACATCCAGCGGCAGTGAATCACCACAGGGTGTATGGAGAGAATGTGGAATAATAGAAGAATTATGTTTCAAAACCTTGCCATGTGGTGACCCGGCTGGCGACTGCCTAAAAAAATGTCAATTCCAGTTCCGATTAGCCATTAAACTAGTGATGTTCTCTAGATGGCAATTCTGCGAAGCTGATTAGACTGGATGAAGGCTGTTGCTGCTCTTTTGGTTTGGATGCTGTGTGTGCAATAAATGTAACCACAGCTAGCAGGGGACCAAGTAACTCCACCCAAACCATAAAGCGGTCTTACAAGGATGCATGATTTTTCTCACCTTAAGTTCCAGTGAGGATTGGCGATGATGTGCCTCATAGAACAATTATACAGCTGCACAAACAAAGGGAAATAACTAAGATTACTGTCTGCTTCCAATTTCAAGTCAACATGCAATTCACCATCAAAATTAGTATTTCAAAAAATTTTATTTGTACATTGATTTATGGCAATACCTTTTCGCATTTTGTGCTTACATGCTAGAAACATTCTGGACTCATGTCAATGAAACAGTGATTTTGAAGAATTATTTCTCATACAATTATAATCAGTTAATTTGGCAAGATTTACTGCCTCTACAAATGTTAAGCTATGCTTTGCTATTCTATGGCAACTGACAAACTGTTATGAAAATGAACATTCAGAAAAGTCAAGACATATACCTCCTCAAACTGAGAGTGTGCTTTTTTCAGATCTTTCTTTAACTCCTCTACTGACAAGCGCTGTGTTCCCTCCTCTGCTTCCTCACATACCACCTTGCCTGGGATCCAAAAAAAAATGTTTAAGATGTAATATATACTTATCCCCATCAAGATGTCAATCAATAATGACTGGCACAACAAATTCAATTTAAAAAAGAAACTGTACCAAGTTCAGAAATTGTGTCAGCAGGATCAAAAATCCCCAAAAGCCAAAATGAGAGCGAATCAGAGAAAAAGAGAAAGAGCGCTGGTAGCATCTGAAAATGAGGTGGGGAATCAGAGTTTGTATGGAAAAATGGCCACAAACACCAGGAGTATTCAAAAAAGTTTTTTAGGACTATATTTTTAAAATTCCAGGACAATCTAAATGCTTATAATAATAATGATAGTAGACTTACAATTGATAATAGCAGTTTAAACTGATTATTGTAGTGATATGATTGCATGATTTCAATCATGCCTACAATCCCCAATCAAATCAAATCAAAATTTGGCAGCAAAAAGATTTTCTCACTGTTGCTGCGACTTTTGATGGGTCCTATGGAAGTCCACGCAGACATAAGCAAAAATAAGTTAAGGTCTATATAACAATTTTTAAGGAAACATGTAATATCAAAATGCACTTTTCTATGTGTTTGATGCCAAATATACCCAAAATTTACAGAAAATGTTGAGGCATGTCTCTAATGTCAGGGTCTGCAGGGTTGGGTTCTCTACTTAAAAAACTGTATTTCAATACTTTATAACTACTTCAAAATAGTTTTCTAGTTCACTACATTTTAACTACTTTAAAGTAGTGACTTTTTGCTAATTAAAAACAAAAAGTAGTGCACAACTTTTTCACTACTTTCCAAATGTGCTCACTCACAATTTGCAAATATGAACTGAATTTCATACAAATCGTCATTGCACAGAGTGAGAAAAAGGTTATGTAAGCCATCACTGGCCACAAATACAAAATACAATAGTGAATACAAAACCTGAAGGTGAAAACTAATAATGTTGTAGAAATGTAGAAACAAAATAACCTTAGCTGAATGTGCAGTTTCAAATTGTAAGCCAAATTTTTTGGTGTTGGTCTGTTCCTTTCTTGTTGATCATCACCATTTAATAAATTAGGGGAATGTTAACTGTCTGATAGTTATTAAAGTTCAATCTGCTTTGCCTTAGTCTTTTAAAATGTATGAAAGCCTTCTATATGCCTTGATATATTTCAGCATGTGTCTGTATGGTGTTTCAAACTGTTGATGGTTGACTGAAAATGAGCAACCGCTGAAATTCCAGACATACTTTAAATTTTCCATAACTAAGCATAAAATTTGAGGTATATGAAGGAAGTAATTATAAATGTGCATTTTGGTATCAAATTTTCTCTTAAAAACTTCCACATATTCTTCAAATTATGTCTGTATCTGTGCATCTGCTTGGACTTTCGAAGGACCAAAATTTGACTGCACCTTCCCCTTTGCTGGCAATATCTAACAATTTTCCAGGGGCAGTATAATTTCTTCTTGTCCTTTAGAAGCCGTAACTTGTACACATCATCTTTCAACCAAAAGTCATTAAACATGCACTCTCCCTTTGGCATTTGTGCATGCAGAATGTTCACAATCAAGGATCGATTTTTTTTGCAAGCATGTTTCTTATGTGCTTGCTGGAAATGGTTAAGATGAGCAACTCTAACACAAGAAAAACAAGAATGTACATGCGATTGCAAATTTAACCAAGAACACATTCAGGGTTCTTCATGTTGAAAACTTTCAGTTTTATTATGCAATGAGTGTGAAAAATATATTATGTTTTCTT
>SMGT01014461.1:35614-92223 GCA_004794575.1 Lanistes nyassanus
GCTTAGGGCGGGGAAGAAAGAAAAAGAATGGGTAAGACTGGGGAAAGGGGAACTGGTGGAGAAATGAGGATGAAAAGAAAGATAAAAGAAGAGAAAAATCCCGCAAAAAAGATGAAAGAAGAAAAAGGAAGAAACATGGTAGCGCGATAAAGAGGTCGATCAAGGAGTGGGAACGGGAAGTGGGAAGGATTGTAGAGAGGAGCAGGTGGGAAGTGGGAAGTGGGACGGGTTGTAGAGAGGAACAGGTGGGAAGTGGGAAGGGTTGTAGAGAGGAGCAGGTGGGAAGTGGGAAGTGGGACGGGTTGTAGAGAGGAGCAGGTGGGAAGTGGGAAGGGTTGTAGAGAGGAGCAGGTGGGAAGTGGGACGGGTTGCAGAGACGACCAGGTGGGAAATGGGACGGGTCGAAGAGAGGAGCAGGTGGGAAGTGGGATGGTTGTAGAGAGGAGCAGGTGGGAACTGGGACGGGTTGTAGAGAGTTACAAGTGGGAAGTGGGAAGAGTTGTAGAGAGGAGCAGGTGGGAAGTGGGACGGGTTGTAGAGAGGAGCAGGTGGGAAGTGGGAAGGGTTGTAGAGAGGAGCAGGTGGGAAGTCGGACGGGTTGTAGAGAGGAGCAGGTGGGAAGTCGGAAGGGTTTTCGAAAGAGCAGGTGGGAAGTGAGACGGGTAGTGGGATGTTTGATTCGTCTGAACAACATTATTATAACGTCCTTGTAGGTTTTGTGGGCCCGCCACCCAGGTGTACGTGCACACGATAACCCGTCCACGCTTGGAGATGCGCACGTCAGGCCATGCAGTGTCAGAGCTGGGCGAACGCCTGTCCTGCCTCGTTCTGACCTACTGCCAGGTGGAGCTGTTGTATTCCCAGGATCCTTGCGTGCTGCTGACCGGCCCGCCAGGTACTGGGAAGACGGTGGTGCTGACGTTGAAAGGCCTGAAGTGGCTACAGGAAGGACACAGGGTGCACGTGCTTAGCACGCGCCCGGCTAGCTACAGTGTGTCCGCCCTGGTGGCTCATCACCTCCAACAGTTCTTCCCGCCGCCCCAGTCGACCTCCGATGATGATTCTGCCCCATTAGTCGAGCTCCACGACTTGGACTTCTATGAGATCAAAGACGTGGAGTCAATCGTGAAGACGATGGAGGGGCTTGTAGAACAGGACGGCTCTCTTCACATCGTGGCAGATGAATATGGCAGCAGCTCAATGTATAGTTATTTACATAATTGAGATGTATTTTTATTCGACTCCTGTTCGCCCCCATCCCCACCCCACAAATGACCTTGGATAGCATATGCATGACTCAAACGATTCTCCCACTAATTATAATTAATTACAGAGTTTTATACGAGCTTTTGGTTCGATTTGTTTTCGTGATAAATACTTACAAACGACGTTGAGTCAAAGCTTCTGCCATCATTACATGCTTCCATCATCGTGGGAAAAAAGACAATAAGAAATAGAATTTCGAGGGCGTGTTTTTGCATAGTTACCAAACCTAAAACCTAAGCATCGCCGCGCACGTTAGTTGAGTAAATTTCGCTGCAGCGCCGATTTAATCACAGTTTTAGTGGTAAGATTACGGTATAAATCTAAGTTATACTCCTGCTGTCCTATTAAATATATCCATGCAAATATGCCGAGCACAAGGATCACCGAAAATTATTACTTAGTATTGTCTTCAGTCAAAGATTGATGTTGTGGTTTGTTGGGGGTTTTTTTTTTCGTTTGGTTGCATGCTTGTTGCCTTAAGAATTGAAGATCGAGTTAACTGGAGCTTGTCTCTTCACTGAACAGAAAACAAGCAAGCAATTATCAAATTTTTGTCGAGGAGTTAAAAAAACGAGTTCCTGGTCTCCATTTCTGGGCGGCAGTCCTCAGGAGAGAGAACAGTTCTAAAGAGCTCAAAATTATAAAGATGACTGACCCCCTGCGATCGGCCCCATCTGTGCAAGAGGAAGTTCAGCAAGCGTTCAACGAGATCAAAGACGTGTACAAGTATTCAGGTCAAGGCCTAAGGTCACCGTGGGACGGACCCGTGGTGATACGCTTGCAACATGAAGGTGAAGGCCACGAGGGGCTCTGGCCAGACAGCTGCAGACAGTGTGGGCGAGAGATCGGTGAAAAGCTCCGACAACTGGGTGTTGGTGTTGATGGTAGGTAACTGGCTGGGTGTTGGTGTCGATGGTGCGTAATTGGCTGGGTGTCACTGTTTACGTCACCGACTTTGGGTGCTGAGAGTACGCCAACGATTTGCTGAGTGCGGTTGTTGATGGTAGGACACCCACTAGCTAAGTTGGGGTGCCGGGTTAAGTTACGGGGAAAATGTATGTTACCTTCCTGTTCAGGTTTTCATCACAATGATTAAAAGTGGCCATATTTATCAAGCTTAATTCGTAGGAGTCCATCAAAATCCGTAAGTTAGCCGATCGACTGGACGAAGTGAGAGATCTGGCAAATGAATAAATAGTTTAAACCTCCTGTAATGGTGTCGACAGACTAGTGTGAATAAGGATGCAGATAAGGACGTCGGTGGTACGTGGATAACTGCTAGGAGCGGGTTGGTTTCTGTTCTGAAATTTCGAGACAGGTGTTCAGTACCAATCTACACAGAGTTGGTCTCCCCTTAGCTTAAATGCTTGTATGCCAGAATCAAGTCATGTGCGCAACAGTCAAACTTTCACCTGAAGATGACCTTTACGTAAGTCCCTAGCAACATTAGTAGCGCTGCTGCTACCACCACTACCCTACATGTTGCTGGTACACTACAACCGACGTCGTTAACAGAAAAGTTGTCATCAAGCCAGTGGCAGCTGTGATGTCACGTGCAGCCACATCGTCAGACCTGAAAGCGAATAAGTCAGTAGGTCGTGAATCGAACTTTTCAATAATTATTCGATGCGCATACGAACAGCGACTGACTCTACACAAATGTGCTAAATAAATATTATAATAATTTCCATTGTCTTGTCCAGAACCCATTTCCCTATTTGTTGGCGGTCTTGTAAAGCTCGATAACTACGAAGGTTTACTGGATTTCAGCTGGCTGGCTGGCTGGTTGATTGGTGGATGGGAGTGTTGGTGGGTGGATTGTTGATTGATTGATTGATTGATTGATTGATTGATTGATTGATTGATTGATTGATTTTTAACAGAAACCTGGCCGGCGTCTGCCCTTCCGCCCTCCGTCACTCCGAAGACAAGTACAGACTCTCTTCCTACCAGCGGCTGTGGGTCCTTGACATCCAGCAGCAGCTACAACAACAGCACTAGCAGCAACAGCAGCAGCAGCACCACCACCACCAGCAGCAGTAGCGATGAGACCACTAAGCCAGCGGAAACAACAGCGGTAAGAGCGCGAAGGACGACCGTCCGAGAAAGGGGCGCGAGGCAGCCCGAACCTTTACGTTTTCGCGACGTGTTCGTGCTGACCAACAGTTTTCTCCTACAAGATGACGTCACGTCCGGCCACGTGAACGGCGTGGTGGCGGGGCTCCGCGATGTGGGCATGAAGGTGCGGGTGGTGCAAAGCATGAAGAGTGACCGCGAGGGCTGGAAGGAGGCCGTGAGGAACACGGCGCTGGCCGACACGGACGAGGTGACGCTGTCACACATGGGGGACGTGTCTGGCCTGGAGAGGAAGGTGGTGGTGTGGCTGCCGGGTCTTCGCGAGGGCACCGATGATGACGCCAAAAAGCTGCCGAACCTGGGCCGCCTGTACGCCGTGTCACGCTGCAGTGTGCAGGCCATCGTCGTTGATGTGCCCTCTGATGCAGGCAACGCTCGGGTCACCGCCACTCCTGATACTGTCAAGGCAGAAGTCGACGACAATCTTAACCCCATCAAGGAAAAAGTCGAAGTGCCCTTTAATTGTGGAGCGTCTCCACCATGTCTTTAAAATCTGGCTCGTCACACGTTCACCCTCCCGCTACGTAAGTGGTGCCTAGCGAGGAGTTTTGATCACGACAGCCACTACCACTTATTTTTGTCAGTTTTGCATGGTTCTCGCTCTAAAGATCATTCTTTGGTAGTGGCCTTAATGACAACTTCATAATCTCCCCGTTGCGCCAGTCCCCCAGTCTCACCACGCAGTTTTACCAAGAAACAATGAAGGGATCGCAGTTTGGTAACTACAAAATATACGTTTATAATATACATGAAATACTGAAACTGTTATAAACTGTTTCTTCCGATATTTCACTGATCATTCCATGAATCCACTAGACAAAGGGTCAGTAAAATATACTAATTCACACACACACACACACGCACATCCGTACTGACTAGCCTTGTCATGCATACAAGTATCTCTCACGTGCAGCTATTTACAAGCAAATGATAAACTCGGTACCGGGCTGTTATCAACCCGTAGCTCCATGGTGGTACTCAGTTCAGCTCCTGGGTCCAGGCAGACGCAGCCTGTTATCTCGAGGACGACGACCGTTAACACAGTGCAGTTTTACCATGTCACAGTTCGAAGTTCACAGTGCTTTTCCTGAGAGTGATTTTACAAATGATGTACACAGACTCTTCTGGTTCCTCAGTGGTACCCAACATACGACGTATAATGTTGTCCTGGAGTAGCTTCCCATTACGAAGTCTGGGGTGGCTTGCAGAGCATTCTTATTCTTCTTTATTCGGAAAGCTGTACGTAAGATACACAGGGCGAATGGGTCTTACGACCACTATTACGACCGAAGTGGAGATAAGAACGCTCCTGCAAGCCAGCTCTGGTTACAGAGAGAGTGGCGACACAGATACCGTCTCCTGCTGTTCAGCTAACTCGCCCTATTGTTTCAAGCTTCACGAAGGAGAGAGAGAGAATGAAAAAGTGGATTATTTATTCAGTAACGCACGTACCATTTAAAGGGAGGTAAACCTATATTATACAATAGACATGTTAACATTGTCATATAAGTAACATTCGTGATTGCATATCCTCTCTTCATCAAAGAACGTGATACATAAAATGCTTACTTTCCTTACACTTTTATCATTGTCCGATGACAGTAATAAAGAAAAGTAAAAACACTTGGAGGTCTGTAATATTTTGGTGAAATGAAGCGTTTTCTTAAATCTTCAACGTATGGACAGCAAAGTGCAAAATGAATTTCATTCTCCTCTGTCTCTTTACATAACATTTCCTATTTTCAATTGTATAATTTTTGTAAGAGCGAATCCACAAAGAAAAAAAACCACCTAGTCTAAATTTTGTCATCGCGGTTTTCAAATATTTGCCTATATCTAGCGTAAGGTACTTATAGGTACAGTATGCAAAGGGCCACAGAATTGCCTATTCACACTAAAAACCTCGGTGGTTTCTATGTGACTGCTCCACTCCTGCAATCTACAATCAATCTACAAACACACATAAGAATCCCTTTACCCCTCTTACCGCTTGACTTATTCATACCTCACCACACGCAATCTTAGACATAAGATCTTCAGGACGACACAGATAAAAAGAGTTACGAAAGAGAGAGAGAGAGAAAGGATGGTCCGCCAAGGCTTCTTTTTCACTTTATGCCAAGCAGCATTCATGCGTTTTTTTTTAAAGCTGGAGCCTTTGATATTTACTCGATGCTGACCATTTCCCCTTGTATGTTAGTGGCTCGGTTTTGTTGTCATTTCATTTGGATATTCTATTTTCCTAACGTTATGGCGTTTATCAATCAGCTAATGTTTGCAGTAATTATAAAGGTTAGCATATAATCAGCTTGGTTGATCAGTTTATACTGCTTAAAGAAGAAAACACGATAACCCTACTCATCCTCATAATGACGTTATTTTAGGCCGGTCAGCCTCACGTGCAAGCAATCTTTATGTTGCCAGGAAATTTCGGTATGCTTGAAAAATTTGATGATCTATCCCTAGATCGGACAATCACCGTTTCGGACCACTAGCTGTATTTGAATTGATAAGGATTTTATTATTATTATGTCCCTTGCAGTTTATACCGGTGTCGCAAGAAATTCGGTCCGGCAAGAAATCTGGTCCGGGTCCGGGTCCGGTTGTCACAGTATACGCAAGTGTACGCGTCATTAGTTATTGTAATAAAAGTGGGCCGAGGATTAAAACCGTCAGCTATATGTTAAATTAGAATCATTTTCGATCTCAGTATTTGGGTTAAGGATAGGGTAGGATTGGGACTAGAGTTAGCGCTTTGGGACTCACTACGCGCGCATGCGCAATCTGTGTGCGGACCAGATTTCTTGCCGGACCAAATTTCTTGCGACACCGAGACGAAGACACATATCTCAATGTCTTAAGACCGTGCTGTTATTTACTGGTATATTCGGGTATGTCCCGCCACCCTTAAGTCACTCCTACTACGTACCTCTATTCTCTACTGCTATTACTAGATGTTTTTACTGGACGCAAGTATTTTTTCTTCCTATACTACGTTCTGTTCTGTTTTTGTTGGCGTTGCCTTATTCAATTTAAAACAAGGGAACTGGACCAAGCTAGAACAGGACAAAGACGAAGACAGTCTACATGTTTCGGGGCACTACCCCTTCATCTTATTGTCTTATTGTTTATTATTTCCGATATTTCTGTGTGATTTATTTCCCCTTTCTGTCTTTCTCTCTCTCACACACACACGCACGAACGCGAGGGTGGGGGGAGGAGAGAGAATATATTTTTATTTTACTGTTCCACTGATGCATATTACTTAAATGGCATTGTTAGTCCTGATTTACGTGTATGAAGATCAGCTGTTGCGCCCTATGGATCCCTGTGTGTTGCTATAAATAGATACAGACTAGAGAGATGAGACTACCTCTACAAACATGTACACTGCGATTACTAGATTAACTCGTCATGGGTGAGTCGACCGGTTTGATCGTTGTTTACCTTTTTATACGCATTCAGACAATGACAAAACCGAAAGTAGAGTTATGAGTACGCGCGTACGTGTGAGTGTGTGAGTTTGGGGGGGGGGGAGGAGGGGCGGGATAAATGCGCCTAACGTGGTCGTACACATCGAGTCGGTTAATTCGACTTGCCGACCTTGACCAAAGAGCTCTATTCATGAAGTTCATGGCTGCGTATCTGCAAAATGAAAATCCGTCTACTAGTAAATACTGACGTCGAAAACATTGGACGAACAGTAGTGAACAGCATATGGAAAATGCTGGGATTTTTCCTAACAAATTAGCGCGAGAACAGATAGAAATGCCTTTACTCGCTGTCTTGCCATCTAATTTGAACATGGCGCGCGTAACCACCCCTCGAGTTACCCAGAGGTGTGTGGATGTGGATGTCGTGATGTGTGAAGGGTTGCAACAGGTAATAGACAAGGATTTGTACAACTACTTGTGTACCAATGTTTGGAGCCAGTTGATACAACTGGCAAAGGGAGCACGAAGACAGCAGAAGGGCTACTCAGTTTTTGATGGGGGTCGTGTACCTACTGTCATGCATGCTACGTGAAAATTAGGAAAATTATACAGCATATAATTGTCCAGATCTATTAGTCCCATCAAGCCCTGCTAAGGATAAGCGAGGATATTCGTACATGTACCGTATGCGTGCACGGCTATGATGTCCAAAAATACATCGACAGGAAAATGTAGTATACGAGAGAAGCATGATATGGACACACACATACACAGATTTCGATCTATCTTGATCTATCTTCCTGATATACACTGATAGTGTATCGCATTTACTTGCTGGGGTGTGGGGGGAGGAACAGACGCAACATGTTTGAAAAGGTCAAGGATGAACTTGAAAAAAATCTATTCCGGTCACCACGTACAAACGACTATCCACCCAGTTGATGGTTTCTTGGTATCAGGAATTCCCAGAAGCGCTGCATGCACCGCGTCAGGAAATTCCAGTGCTGACGTCATGACGCCATTTCAGAAGTCTCTTGAACCGAGCATCGCCCGTACATCGCTTTCAAAATTTCTGCACAGAAGACACTCGGCAAATACTGGCATCTACAGGAAAATGTAGCATACGAGAAATGCATGATATGGATTCCATCAAAGCCCTTGTGTGAGTTCGTGTGCATGAACACTGAGACGTGTTGTTGCTGTCAGCGGGTCGACGGGCTCCAATCGATCTGTGATACCGTCGAGCTGTAAGAGTCAATTCTGGATTTGGCGACCCAAACAGTTTTAAAGCCTAGTGTGTTAATGATCCTCTGCGTCGTCCTGTGCAAAATGTATGAGGTAAGCACTAAAAATATAAATTATATAGCTTTCTTATGATGTCAGTAAATACTAAAGCTTAATGACAAAACTATCCATTAAGTTGTTTACATGTACTAGTAATATCTTAAAGCACGATAATTAAATGTTAGGTAGAGAGCTTTAAACGTTTTCACAAAAAGATAGAGGTTTGGTTGCTAATTTTTTTTAAACGTCAAGTCTCAACAAAAGTTGTATTATGGTCGGGGAACATCGAACTGCAGAGGGAATAAAGGGTTCTCGCGAGTGGAGAGAGAGAGAGAGAGAGCGCGCGGGAGAGAAGGATGAGGGAACTGTAGTATCCAGTGGAAACCCTCGACGGCGACTCGTGCAAACAGGTGCCACGTGCAGAAAAAGTGGGTGGGGCGGACACGGGATCTGAAACCATTGTTTTCTGAATCAGTGGCAAGCCGGCGTTAGCACTAAGCATGGTGATCTCAGAAGCACCTTTCTTTAGAGGTAAATTGACGTTTAAAAGCGATTTACATTCTTCAGCTCTTTTGGGTTTAAACAGAAAACGAAAACAGTCTCTGATCATCACTATTTTGACGTCTTCGTAGAAAAATGAAACCGAATGAAAATTATTACTGAAAGCGAAAGTGAACAGAATAAGTGCAGTAAATCTAACAGAACTGAAAATGTATCGACCAGAACCAGCAGAATCTGAAAGCAAAATGATCGAGTTCCTGAATTCGGTAATGTTAAAGGAAAAATAATAATTTTTTAGAACGGCGCAATACAAGGATTCTTTTTTTCCTTTTTCCTTAAGTGAAGGGCTACTGCATGACAGGTTCTTGTTTCATTTTAAAATTTGTTTACCGAAATAAAAAGTTTTCTTGCGAGGATTTTTTTTTACAGCGGGATCCATGGCCTCTGAACGAAGGCTAACGCAACTGAAGCGAACATGTGCAAGAGAAGAGGGGGAGTAAAGAGGGAGATGAAAGGGATCGTGGGTATAAATACTTCAGTTATTCACCCCAGTACCTATATATAGATATGCACACATATTTCTTCTTAGTTTCAGACAGATTTGAACACTTTGTCCTGGATGGTTTTCAGCCGCTGTCTAATTTTTGGAATGTTCCAGCAAGCCTGAAGACTTGTCTGGTTTGCTTACAGGCTACGATCGACGGTCCTCGGATGTTCTTATAGGCTTAAGATATTGCACTCGATCCGACAAAAGAAGCTTACGTGAACATGGAGGGGGGTGATAGACAACCTGACAATCCCGAAGAAGAGTCTGGATTGCCAGAAGACTCGCTGTGTAAAGAGAAACTCACAGGCTTCTGGCTGCAAATGGTGAAAACGTTTTATCCAGATCGTCACAGACGTGTTTATTGTTTGCCTCCTGTGTACTTCAAGCGAGTCCCTTACGATCTGAAAAATGTGGCCGAGCAGCGGGTCCTTGTCCCCACTTCTTTTTCCAGCGAGGAGCGCGCTACTGGGGAAGACAACGCACAATCTTTGGAGTTATGTCCCCTATCAACATCGCCAGGTACCGACGTAGAAGGAAAAGACAATTCCTCCAGCACGCCAGCAGATGGCGCCACCCATACAACAGGCAGAGTGTGGGGAGGGATGTCCGAGCAGGCCGATCCCTCTTTGCTGCGGGTGTCAAGATCCGATCTGCGAAGCGATGACGCCCAGGAACAGGTTCTGGGCGGCCTGTTGGAGATGTTTCACAAGAAGATTTCAGGAAACGAGGAATTAGGTCAGGCCGACTGCCCGTCAACGCCAACAAATGACAGAAAGGAGGCTGCTTTCATAATCTCGGAACTCGATTTTCTCGACTATTTGAACGAGAAGAACTATGCGGCAGCTGCCAGAGCCAACGAGCACTTGCGGTTTCCGAGGGCCAGAGACTTCAAGCAGTTCCAAAGAGGACGAGGGGGTGACTTTGACGTTCTGGTGATTCACCGTCAGCGCGGAATCCTGGCTGGAGAGATCAAGTCGGTGGGATCTCGGCTAGGAGGGGCGCAAGATGGCGACGTGGTGAAGAAAGTCGAGGAAGCGGCACGTCAGCTGGAAAAGTCCAAGAACTTGGTGAAGCACCTGGTGAAGGACATGGAGGTCGACGACTTGCCCATCCGAATGACTTTGATTCTGCCCAGCGTGAGAAGGTCCAAGCTGCAGGACATCCTTGAAAAGGAGGAGAACAAATCTGTGCTGAAGGTGAGGGGAAGATAACCGTCCGTTTTACGCGATCGTCATCGTCAAATTCCTCCTGCTTCTCATTTTCACCATCTTCGCTTTCTTCATTTTCTTTTACCGCTGCTGCCTTCGCCACCACCACCACCACCACCACCACCACCACCACCACCACCACCACCACCACCACCACCACCACCACCACCGTCGTCGTCGTCGTCGTCGATGTTGTCTTCATCTCATGTTATTTTGTTATCTTCTTTCTCGTCATTTTCCTCCTACAACCACACTATTACTACAATGACCATGAAGAAAAAGACGAGAAACAGATAATGACGATGACGACGATAAGAACGACGACGACGACAAAAACGATGACTTGCTTTGCCGCCACTGCCCCCGCTACCAGTACACCCCACCAACACCACCATCACCGTCGTCGTCATCGTAATCATCACCACTGTCGTCGTTGCCGTTGTAGTCTTTTCTCATCTGTTTCTGTTCTCTTCCTTCTCGTCATTTTTCCTCCTACCATCACACTTTTACTGCTACTAGAGGATGACAACGATGAAAAAGAAGAGATGATGATGATGATGATGATGATGATGATGATGATGATGATGATGATGATGATGATGATGATGATGATGATGATGATGATGATGATGATGATGATGATGATGTCGTTTTGTCGTGGAACCGTTGCAGCATCTCCGCCCAGCGGGGTTGAATATGAAAACATCGGGCAAGTGGGGTGTAAGATTTAACGAGGTTGTCATGAAAATTGTTGGCAGAAACTGTCCAAAAGCCTAGGTCTGGAACCCCCAAGTGCAGAACGTGCTGCAAAGCTGTGCCTATGCGAAGACGACGTCAATGAAGTTGATCCGTCGTTGCTGAAGCTTAAAATGAGGCAGTGGTGGGATCACCGAATGCCCAGCGAGGACCTAAATCCTTTAAGCGAATCCAAGTACGACAACATCCTAGCGAGGTAAGACAGCATGAGCTGCCTCCCTTTGTTCTGTATGCATTTCTCGTCATCTCTCGCTCCTTTTCTTCATCCCCTTTTTGTCAAGTTCCCTTTCTCGTTCTCTTCCTCGTTGGAATCTCTGTTCTGTCTATCTGCCCGTGCTTTTGTCTGTCTTTAGGGATATCTCCTTCCCTACCTTTTTTATGTCTCGTCTCTCTCTCTCTCTCTCTCTCTCGATAAAATTACCAGTGCCTACAATCACCAAACTGTTCAACACGATATTTCACACGAGCTGTTCCCCTAAAGCTTGGTCGCACTCGGTCATTGCACCCTTGCATAAAAATGTAAATGAACCTAATAATTGTAGAGGGATGTTTTAAACTCATAACTCAGTAGATGTTTACGTATATCATAAACAAGAGCCTCTCGTGTGGGCTAACCTTAACAGTGTCACTGTAGAAGAACACGCTGTTTACTCGAAAGGGTACGCTATCGTAGACCAGATTTTTATTTTGTATACCCTGGTACAGCGCCAGCTCAGTAAGGGTAAACTGTATGCTTGTTTTGTGGACTTTCAGAAAGCTTACGATACAGTGGATAGAACTCTGCTTTTTTGGTCTGTTCTTGGAAAACAAGGGATTAGCACAAAAATGATTTTTTAAAGCATGTATAAGGAATAAAAGCATGTGTTAAGAATGTAGGAAAAAATATTCAGACCCTTTTGATTATACATTTGGCCTTAAGCAAGGCTGTCTGTGGAGTTGGCAAAGGACGCGATTGAGCTTGGGAAGCGTGGGTTACAGCTCACGTCTGAAAAGATTAAGTTTTTACTCCTATTGTTCTCAGACGATTTTCTGTTAGCAGACACATCAGTGGGCCTAAAAAATCAGCAGAGTCCTTAAAAGCATTGCCGACATAATTTAAAAAAACGCCAATGTGGTAGTCTTGAGAAATGGTGGTTATCTTGGAAGGAGTAAACAGTGGCAGTATGGTAGCCAGCAAAAAGAAGTAGTTAATGCGTACAAATATCTGGGTCTTACGTTTTCTACACGACTGAAAAAAAGGCTAGTGACAGCTGACCTGGTGGCTACAAGCAAAATTGAAAGTGATGCAAGTCTAAAAGTTTGGGGAGACTATTAGTGTCTGTTAGCGACTATTAGTGTATTTTAGTGTCTTTATAAAAATGTTTGATTGTCAGATTCAACCAGGCTCTTGCATGGCGCCGAAATACGGGGTAGCCAAACAGTAGAGGACGTGAGGGTATTGACACATACCCCTTTAAAGGATACTTTAATGTAAGCAGCTAAACGCTTAACACCATGGAATATAGAGAAACTGGGCTCTACCCATTGTTTTGTCACTCTGCTCTAAAATGTGTAAAATGTTGGTAACAGGAAGCAGGAAAGACGATTGTGATGGAACAGATAGATTTCTACATCATGCTCTCAAACTAAGAAGTAATCGGCTTCATTTGCAAACGTTTTTTCGTTTTTTAAAAAAAACATTTGGCATTCACATTTATTAGTTCTCACCCCATTGTGACAGGGTATGAACTCACGATAAAGATGACTCCGAGTCTGAGTCTGTCTGAGTCTGAATTCTATCGCTTTCTCTCTCTGGCTCGCTCTCATGCCCGCGAGCGCAGATGGAGGCACAGATCGAGGGAATTGAGAGGGCAAGTGAGCGAGACAGAAAGAGAGAGAGAAAGCTTGGGGCGGGGAAGAAAGGAAAAGAAAGGGTAAGACTGGACAGAGGAGTACTAGTGGGAAAATGAGGATGAAAGGGAAGAGAAAAAGGACAGAACAAAACCGCAAAAAAGATGAAAAAAGAGAAAGGAAGAAACGTGGTAACGCGATAAAGAGATCGATCCAGGAGTGGGAGCGGGAAGTGGGAAGGGTTGTAGAGAGGAGCAGGTGGGAAGTGGGAAGTGGGACGGGTTGTAGAGAGGAGCAGGTGTGAAGTGGGAAGAGTTGTAGAGAGGAGCAGGTGGGAAGTGGGAAGGGTTGTAGAGAGGAGCAGGTGTGAAGTGGGAAGGGTTGTAGAGAGGAGCAGGTGTGAAGTGGGAAGAGTTGTAGAGAGGAGCAGGTGTGAAGTGGGAAGAGTTGTAGAGAGGAGCAGGTGTGAAGTGGGAAGAGTTGTAGAGAGGAGCAGATGGGAAGTGGGAAGGGTTGTAGAGAGGAGCAGGTGGGAAGTGGGAAGGGTTGTAGAGAGGAGCAGGTGGGAAGTGGGACGGGTTGTAGAGAGGAGCAGGTGGTAAGTGGGAAGAGTTGTAGAGAGGAGCAGGTGGGAAGTGGGAAGGGTTGTAGAGAGGAGCAGGTGGGAAGTGGGACGGGTTGTAGAGAGGAGCAGGTGGGAAGTGGGAAGGGTTGTAGAGAGGATCAGGTGGGAAGTGGGAAGGGTTTTCGAAGGAGCAGGGGGGAAGTGAGACGGGTAGTGGGATGTCTGATTCGTCTGAACAACATTATTATAACGTCCTTGTAGGTTTTGTGGGCCCGCCACCAAGGTGTACGTGCACACGATAACCCGTCCACGCTTGGAGATGCGCACGTCAGGCCATGCAGTGTCAGAGCTGGGCGAACGCCTGTCCTGCCTCGTTCTCACCTACCGCCAGGTGGAGCTGTTGTATTCCCAGGATCCTTGCGTGCTGCTGACCGGCCCGCCAGGCACTGGGAAGACGGTGGTGCTGACGTTGAAAGGCCTGAAGTGGCTGCGGGAAGGACACAGGGTGCACGTGCTTAGCACGCGCCCAGAAAGCTACAGTGTGTCTGTCCTGGTGGCTCATCACCTCCAACAGTTCTTCCCGCCGCCCCAGTCGAACTCCGATGATGATTCTGTTCCATTAGTCGAGCTCCACAACTTGGACTTCGGTGAGATCAAAGACGTGGAGGTGATCGTGAAGACGATGGAGGGGCTTGTAGAACAGGACGGCTCTCTTCACATCTTAGCCGACGAATTTGGTAGCAACATCAGGTATAGTTAATTATAGAATTTAAGATGTACTTTTCATTCGACTCCTGTTCGCCACACCACCACCGCCCCACAAATGACCTTGGATAGCATATACATGACTCGAACGATGCTCGCGCAAAGTAAGATCAATTATAGAATTGGATACGAGCTTTTTGTTCGATTTTTTGTTTTCGTGATAAATACTTACAAACTACGTAACCTGAGTCAAAGCTTCTGCCATCGTTACATGCTCCCACCATCATCGGCAAAAATGACAAGAAATAGAATTTCGAGGCGTTTTTGTCCATAGTTACCAAACCTTAGCGTTGCCGCCCACGTCAGGTAAAACCTTTGATGCAGGACCGATTTCATCAGAGTTTTAATGGTATGATTACGTTGTAAGTCTCAGTTCATATTTTTACTGCTCCACTAACAATATCCAGGAAACTATGCCGAGCACAAAGGTCACTGAAAACTATTCCATAATAATTATTGTCTTCGGCCGACGACCGATGTCTGTTTGTTGGTTTGCTTAGTTGCATGCTTGTTGGCTTAAGAATTTAAACTGAAGATCAAGTTAACTGGAGCCTGTATTTTCCCTGAACAGAGAACAAGCAAGCCGTTATCAGTCCTTTGTCAAGGAGTTAAAAAACCGAGTTCATGGTCTCCATTTCTGGGCGGCAGTCCTCAGGAGGGCGACCCGATCGAAACAGCTGAAAATGAGAAAAATGACTGACCCTCTGCGATCGGCCCCAACTGTGCAAGAGGAAGTTCAACAAGGGTTCAACGGGCTGAAGGACGTGTACCCTTACTCAGGTGAAGGTCTGAGGTCTCCGTGGGACGGTCCCATGGTGATACGCCTGCGACACGAAGGTGAAGGTCACGAGGGGCTCGCTTCGGTCAGCTGCAGACAGTGTGGGCGAGAGATCGGCGAAAAGCTCCGACAACTGGGTGTTGGTGTTGATGGTACGTAACTGGCTGATGTCGCTGTCGGTAGCAGGTCTCCGACTAGCTGAGTGTGGGGGTACGTCACCGGCTAGCCAGTGTGCGTGTTGGGAGCAGGCCACTGACTTTTTAAGTGCGGCTGTTTGGTGGTAGGACACCTACTACGTAAACGGAGGGGTAGGGGGTACATCACTGACAGGCTAAGTGGGGGTGTCGGAGTTACGTCCCCGCCCAGCTAAGTGTTAGTTCTGATGGGGGGTGGCTGTGACTATGTCTCCCCTTACCTTAAATGCTTGTATCAGTTGTATGCTGGGATGAAGCCATGTACATAGCTGTCAAAAAGGCTTCCACCTGTTGCTGTTACACGATAATCAGCGTGGTTTTTAAATAGAAAATTTGTCATCAAGTCAGTGGTACATGATGTCACAATTAAGGCTCTACATCTTTAGACCTAAAAAGCGAGTCAGCATATCAGGAACTTTCGTATAAATATTCATTGTGTATGCTAGCAGTGGCCTACTCCAAACGCTACACAGTTGTGCTATGCATTACAACAAATTTCATTAGATGTATTTTCCAGAGGACATTTCTCTAATTATTGCCGGTCTTGTAAATATAGTCCATTAATGCGGACGGTTAATTGGCCGTTGGTTTGTTGGCTGCTTGGTTAGTTTGGCTGTTTGGTTGGCTGGTTGGTTGGTTGGTTGGTTGGTTGATCGATCGATTGATTGATTGATTGATTGATTGATTGATTGATTGATTGATTGATTGATTGATTGATTGATTGATTGATTGATTGATTGATTGATTGATTTTCAACAGAAACCTGGGCGGCGTCTGCCCTTCCGCCCTCCGTCATTCCGAAGCCAAGTACAGACTCTCTTCCCACCAGCGGCTGTGGGTCCCTGGCTCAGCCCGGCGAGTCCTGCCATGCCACTAAGGTCAGCGTCAATGATCTCGCTGTTAACGAGATCTCGAGATGCGCCGCTACCGGATCCTTGACATCCAGCAGCAGCTACAACAACAGCGCCAGCAGTAGCGATGAGACCACTATGCCAACGGAAGCAGCAGCAGTAACAGCGCGAAGGACGACCGCGCGAGAAAGGGGCGTGAGGCAGCCCGAACCTTTACGTTTCCGCGACGTGTTCGTGCTGACCAACAGCTTTCTCCTACAAGATGACGTCACGTCCGATAACGGCGTGGTGGCGGGGCTCCGCGATGGGGGCATGAAGGTGCGGGTGGTGCAAAGCATGAAGAGTGACCCCGAGGGCTGGAAGGAGGCCGTGAGGAGCACGGCGCTGGCCGACACGGACGAGGTGACGCTGTCACACATGGGGGACGTGTCTGGCCTGGAGAGGAAGGTGGTGGTGTGGCTGCCGGGGCTTCGCGAGGGCACCGATGATAACGCGTTCGCCAAAAAGCTGCCGAACATGGGCCGCCTGTACGCCGTGTCACGCTGCAGTGTGCAGGCCATCGTCGTTGATGTGCCCTCGGATGCAGGCAACGCTCGGGTCACCGCCACTCCTGATACTGTCAAGGCAGAAGTCGACGATAATCTTAACCCCATCAAGGAAAAAGTCGATGCGACTTCTAATTTCATCAGCGCACGAGTTGAGGATACTTCTGACCCAATCAACGCACAGATCCCTGCGCCTCCTTCATGTGTACAGCATCCTGAGGCATGCAGCTCACAAGTCTGGTGAGCTCATTTCTCAAGTCGGCATGCCTTCTGTTAAATAAAACCCAGAAGTGAGAATGTCTAAACGTAGTGGCGCATTCAAACCACCAAGTCGACATGCTACAGTGCACTTAACTCCCTGCGATCGACATTGTGACGTGACGGGCCGTACCTTAACTTACCGAACTCGACTTCTCCAGAATTACTGGATAATTTTTTATGGTGATCTCGTAAAAGTAGATTTAATTGAGCAATCGTCACCAAAACCTTTACTGTTTCAGGTCAATGGTTTCTACACCAGAGGGTGACGACGCTATGAAATAATGTGAATAACTAGAGAAATCTACCGAGGGAAAAGATTCTCATACTCTGACACGTTCGCTCAGTCTCACACAGGCAAAACACTACTAGCTCAGGAGCCCCCACCCTCGTAAAACACGCAACTGTAGCGAACTGTTATTTAACATATATTTCAAACACTAACTGGCTCGACAACATCAAATATATCTACAAATTATTTACAAAGAATCACCGTGCTCGTGTCTAGGGTAAGACGCTGCCTGATTACGTCATACCAGGCAGTATCAGACAAAGAAGATAATCAAACTCCAGAGGGGAAATCAAACTGCAAACGGCCTATGGTCCCGCTCTATACACAAATACAGTAAGTGGCCGACAACAGAGCTCCTACTCTCGTCACTACTGAAACAACTATTTCTGCAATACACAATTCTAAAGCTATTCAACTCTATACACCAATACAGTAAGTGACCTACAACAGAGCTCCTACTCTTGTCACTACTGAAACACTATTTCTGCGATACACAATTCTAAAGCTGTTCAACAACCAACAATGAAGCTATGACACTGCCACGGCTAGCACTTCCTCTATACCTCCTCTTGGCATATGCCCGGCCTCTAGCTTGTGAAGTCTCCTGTCTCCGGCAGGATAAAACCACCTATCTTAATTCAACCCGAGTCCCAGATTCTAAGATAGTCTATGGCAAGAGCAGTCCTATAAGGCGCAACAGCAGTCACTTACTACACTGTCTCGTAGTCAGCGAAATACACCCTGTGTATCTGGCATGAAATGCTGGAGCCCTTTTACTCTTTCCACGTCTTGGCTAAGATGGCGAGGGTTAGAGGTCCGTGGGTCCACACGTTTTCGCTTCTCTTGGTCTTCCTACATTAACTCTCTCTCCATGTCCTATCCGAGTCTCCGTGTATCCCTCTCAAGCTTTCCCCAGCTTAATTACCCTGTGCTCTCACGCCTTAAACTCGATTAAACCGGTTCTGGCCAGCCTAGGTTGGAGAGAAGCTATCAGTCTGTCTATGGCTAATGACGTAGCGCCCACCTACCAAGGTGTGAAGAAAGGGAGGAGCGAACAGGCTTACCTAGGAGTGACAGGTGACAACCTAGGAGTGACATGTGACAGACATGCCCTCTGGTAAACTAAGGTGAGAAGTCGACACGTACCTCGGTGGCATGCCCTGCAGTGCCCTCACTAGATAAATTAAGGGACAAGCTGTAGTCCACTATCGAACCGGTGTAAAACGACTCAAGACGGAACGGCCACGATAAACGCAACCCACAGCCAGCAGACCGAGCTGCGACTACCTGATCAATGGACGCAGTTTTATTTATTTTATTCCTTTTCACAAATATAATAGTTAGCAAACAACTACACAACAAACATATGGAACGTTTCACTGGCATAAATTCTGTTATCTTGTGTATGAAGAACCAGCCAGAATCTTTATACTTGATGAGACATTTGCTTGCAAGTTGCTATTTTCTTCAGCTTTTAAGTGTAACTATTGTTCTCCTACTTTTTTTATAGTTATCGTCTTATTTTGTAAAGTGCAAATTTAATCCAAATCTAATCTTGATCTCTCATTAATAGGTTTCTTTTTTTTTCATCGACGTAAGGGTATAGTTTCATTGTTTATACGAAAATAAAACTTTGATATAGACTTCCATAGTTCATTATCAGATTGAAATACAATCCTCTGCTTGACTATACCTGCACAAATATTCTGGTTAAAGAGTCTGTACCCAGTTTACAAGGTTAATAAAAGTCTTGTACATTAATGGGGCCTGGAGGTAGAGCTGCGGAGTAGAGTGTGAATGTTGCTGGTTCGAATCTCAGAGTGGCAGTGGCCAATCATTATTTTCTGGAGTTAAACATTGTGCAGACTCCATTTTGCCATTCCATCGAATATAAACAGAATGCCCGCACTGGCCATCTTCCTGCAGTTATCAGTCTGGTGGTTCTTTTAGTGCATAGCTTAGCAATAGGACAACATTCCCCCCCCCCCCCCCCCCCCCGTGGTGCTAAATCACCACGAGGTTGAACCACCGTCCCTCTAAAATTACCTACCTACCCACCTACCCACCCACCCACGTACCCACCCACCTACCTACCTACCCACCCACCCACCCACCTACCTACCTGCCTACCTACCCACCCACTCACCCACCTACCTACCTACCTACCTACCTACCCACCCACCTACCTACCAACCATCTGGTACATTAACTTCCCACGAATGATACTCGCGTCTGCTCTCCCTTTTTCTATTCCTGCACACGTGTGACCTATTACAGCCAGTGTGCAAGGAGACCTCAAATAGCTAGCTATGAATAGCGGTTTGCTGCGATAAGATTATTTGCTCAGCAACTTCGAATTTTTCTGAGAGAGAGAGAGAGAAAGAGAGAGAAGGTCAGGAGCAAGACTTGCATGACGGGTTTTCGGTGGCAGTGGAGGTGCGCGCAGCTGTCTGCTCCCCGAAAATGCGACTGGAGGGGGCTGAATTCTTCTAGCGTAAAAAAAAATTAATGACAGCTACACTACGTGATCAGGCCAATCATTCATTGACATTCCTGTGTCTGCCATCTTTCCTCTCATGCACGCCAAAGATCGCGTATTCAACACATTCTCTGCACTGACCGTATATTCGGGGTGTACTGAGAGGAAAATGTAGAATTTAAGTAACGGATCGATCAGTTTTTGGTCTGTTAAGCTTATACCTTTTATTGGTTTATTAAATCGTCGACAGTATGGAAAACAGACTAACGGAAGGTGACTTATTAATCTATAAGACGGCCAGAGAGAAGGGGGAAATGGGAAGTAGGAGTGGGTAACAGGGAAGGAATGTTGATAGGTCGAGGAGAGAGAGACGGAGGAAAGATCACCAGTGCTGGAAGTGATAACAAAGTTAATTTGTTTTCCATCGATACTCTGGAACAGCAAGAGAAAAACCAGAACATGAGGTAGGGTTTGATAAGAGGCTGTGAACTGCATCTAATCGAAGAAATGACGTTTCGTGCTCCGAATCTCTCTGTATGTCTCTGTCTGTCTGTCTGTCTGTCTGTCTGTCTGTCTGTCTGTCTGTCTGTCTGTCTGTCTGTCTGTGTCTGTGTCTGTGTCTGTGTCTGTGTCTGTCTGTCTCTGTCTGTCTCTGTCTGTCTCTGTCTGTCTCTGTCTCTCTGTCTCTGTCTTTCTCTATCTCTGTCTGTCTCTTTCTCTGTCTGTGTCTGTCTGTGTCTGTCTGTGTCTGTGTCTGTCTGTCTGTCTGTCTGTCTGTCTGTCTGTCTGTCTGTCTGTCTGTCTGTCTGTCTGTCCATCCTTCCCAAGGAGACAAACGTGGACTCAGAAATATTTATACACCCACAGAGACACATTAAGACCAATAGCAAAGGGGAGGGCGGGAGAGGAGGTATCCAGTTTATTCTTCACCTGTAATTACAGGATTATCATCAAAAGCTAAAACACACGCCCTACTCCTTCAGAGGTGAAACCAGCCTGAAAAATACGAAAGAAGAGAAACCACTTATATAATCAAATGAACATGATACTAGGCATTGTAGGAAGTGCATGTCTTGAGGGTGAAGTTGCTGATATGAATCTAATCAATTTCACAAGAATTTGTCGTTGGGGTTAAATAACTGCATTGAGTGAGAGACTAGGGAGCTGAGAGGGCGCGGACATAAGTTCAGAGAGGGCAGAAATCGTGAAATATTAACACGGTAAGTCTAGTGGAAGTGACGGAAAGAATTAATTGAACGGTAACGGAGGTAACAGTGCAAGATTTTACTTGCACTATGTTAGGCATTATACACTGGGGATTTCAACGACACCGGAGTTTGGGTTGAATTAAACATCAGCAAACGGCATCAAAATGCATATTGCGGATTTTCTGTTATGGAAACTCTTATGGCATATGACATCCATTTGATAAGCACCCGACGGAAAAAAAAACTAAAGCTCGCGTTGCCTAAACATCGACTGACTTCAGCAAACGGTGGACAGCGCTGACGAAGTAGCGAATCCAAGTCTTTCCTCGAAATCCAGGACGCAGTTAAGATTAAAATGTAAAAAAAAAAAAAACCCAACAAACTCCGGCAGCCACGCCTTTTTAGGCTTTGAAACCCCATAGAAGGCGACTGTGTGCGGCCCAGCCCCTGACCTTTTTATGCGCACGCTCTCCTGTGATTATCTCTGCATCGGACTGCTGGCGCACCAGTTTTGGTCGGCAGATCAATGAAGTAAGTTGAGTGGTGTGTACCTCCAAGCAGCCGCTGTACAGCCTCGTAACAGGAAGGGCGTCGACAAGGCAGGGTGGAAGATAGGGACAATCTGACTCAGGCCGGAGCTTGCACATTTCTGAGGCGGAAGAAGTATCTGTGCAACCCATTTCTCAGTCCAGTCCGCGTTTACTTCCGTCCTGCGCCCACTCGTGATACGGCTACCTGTCGGCTTGTGTCGTCTGCAACGCTGACTGTGCTCCTCACCTGGTAAGTAGGTTTCTGCTTCTTCAGATATTTTTTTTTTGGTAAAGGATCTATGTGAACTACGTGAAGTAGTCTCTTGAAAGTTCCAGGTGACACTTCAAGGAGCATTTTTACAAATCTGTAGATTTGTTTTTGAAAAGATGTTCTGCGTTTGAAGTGCAACACTGCTGTGCTCGCGATCCCGAAGAAAACATTAGGTATATCAGGTTAGACCGGGCTTAATTAAAGCACTCGACCCGAAGACGGGAAACGCTACGCTACACTCGTCAAGTTAAAGTCTGTGTTGCAAATTAGTTCATTCAGGCAGAACGCATGAAAAGGCTGTACACTGTGTCGTCGTGGCTTATAGCCATGGCAGAGCTCTTGCAGTAACCGTCGATAGCCGCATCATTTTTTTTAAATGTCAACGACAGTCTCGATCGATAAAATGTGTCATGTTTGATGAGTCTGTGAGGAGCCGAGTCAACATAACACTTTTATTTTTGAAAATACAGACCCATTGTACTGTGCCAGAGGTTAGAGTGTTATTTCTACCAGCCGGATGTATTGCTCACTCCCCCCACCAACCCGTACCTCACCTGGGAGGTTCATGCAGATCACAGAAGACGAGTGTTTAGACTAGTTTAACGTCACTGTCAAGGTAGCGTTCTCATTGCGCAAGCAAGTAGTAACCTGAACAAATACAGCCCCATCTGGGGCAGGGCTTTCTGGTTAATGAGCCGATTGCATTCGAAAAGCGTTTAAAAAAACGACTGTAACCTAATACAGGGTCTTCTGGGACCACCTTAACAGTCAGGTGCTGTACAGGTGGTTGACGCGTTCACCGAAGCTGAAAGGCTTGAAACACTGGGATAAATGTTTTTTGAAGATTTTGATTCTAAAGGTCTGTATTTATTTTTCAGAGAATATAATATAAATTTGATGTTTAAAGGCGTCGTTTGAGATAATCTATAAATTTATTCTTGGCCATAACGCAGACTTTTTAACTGTTGAAACTGTTTAAGAAAAAAGAAATCAACAAGCGCTAGAAAGGATCCGTAAAATAATGTTTTGGTGGTAAAATAATCTGACCAATGATGTGACTTTTCACAAGACTTTGTGACGATGTGTATGCGTTCACGAACCAAGCCTAGAGATAGAGATGTTACAAGAAGCACTAACATTAAAGATCGGTAGATTATTGTGCAGCATAAAGTATAGCAGTTTGTCCACTGCCCAACGAAGCCTAGTTTTAGTGGCTGCTTATCAGATACAAAGAAAGAAAAAAAGGAAGAAAGAAGGAAGGAAAGAAGAATGCCGAGTTTAATCAAAGGTGTAGCGCTAACTTTTTGACCGTTACCTGGTCAGCACTGTACATAGACCAGGCCCACGTATGACCACAGCACAACCACTGACAATTTTGTGGAGGGGTCAAAAGTTAAATCATAGGCCTACATGAAGACACGAGAAGATTATATGTCGGTTAGTCTTGACGTAAAACCTCACTGGGGGGATTATAGCCCCTAGACCGACTTGCACGCCAGATCAACTGAACATCATCTTAACAGTGTGTCTGTTCGCAAAACCACACATCCTGCACGCGTCTACAAGTGTTTGATAGCGGCTTAAAATGCTATGATGTCAATCCAACTCTCAGTGCAGATATGAACACGTAGTGGAAACGTGCGCACATTTCTAGCACCTCTCAAGAGCTTGTAGATGCATAAGGAGTGTGCAGTTGTGGCAATCAAAGGGGTCACGCAGCTGGAACTTTTTCTAGTATCAAGCAACTACTGAACAGTTGAGGTTTAGAGCGAGTTTTCTTTGGAGAAAATGCGACAACGCCAGAATACGTGGCAGCTCCCTATCTGGACCTTGTGACAGAGTGTATGCAGAGGAGAAAGCGGGGGTAGGGGGTTGTCGGTGTGTGGGTGGTGGTCTGACTGGCGTTTTCTGACAGGTATTGCGACACGTCTGGGCGTCTACTCAGGTACAGGTACAAGCTAGGGCTGGACGATCCTTTCCTCCGGTTGCACCGCTCGGTTTATACAAGCTGGCAGAACGATCCACGAGGATAACGTGGAGGTCCCAGAGACTGTGTAAAAAAGAACAAAACGTTGTTGGGTGTTTGTCGAGGGTTTTAGATTTGGCTAAGCCCTGAGACAAATCTGGAAGCTAAATCTAGAAATTCATAAAGCACATCACTCATAGCTTTAAGTGAAATTGTGTGTGTGTGGGTAGGTGAGCGGGGTAGGGATGACTGTGAAATAAATGGGTGGGGCATAAAAGCAGGTTTATCGATCTTGACATATTGAATTACCGTGTTGATGGTCTGCACTTGGAAAAAATTAGAGATTATCATTCGACTCTGGTGTTCTGCTCATCAGATATGATCAGCTGATGCGTGTTCGCTAACAACTGGTTCAGAAAGAGGCTTTGGAGGGCAGGGTGCTGTGTGATCCTCATCCATATCAAACGTGTTGTCAGTGTGAACGGAAGCTCAGGTTGAACACTTCTCGTCCTTTTCGTCCTCATGAAAATTCTTTTCTTGCATATTTTTGTTATATTTAGTTTCATCTGTTTTTTTTTCTATGGACCTTTTTTCCCTTTAATTCCTGCCCTCTCCATTCCCGCTCTTTTCTCTATTTTCCTTCTTCTCTCTCTTTATCGTATGCAGTTTCATTCATTCATTCATTCATTCATTCATTCATTCATTCATTCATTCATTCATTCCCAGTTAAACCCACAGTTTAAATCGTCTGCGCCTGTTTTTGATACACTGCTCATTTTCTTTCTCTTCCCCGAATCTCTGCCCTGACCCCACCTTTGATATCCCCCTTTCGAGCTTTGTGGCAGGTAGACATGCGTGTACCCACACAGCCATAAGATTACGTCCAGAGTCTCGCACGTGCGCGTGCACTTTTACGTTTAAATACCACGTGATCGAGAACCTTTACAAGAATCCCTGAATGCTGAGGTCTTCGCTACACTAGGTCTCTGTGTATAAGACGTATATAAGCCGTGTACGCTGGCTGCGCCCAGCAGCTCCTCGCGCTGTGCTTTGCAACACGCAGCCTTCGGCTAATGAGTTTGACACGTGTATAATAATTTAATATCTCATCCCCAGGCCCAAGACACGCAGCGCGCAGGTTTTGTAATTTTAACCCCTTAGGAGCTTGTTTTGCCTCCACTGTAGGTGAGTGTCAAGTCAAGTTCAGAGGCTGCTTTCATTAGTGGCTTCAACCAGTCTAACAAAACCAAACGCTACTGCAAACACTGCATCATCGGAAGTGCATGAGACATTTAAAATTAGTTTTCAAGTTATGAAGATTGTCTTAATCGTTATGGAGCAACCGCAGTAGCAGTTCTTCGGGAAAATTTCGTACGTACAATGGATAACGAGACTCACTGGGGACTCCAGCCTCAAAGAGGTTAATATATAAATTACATCGCTGGGCCGCAGCTTGGGTCTCAGGCTGTACTGTCATCTGCGTGCGCCTTGCATGGAAAGATCCAGCTACCCTAGTATGGGCGCGTTATCTTGTCTCAGGTTTATCAGTGAACACAACCGATGCTCCCCTAGCTCTGTGGGGTGCCCGCCTGACAGATGCCAGTGTCTCCAGGTAGATGCAGGGTCCCCGGGTACGTTTATACCTACGCGAAAGAAAACTCTTTGGAGACGAATTATCTTTATGTAACTGGAAAGTCATTCAGTCACGACGATGAATACCGCAATTAACCTTGTATAAGTTATACGCACAACACAACGAGAAACTTATGACTAACTCAATAACAGATAATACCGAACAGATGTACACAAGTACCTTAAAACGGAACATATTACAAAGGGAGTGGCATGCATTGCAGGAAATACATAAGGAAAGCATGTAACATAACACAAACCAAGCAACACATAAACACGTACATAAAATACGTAACATACCACCTATAAAGAATCCACATAGAAGATAAATAGAATGCACAGCACACACCTGTTAGGTGCACGTAATGCACAAGAGCAAACGATCAAACTCATACAAAGTAGGTAACACAAACAAAGCAAGCATATTGCATTTACAATGAAGCGTACAACACAGAAATCCCACTTTTTCGGAGTCTGGGTCGGATAAAGGATTTGGATTTCGTTTTTTTTTCAAAGTCATCTCATTTCTTTGGAGAAGCGGTTTCTCTTGAATGCCGAAGGGCGACTTTGCTCGCAACAGGATTTTGTTCCTTTGTTAACACACACACACACGCGCGCACACACACACGCGCGCACACACACACACACGCATGCACACGCACACACGCGCGCGCACACAGGGGAGATTCTGCTGACATTTTTATGTGTGGAAAGGGCAATACAAACCGTTATGCAATATAACGAAAGAGGAGTGTAGTCCTAAAAACTATGATATATTTCTGTTTTGCCATAAATACAATAGGTTGCGCACTTGAAAGTACACCAGCAGCATGAGACAATGTAGAGGCTTTGAAAAAATGCACATCGCCGCATCTTTAACTTGAGTTTGGACATGCGGGAACAAATCTTCAATCCGTTGGTCATCGGCTTCATGAATATCTAGGCCAACGATTGTCATGCAAAGTGTGGCGGGCGTGTGTTCGCTTGAACCCAACACTGACAGTCGATTTGCAGCTCAAGTGCCCGATCCAAGACGCGTACATGTCCCAGGATCCACCGCTGCGTTGTTGCGTCTCCATGGAAACCCTAACCATACTTTCAGTAACCCGTGCGAATGACGGTTGGCGCGTGAGAGTCGACTAATCGTTTTCAGCAGAAGGTTCGGCTTTCGACACAGCGGGTAGTCAGAGACCTGTCTCTTGCTGTGCTTGTCTCTCACTCTATGAGTTTTTTTTTCTCTCTCTTCCTCTCTCACACAAACACATTGTATCTTTTTGTCTTTGCCCCCACCCCCAAACTCTCTTTCCTATCCCTCACTCTTCTTTCTTTCTCTCCCTCTCCGGGTGTCTCTGTCTCATTCTCTGTCTTTATCTTTCGCTCGGGCCTGCGCGTTTCAGGCGGTTTAATGAGTTGATTTATCATACGCTGTGCCTGATATGGGGCATCAATGCTGTCAGGAAATTTGTTTTGCAGTTCAGCAGAGTGCAGTGCTCTCCACTTTGCCTGTCTTTCCGGCTGTTCCTCGTCTATCCTTCCGTCCCTCCGTTCGTTTGTCCGTCTTTCTGCTTCTCCTTGTCCTCTCTCTCTCCCTCTGTCTCTCTAAGAGAGAGAGAGAGAGGGAGGGAGCTAGTGGGTGGTTGTGCGCGTGCTTGTCAGGGTTTAGTAACTGAGTGCATATTTGTACTTATACGTGCACACTTGCGCGTCTGTGTACGCAATGCATGCGTGTGTATATGCAGACCATTGAACTCATCTGCAACAGCTGTGTCCTGATCGAGCTCCATCAATGTTCGCAGCACAGGGCCGGTGACGCGAAGTCTGACGCCGTATTGATATTGCAGTGACTCACTCTGTAAGCTCAGGCATGGAAGCAAAATGTGTGGGAAACATTTGTTTACACTGGCTGCCGATAAGCAGTAGTCATTTATGATGATTGTCAACACACAGAACGAGGGCCATCGAGCGTCAGTCGCGTTCTCATCGGCACGTTTTTCAGTCTCACTGCTCACTCTGGTTTCCACTGGTTCAAACATTTAAGGTACATAATTCCATGAAGCCATAATTGCATAAATTGCTGACAACAGTCATAGTAAATGGAACTGTTTCGCAGAGAGGTTTCTCACAAAGTTTTGTTTCGAATATGAATTAATCGGCTTGGATATAGCCCCTCTAAGTTTGTCTGTCTGTTTGGCTGGCTGGGTGACTGGCTGGCAGGCTGGCAGGCTGGCCGACTGACCGTCTGTACAAAAACGGGTACGTGTTGCCAGTTAGAAAGTGGTCTGTACAATATCGAGTATGTACTGCCTGCTAGAAAGTAGTCGGTGCAAACGGGAGTATGTATTGTCAGAAAGTAGTCGGTACACACCCGTCAGTGCGTGCAGAAGGAATAGTTGACAAAGATCTGTGCACCAGTTTCGCTATGCTAAAAGGGAACGCTGTGAACCAATGTAGGTTATCCCCGTTCATTCCTGTTCTATCCACACACGAAAACTTACTGAGATGTGCTTTTCAAAAAGGCATATCTTACTGCAAGAGGTCTTCCTGCAGTCGTGTGTAGTCGACATGTTTCTACAAAACAGTAGGAATGAATACTTTTATTTATTGTTGCAGATCGTAAGAAAGACAGAACTGTTTGCCCATCCAACCCTCCAAATAAAAGTGTTCAGGCAAATACCAGTATTGCGGCTAGGGAGGGGAAACTCGATACGCCGTAAATTATGTATATAGGTCCGATTTATTTCCGGTGCTGTCTGCATGGTAAAGAACTCTGGGAATCCTCTGGGGTGTAATGTTCCCATTAACTTTAAAAACGTGTATGTGTGTGTGTGTGGGGGGGGGGGGATGAGAATACATCATGATGATGCTAGCCTTATTATCGCATATAACTAGAGGAAAGTGGGAAAGAGTACCTCAAAATGGGATAAGTTTATAAACATTATGACAAGTCCCTTTATCTATGCTCCTTCCTTCTCTGTAGGACCTGTCTGGCGACATTCTTTAAGACAATTTTTTTCTAGCAAGTATCAGCACTCGTAAAGTATTTATTTTGTTTTCGTTTATTTCAAAATGCAGAGCACGCCATTTTGTAAGCTGTGGAGAGCCGCTGACTGTAACCACTTCTATTACGACACATTCCGGGCTGTCATTGTCCGAGACACTTACTTTGTGTCACAAAATTGTCAGCGTCCTGCACTAGCCTGTCCCGGGTGTTGGCAATGAACTGACAGGGATTTTATGAAGAGAGAGAGAGAGAGCTAAAGCGCGTGCACGCATGTGTGGCTATGTGTTCATGTGTGTGTGTGTGTGTGAGTGTGTGTGTACGTGTGTTCATGCATGTGTGGCTATGTGTTCATGTGTGTGTGTGTGTGAGAGAGAGAGAGAGAGAGAGTGAACGTATTTGCAATTAAGGATGGGGGTATGTAGGAGGGTGTGATCGCGAAGTCGGTGTGCATATGTGAATAAGCGCGTGTGTAGAGAATAGTTGGTTATAATGTACGCTTTGAATGCATCCATTTATGCGTACGCGCATTTGTCAGTTTCAGGTCGGTCTACCTTTTAAGCGTTTTCATTTGGTGATAGACATGTATGACTACCTCAACACAACTGCGTGTAAAGGGATGATGTTCTTGCCTAAAACAAGATAGAAACCGCTCTTTATGCTTAACCTCCTCGAGAAACATAGACCACGACGGTGTCTAGATTTATGTTTCAGCCGAAGGAGAGAAAGGGAATGAAAAAAGAGAGTATTTTATGAGGGAAGACAAAACAGATGAATGGATGCCGAGCTAATCTGATTTACACCAGATACACCAAACTCTGGGCTGTGCTTTATAATCTGATTTACACCAGATACACCAAACTCTGGGCTGTGCTTTATAATCTGATTTACACCAGATACACCAAACTCTGGGCTGTGCTTTATAATCACATATGATGTGCACGCTAGAGGTCGAGCACAACCAACCAACCAACCAACCAACCAACCAACCAACCAACCAACCAACCAACCAACCAACCAACCAACCAACCAACCAACCAACCAACCAACCAACCAACCAACCGATCAGTCAGTCAGTCAGTCAGTCAGTCAGTCAGTCAGTCAGTCAGTCAGTCAGTCAGTCAGTCAGTCAGTCAGTCAGTTCAAGAATTGTCCTCCTTGCCAGTCGGGAGGAAATGTAGAAAAAACCATGACGTGTCTCGCAGTAGACAACTGTCAGAAGGCAATGTCTGACCTGAAAGCCGAAACTTAACACAGAATATCATAAACATCTGTATCCGCCCCCCCCCCAAAAAAAAAACTGCAACTGCGTTTGATAACAAGAAATTCAACATGTGAAGAAGCCATTGCAAATGCAACAGTTTTATTACTCTCAAACATTTATGTATAACTGCAGGCAAGTAAACATTTAATTAAAGCTCTGGTTATAGTAATCATACAGGTATCTTAAGTAGACACAAGCAAAATTCGGGATTTAAGTGTGTATCGCAAGAAGTTGACACTTCATCAAACAGTGTTTATACGTCTGTCACAAGCAAGTCTTAGAGGAAGGAAAGCAGTGTTAAATACGTGTAACACGAGCACTTTGACATGCAAGCAAAGCATGGAGTAATACGTGTGTTACAAGGAAGTCTTAGAGGAAGGCAAGCAGTGTTGAATACGGGTAACACAAACACTGTGACATGCAACCAAAGCATGAAGTAATACGTGTGCCACAAGGAAGTTGATACCCACAAGTCCTCAAACTCTCACAGAAATTTATTCTCTCATTTTTTATCGTATAAAACTATACTGTATATACTATAGCCGATAGTAATGAAAAGCTGAATTAAAATATTGTCGAATGAACACGTGTCTGTGTACAACCTGGCCCCGTATGCATGTAAACAGTACTAAAGTTATTCCAGAATAGCGGAATTTCTGTCTCTGAAAAAACGCTGTTAGAATAAGCTATTCGCTCCTTGGGCGACCGAATAGCTGAATTATTACTGAATAATGAGCGAAAAAAATAAGCTATTCGGTTTTCGCTAGGATGATGTATCTAGATACATCATCCTAGGTTTTCGTGCATGGGGAAATTCAGGGAACTCATTCTTTTCATGATATTCTAGAATAAGTAAACTATTCGGGTTTCTTGCACAGGAAGCCTGGTGTAAGCATCTTTAGCCTATTCCGAGAGGCAGACAAAGTGCATGAAAAAGACCGATTAACCTATCATTCAGTCGAGTGCACTCTAGATCGATTGGGTCATTAAATCATTCAGTGCGCAGATTATCATATACTGCAGCCAATCATGCCACGTTTGCGTTCCACCTTTCAGCCACTCTCTTTTCCTTCCTTTTTAGCAATTCTTTATGTGGCTGTGGGTGTTAGGTCCCATAAGTGAGCGAGTGAGCGAGTGAGCGAGTGAGCGGGCGGGTGGGTATTCGGGCGAGTGAGTGAGGGAGGGAGGAAAGCTATCTGGCTATGTGAAAGCTATCTGCAGAGTCTCGCCTCAACACAAGTCACTGATAATGTGCTGAGTACATTCCGTACCTTCAGTTTTCAAGCAGATTTTACTCGACCTGTTTCTGTCTTGCACAGGGAAGCACGACTCTGTATTAACAGCCAGTCAGTGATTTCTCCTTTGTTACTGGCCAACCCTGGCTGAATTTAACCGATGTGACTTGCTTTCGTATTCAAATACTCTTTGAAAACGAGATTTACAACGTGCGCCGATCACTATATGCCATCTCGTTTTTTCACCTTCCTGGTTCATGAAATACTTTTGTGGTGGTATAAACCTTCAGACAGCTCATGTTCGCTTTTCTGTACGTTTAGGATTTCTGCAGTCTTTTATCTGATAAAAGGCTTCCACCTTTTAATAGAAAAAAAGATATTCCAGATTCTCCTTGATTTATAACTAAGACAGAGTATATGAATTTTTCATATAGGCATTCAAAGGGGTGAGATACTAGCACTTTGTTCATACAAGAATTTAGGAAGTCTTGCATAGAGTTAAACGAATATCCAGCATGCACTATTTAATGGGAATGTTGTGTGCACAGGTACAACTGTCATGCACTATGGGAATGCTGTGTGCACAGGTACAACTGTCATGAACTATGGGAATGTTGTGTGCACAGGTACAACTGTCATGTCAAGAGAAAGACAGGCGACTGTTTAATGGACATGCTTTCCGACAGGCCAGCAACGTGTCATAATAAAATGAATAATGCGTACGTGTGGCAGGAAGAAAAGACACACGGAACAAGACAGGAACGAATGCACAACATGGCTGCACCATGCATTAAATGCAGTGAACGTGGCAGTCATGCCAGCGCCTACGTGGCCATTTGTAGATCTCGGTTCTGTCGTTCCTTTTGCAGTTTATGCTAAGCGACAGGCAGTTGGAAAGGGAAGTTATGGGACCTCGATGGTTGCTTCTGAAAGGCAATATACACAAATCACTTGGGCTTGTTTGTCTTCTCCAGGATAAATTAGTTGTCTTAAAGTAGATGTCTTTTTGGCCATATTTTAGTTACAGGGCGTTCTGGACAGGCCTTGGTCGACGCTGAATACCTTATTTTCATCAATGAATGAATAAATGAGGAACGAACGAACGATCGATCGAACGAACGAACGAACGAACGAACGAACGAACGAACGAACGAACGAACGAACGAACGAACGAACGAACGAACGAACGAACGAACGAACGAACCATTGAATAAATGAGGGAGGGAAGGAGATAAAAGAAAGAAAAAGAAGAAAGAAATGGCCGTGGAAGGTAGGAGTGAGGGAGGAAGTGTTTTGGTTGCTTGCATTCCTTCCTCACACTTTATCCACCTCCCCCATTTTGTTTTTGGTAAGGCTAACAAAGAAGCTTCCGATGAAGTCTGATAAGTTAACGTAGACAAGATCAGATTTTTTGAGGAGATAAAGAATTCAACATCTTAATGGCACAGGGCTGGCTTGAATGAGCGTTCTTGTCTGCCCTTACGGTCATAAAAGCGGTACTAAGGCCGGTTCACCCTGTGTATTTTACGTGCACCTTCACGAATGGTTAGGTGATAAGAGCCCACCGTGCAATTCGACCCTGGGGTTGCTTGCATAAGTTCTCATATCTCCAGCAGGTGCACGTAACACACAAGGCGATTCGGTTATGACCCCTTTTATGACCAAAAGTGCAGATAAGAGCGCTCATGCAAGACAGCCCAAGGTGTCGCCTTTTGTGACTGCAGAAATGGAGCATGCGCGTAAATCTGGAAATGCCAGCAAATGTAAATGTGTGTGTGTATATATATATATATACGTGAGTGTTAGTCAAATATTTTTTAGAGAGGTAGACCATGACAGTACAGGAATGGTTCCAAATGGTCGTACCTGTGGTACTTGTGCCTGTAAAAGCACAAGCTCAGCACAAGAAAGCCTTCCTCGCAGCGTTTTAACAACTGCTATAAATTATGTCAAAAAGATTTAGTACGTCTTTCACAGGATAAAAGTCTGTAAAACTCTGCGTATTGCCCTCGCATGCGTACACTTTTTTCGAAGGCTTGGGATAGTGGGGTGACTGTGTTCGAACAGTCAGCTTTTAGGATTCATTCTGCTGTTATAGTTTGGTGGGGTATTATAATCTTTGAAGCCACTGGACCACACGAAAAAAATCCAATATTGCATGCAGAGAGAAATTCCATTTTGTCTTCCTAAAACGCTCATTTATTTGAATTCGTTTTATAATAAGAATACATTGTTTGAATTATTTTCTTTATGCCATATCTGATTTCTTTCACGTTGTGGTTTCATCTGTAGACGAGCACATGCTGCCGAAAGATTTTGACCGATAGACTGACATTATCGGTCCGCTATCGGGTGACAATTTTTTGGCCACCAGCCGACGTTGCGGGAAAGCCGTGGGGAGTTAGAGACAGCATATGATAAATGGGGAAAAAAACCCAAGATTAAAATTACTGTTTGACTCATCTGCCGCCACAGAAAGTGGTGTGATGAACTAAGTTTCCGTCACTACAAACTACACTGACGGGAAGCGTGATCGAGGGCGTGGAAATATTCCCCTTTATGGTAATACTACTTTGTGGCTGTCAAAACACGTACAGCAGCAAGAAAAAGACATTTTGCGGCTATAATTGTTACCAGGGCAGCGTGCTGTACTTTCCCCCACCACTACACCAGGAAGCAATTGACTGAGACCTGCTGAATAGACTTTCGATTGGGGTGGGGGGGGGGGACTAACACCAACGAGTCAAGAATGAAGAGACAGCAACGAGGGGCTGTTACCCTTCACGCGGAAGACGGCTGTGTTCTGCCTCGTCCAACAGACAACTAGCCCGGGGTTTTACCTCGCGCTGTTTCTGCCATGAAAGGACGTCGTCCACGTGACTGGCTCTTCCGTGTTGCGGGCAAGACGCGAGAGAATAGTTATCAGATTTTATTCTGAGCTTGCTTATGCACTCTTTCTCCCTCCGTCCCCCTCTGTCTGTCTGTATGTCTGTCCGTCTTTCCGTCTATCTGTGTCTGCCGGCCTTTCTGTCCTCCTGGCTATCCGGCTATTTGCCTCAAAGTACACCACATGATTATCATGACGCCACTGATTCGCTGAGAAGAGATATCAGGATTTTCCTTTTCACGTTGCACGACAGACAAAGAAACATACATGCGAACTTTCTCTTGTCAATCCTCTAGTGCTGGAGCCATTTAAAAAAAAACATTGTCCTTTTACCTTCAACCCAGTGAGATCTTATTCTAGCGCCCTCTGTAATGGTTGTGTTGCATGTAAAATTATTCTCCTTTCTCAGCAAAGTAAGTTTTCACATAAAGTTTCTGGCAATGGCCATAGCTATAAAGCCCATGGCTTAGCCGTAACGAAAAGGTCGTCATGGGATCACACCTACGCCACACGCATTTTTTTCTGCATGTGGCACCTGTTTGTGGCACCTGTGTGTACTCGGGAACCCTTCCTAAATCCTAGAACCCTCTTCCCCCTTCATCTGCTTCTAGTACCCTTTATCACCACCCTTTCCTGTCCCCAAGAGGCTCCATCATGAGATGACTTTTGTTGCTGACTTGACTTCAAGCAATACACAATTATAAGAGCTCAGTTTGTTCCGTTTGTCTTATGCCAGACTCATAGCGTTTGACTAAGTGAAGTGAACATGTCATGATATCCAACCTACAGCATTAAAAACTAAGCTGGGTCACAGAGAAAAAATATGTTTCTTCAGAATTTTTTTATCCAGATATAACGAAGCTACTCTTCTCTCCCCCCCCCCTTATTTTCTTTTCCATTTTTATGACAGTCGCTTGGGTTAGTTCTCTACAATTTTAGTAAATTCGATTTCGACAAGGCGTGTAAGACAGGCCTTAGGGAATAGAAAGAGAAAGTAACTCTGCCCGTTACTATGCGATGGGGCTGAGAGCATCTCTTTCTTGAATGAGCATGAAAAAGCGCAGTAAAACTGGAGCCAATCAAAATACAGTCTTACGTAAAATATGCTAATCTCGTAGGGTTACCACTGAAAACCTTGCAGTTTCCTGGAAGATCTTTACTGACTATACCCCACCCCACCCCTTCCCCAACCCCCACCTATCCCCTACTCCTAGCCCCCACCCTAACCCCACCCCTTACCCTTCCCCTACCCCCCCTCCTCCCGAAACATCCCCTCTCCCTCCCTTCCCCCCGCCCCTGGAAAGACCTTCGAACTATAGCTCGCCATTTGATTGGCTCTGCTTTTTACACATCCTGAATAGAGCTCGTCATTTGATTGGCTCCAGTTGTTCTGCGCTTTTACGTAGTGTTCAAGGTACGCTGGAACGGGGAAGGAGGAACGGAAGACAAAGGAAAAGCTGGCTTGGCATCAAGGACTAGACAGTACTTGGCTTCCCAGCTCTGATAGGGATAGCAGAAGACATTCAGACCAGAATGACATTGTCGGATGCCCCCCCCCCCCCTCCCAAATTCCCTACGACTTTTTAGGTCACGGAACTGAGATGAGTTGACCTGTACCATTAAAAAAAACCCTACAAAAGCCAACACCACACACTTGTATCAAATACTTTATAATAAGACTATAGCAGCGCGAACTTGTCTACTTTACAGAAATGAGGCGCAATATGAGAAGGGGCGAACATTTCCACATTAGAAAGAAAGTGTGCGTTTATAAAATCTGCGCGTATGCTAAACGGCATGAGTATTTTTGGATTGAATGCTAAAAATGCTAAAAGAAGCTGGGAGTGGCAAGATAGTATATATTGTTCCCACATTATCATTGCTATTTGATATGTATTTTGTGTGAAATCCGCATTTCACCTGTAGCAGTTAATGCTGGATGAACACAATTCGAGTAAATCGTCTGAAAACAATGGTATGGCAGAGAACTAGTCTGGCCGCTGTCATTAAAAATGCATCTCATTTCGATCAAGGCTTTGTCTCAAGCAAAATGTCCTTCCAGAGATTTTAGCGAAATTATCCGTCCGTCAAGAATATCAAAAGTTTTCTTAAATTATGCAATCTTTTGTTTAAATGGCCAGACTTTTTCTTCTGATCGCTTTCATACGACTTGGGTCGTGAACGCCCAGCATTAAGTGTACACAAACAGTGAACGACGCACTCAGATTCATCTGCTACGGTTCTTTTTGTGCAGAATTCTTCTAAAGTAGGAGTCGATCTACAAGAGGTGCGAGAAAAAATGTCAGGTAAGCTATCCCATTCCATCACTTTTAACAGCTCAAATGCATTGCGGAGAAACAAAGGTATAATGATGTTGAAAAGAGAGAACAGCTTAGGGTTTTTCTTTCTATTGTTTGTTTGGGGTTTTTTTTTGGGGGGGGGAGACTAATGACATAACATTTTCTTCTGTGTCGCGAAGAGCATTATGTTAAAACCGCAATGTACAGGGGGCCACGACTCGCAGATACGTCGATAAACCTGCAGATCAACGAAAAATCAAAACGAAAAGAAGAGACTTTAGAAAACACTGCACTGAAACCAACTCGTGGTTGTGTCGGGGCGTCTCCAGAATGAATTACTGCAACCGAATCCTGTTCTACTGTAATGCAAAATAAGCCGGAGCTGCCAACACTAGCGTAAGAACATTGTCTTGTGCCCTAATCCCTCTATTTTACGTTTGTGTTGTAGGACTTGTGAAGGCCAAAAAGTACGACTGGAAAGATTCCAATCTCGCTCTCTTTGGGTCTGATACAGAAAAGAGTGTCAAAAGTAAGCGGCGACCTGTGACCTTTCTTCTTTGTCCTTTTATATTTACAAAGGCTGTGTGCGTCATGACAGATACACATCGCTGTCTAGGGTTTCACATATTTCTTTCATTTCTTTTTTCTTCTTGTCATTTGCCTTCTGTCTTTGTTTCTTTGTTTGTTTTTCTTTCTTTTCTTCCTTCTTCCTTTCTCTTTCTTACTTCATTCCTTTTTTTCGTTCTTTCATTTCTCCTAGCCTTTGTTTAAAACTGCTCACCAGAAATCTTAATCAAAAAGCTGCTGTCAGGACCAAAAGGTTTACAGTTAAATTCCCTTTTTTCAAACCTTGTTTAGAGGCATCAGCAGAGACAGAACCAGCTTGGAAACAGGCTGGCAAGAAACCAGGGCTTCAGATATGGCGAATAAACGTAAGTATGTCAAGTTATATCTGTGGACCAGGAACGGTTGCGTACTGCACTGCACTGGCTTTACACTACACGTTATTGCCTCTGATAAGAACGATTTGCTGAAACGCTTACAATTTTATGAGACATGCGCGCGCGTGTGTGCGTGTGTGCGTGTGTGCGTGTGTGCGTGTGCGCGTGTGCGCGTGTGTGTAGGAGAGAGGTTGGAAAATGTCCCTGGTCATGCTGGATTTTTGTTTTGTTTCAGAAATTTAAAGTAACCACGTGGCCAACAGACGACTATGGTTCTTTCTACAGTGGCGACTCCTACATTATTCTTAATGTAAATTGTTTATTTTCCTGTTATTCCATTTAAAGGGAGATAATATGAGGAAAAACGTGTAACTCCTTATTGTTAACTCGACTTATTGAAAAAATTGACAAAATTTATTGAATTCTTATTACTGAAGTTACCAAAATATTATTCACATGGGAACTTAAGCTTCTGACAAAAATCCTTATTATTGGTTTTGAGTAGTCAGTACACAAGATGGTTAAGATGACGACGATGATGACAAAGATGATGACGACGACGATGATGATGATGATAACAATGACAACAATGATGACGATGATGATACGTTTCAGACCTACAAAGACGAACAATCGGATAAGCTGCTGTATGATGTCCACTTCTGGATTGGAAAGGAGAGCACACAGGCAAGAAAATTTCAATTCTTTTTAAGCTAATAGTATGCGCGCATGCGTATTTTCATTTAGGTGCAGACCAGCATGAACACAGACAACGGTTAAGCAACTAAAGCTTCTCTCCTTGCAACATTTACCTGTCGTCTGTCTGCTTGTTTGCAAACCTCGATGTTTTTCCTCTTTGTCCGTGTTAATCCTGGAACCAGGTGTGTTAATCTACGTAACGCTCACGGTGTTTCCTTCTCGCATACCTTGAAATATATTATAACAGTATTTTCAGTATATATTGTCCATCCAACTTCTGTCCGTCTTTCTGTCTATAGGCTCCTTCAGATATCTGTCCCTCCCTCCTTCCCTCACCCCCTCTCACTAACCCTCTTTTTCTCTCTCTCTCTCTGTGTGACCACACGCGAGCATGCAAGTTTGTGTACTCGTAATAGCTACTTGAGCTTTGTGTATACTTGTGATATCTGCTGCACGAACATATATGTACACTCGTGATATCTGCTTAATAGGATGAGTACGGTACTGCAGCCTACAAGACAGTGGAACTGGACACACTGTTAGACGACGTTCCTGTCCAGCATCGCGAGGTGCAGGGTTACGAGAGTGAACTCTTCAAATCCTACTTCCCCAAGATTACGTGCGTACACACCTCTCTCTCGCTCTCTGTTTCTCCCTCTCTTCAATCTTATAATATTCTGCTATTTTTGTACACTGTACGTTAGCCACGTTTACTTTAATAATTGGTAGTTGTTATTACATTTGAACTGGAAAGCTGGTATCCCCTTCATGTAGACTAGTACAGTAACTACAATAAAAAGTCCCTCTCACTCCCCCACACCCCGCACACAGATCATCTCTCCACTTCCGTGATGTTTGTTTTCTTTTCAGATCATGTTTGATTGTGTGAGTACGCCTATGGGTTTGTTTGTATGGGTTTCGCGTTTAAAGTGTGTGTGTGGTTCTGTGTGTACATCTCATGTTCTGTTTTGTACAGGTACTGGAAAGGTGGGGTGGACAGCGGCTTCCGTCACGTGACCCCCGAAAATTACAGACCACGCCTCCTGCAGATCAGAGGCAAAGGGAAACAGGTGGAAGCAAAAGAGGTAAGCCGAAAAACTAGTGTGTGTTTGTTGATGCGGCATCATCAACAGGATATAACGGTCAGTTATTGTTCGGTGTGTTGTCTTCAACAAAAAAGCTTCGATCAATAACGTGCACGTTGTGTAATCATGATTATGGGTAGAGATGGATGGGTGAGTACAGGTGGTTAACGCGTCAGTGTGGGTCTGGTTAGGACATTGGAATGTGAGTGTTTTGGGGTAATGGAAACGGGTTAGGACATTGGAATTTGAGTGTTTGGGGTAATGGAAACGGGTTAGGACATTGGAATGCAAGTGTTTGGGATCATGGAAACGGGTTAGGACATTGGAATGTGAGTGTTTGGGGTAATGGAAACGGGTTAGGACATTGGAATGTGAGTGTTTGGGGTAATGGAAACGGGTTAGGACATTGGAATTTGAGTGTTTGGGGTAATGGAAACGGGTTAGGACATTGGAATGGAAGTGTCTGGGATCATGGAAACGGGTTAGGACATTGGAATGTGAGTGTTTTGGGGTAATGGAAACGGGTTAGGACATTGGAATGTGAGTGTTTTGGGGTAATGGAAACGGGTTAGGACATTGGAATGTGAGTGTTTGGGGTAATGGAAACGGGTTAGGACATTGGAATGTGAGTGTTTGGGGTAATGGAAGCATCTTCGTTCTTTAGTAATTCTTCACCTGTTAAGATTATCGGAATTCCATATAAACAATAAATCGATCGCCCACACTCTTCAATGTGTGTGTGTGTGTGTGTGTGTTCAGATCACCTTGAAGCGATCAAAGATCACCTCCGATGACGTGTTCATCTTAGACGATGGCACATGTCTGTACCAGTTCAACGGGAAAACATGTAGCAAGGACGAAAAGTATAAGGTTAGTTAGCTTTGTTAGGTTAGTTAGGTTAGTTAGGTTGGTTAGGTTAGTTAAGTTGGTTAGGTTAGTTAGGTTGGTTAGCTTAGTTAGGTTAGTTAGCTTAGGTTAGTTACGTTAGTTAGGTTAGTTAGCTTAGGTTAGTTATGTTAGGTTAGTTAGCTTAGTTAGGTTAGTTAGCTTAGGTTAGTTATGTTAGGTTAGTTAGCTTAGTTAGGTTAGTTAGCCCACTTGCCATCTTTGTTTCCCTCTGTAAGTCCGTCTGTCGGACTTTGCCTTGCTTGCATGTCTTTTCAGTATTTTTTCTTTTCCTTTCTTTCCTTCCTAGCTTCCTTCTTTCTTTCTCTCCCTTTCCTTTTCTTCCTTTATTTTCCTTCCCTGTTTTATCTTTTCTTCCTTTTTTCTGTCCTTCCTTTCTTTCTTTCCGTTTTCGTTTATATATTTTGTCGTCTGTCATCCACACAGTTTGTTGCGCGCGTACCCATTAGTGTTTTGCAATCCCATCCTCCTTTTAAAAAAATTATTTATGCTGAGAACAGTTTTACCCACGTCGTACCTCTGTCATACAGAAGCTAATCCCAAGATACTGTCTGTCGTTCGTTGTACATGTACTGTGATCCTCCGGTTCTTTAGGCGTCACAGCTGTTACGGGACCTGAAGTCGCAGCGCCCCAAGTGTGGGTTTGAGATCGTGGATGAAGAAGATGACGACGATCTAGTGGTATGTCTTTATCGCCTTGTTAATCTTCCTTCATCCACTCCGCATCTGTACCCCCCACTCTACTCGGGTGTTGACAATATCACATGAATATGGTTAAAGGTTGAAGGTCGTCCCGTGAACGGGTTGTTAGGTCGTATTGTGGTCGGGGTGTAGGACTTCCCCAGTCTTCTGTGGACTAGTATCCTGAGGACCGTGCCCATCTCCTGTCCCTCCTGTCTTACCTTCATGGCTCGCTCATCATGATATGACGTCACGCTCCAAGATTACTTGTCCTTACAAGGGTCGTCCACTTACGCCCTCAACCATTCCCATATTCCTTGCCTCTGTCTCTCTCTCACCCCCCTCCCCCAACCAACTCACATTCCTTCCTTCATTCCATCGCTGTCTTCTTCTCCTGTCTCCCGTCTCCAAAATTCTTCTATCTATTATCTCTGTGGTTGATTGATTGATTAATTACAGCAAAGATTCTTCAAGGCAGTGGACGCAGCTGATCTGCAGGTGGATGACGATGATGAAGACGACGACAAAAAGACAACACCTAACATCGTGAACGGACCCCCTGTTCTGTACAGGTGAAAAAGAGAATTACAAGGGTGGGGTTTAACTTGCCTAGAAGAACAGGAACGTTACTCCGGAACCATCTAACCACGCCCCTTCCCTTAGAAAACAATGGAAGATAACGTTTCTCCTTTTTCTGTTGCTGCTGTTGTTGTTTTTGATTTTGTTATTATCGTGGATGATGACGGCACACTGTAAAGGTTATAGTCGATCCAGCCAATGAAAACGTTAGATCTAAAACGTACCTATGTTAACTGCTTATCAAAGGTAGGTGTCCTATCATTTTTAGAAAAAAGGAGCGAAGTTTAACGAATAGAAATCGGTGCCTGTCAGTTTGCTGTAGTTTTCTTTTGATATATTATTTTTGTTAGTGTAATTGTTCCATTCTTATCCGCGCAGATTGTCCGACAGCGACGGACACCTGGCGTTTGCGAAGACCAAGGAGGGTCACGAAATCAGTAAAAAGGATTTTAAGAGCAACGTAGGTGATTTTATTGTGTCGTTTGAACTGTACTCCACCTCTCACCCCATCAACTCCACTTCTCTTACGAAAATGTCTGGATCTCCATGCCAGCCAGTGCCACACAGCTTGCATGCATGAAATATTTATTGGTGGTTACAAAGCATTGCATCGGTCAATGTTAAAAAATAGGTGTGAAAGGAAGCGGAGAACTTACTGTTCAGAATTTCTACACGTTTTTGCCAGTAGTATGACGCTTGATGCAGTGCGGGAGCTACATCGTTCAACAGCACCAGTCAATGAAGGGGAGACAACTGGGTTTTCTTAAACGAATCAGTACTTACCCCCATATCCTTTCTGTGACAGCATGTATGCGCAACGAGTTATGATGACCGGGCTTTTAAAAACAATTACTGTGTGCTAGTGGAGTGGCGGGATGATATCTACCGCCGTACGTAATTTCTGTAAAAAGACGCGACCAGCTATCTGACGTGCGCTGATGTTAACCTATAGTCACCAGAAAGGCCGCCAGTGACATATCGCTTTTCTTTCGTCATTTGCTGACACAGGACGTCTTCATCCTGGACACACTGAAAGACCTGTTCGTCTGGATCGGCAGGAATGCGTCGGAGGCTGAGAAAGGCAATGGCCTGACTTACGCACATGTAAGCAGGGAGGGGGGATACATACATACATACATACATACATACATACATACATACATACATACATACATACATACATACATACATTACATGCACGTATACACAACATACATACACAAATACGTACATACGCACATACACGTATACACAACATACATACATACACGTATACACACCATGCACAAAAATACGTTAATACACGTATACACTACATACACAAACACGCACGTACGTACATACACGTACACACAACATATATACACATAGATTACATACACACATACACTACATCCATATATAATATACATCCATACACACATAACATACATTATTACATAATACATAGATGCATTTATACATATACATATTATATACACACATACATACATTACATGCATACATACACACATAACATAAATTGCATTCATGCATACATACATACATAATACATAAATGCACATTGGCGAACGGATGGAGTGACAGATTGACAGACAACAGAAACACAGACAACAGAAGCATAGGCTGACTGACTGACGGAGACAGACACAGAGCGTATACAGAGAGAATGAGCGAGTCCTGCTGTCGTTGGTGCCTGCCATTTATGACGGTGACGTCATGCTACACCTGACGGCTGTGGTAGTGGTGCTGCTGGGGCTGGTAGTGAGGCCGACGATAGCGGCGGCTGATGATGACGTGTTTGGTGTTTGCGCAGAACTACCTGATGAACACCCCCCACCCCTTCCTGCCGGTCACGTGCGTGAAGGAGGGCATGGAGAGCAGGGCCTTCCAGACCGCCATAGCCGTGTACTAGCCCACACGCCGCCCTCCGCCGCCCACACAGCCCTCCATCTCCAGCGTCGGTGACGTCACTACCGGCGCCACTGTGCCTTGCAGGTTTCAGAGGAACACACGCGGAGATGGATTTTTAGAAGCATCATGCGACGTATATACACATATGTGTGTATGTGTATATATATATATATACTGCAGCTATCCACATGATCTTATATAGAAATATTTAATTATTAGGCCCATTCGCATACCATAAGACTGCGATCAACTATTGTAGCGTTCGCTTAGACGTATGCTGGATCCGCAATAAAAACAATGCGGATTTTCTCATACCATGCTGTACATTAATTGCGGTCATTTACAAAACTCAAGTATCAGCCCTGCACATGAGATGCTCGTTGTGCTCAACCACGAGCTAGGTGTTTTAACAGAGAGAATACGGTAGAGCGTCGACATTCAGAGAGCGTAACGTGCTTTCTGCTTCATTTTCAAACCACTTATCTTGTACTGTACTCTTTCACACCTGTGTATCACAACCAACTAAAGCAATATTTTTGGCAGGAGTTGACGAGAATGGACCATTTGGAAGCGAAGACAGCTTGCACATTTCATGGTCCAAAGAATGAAAGTTGTGGGAAAGTAGATCAAAATAATGCCTGAAGATGCAATACATGAATAGTGAATTTTATTTTCCCTTCCCACCTGTTCTCTCATGGATATCTTATTTTATGGACAGACCTATTTTTAAATATTGTGACTGGGTAGGACTACAAAGATATATATATATATACGAGTGGATCCATCTGATTAATTTCGGTATAAAGTGCGCTGTACTATTTATGAATACTAACCAGAAACATTATAGCTGGGGTGCAAGGAGAGGGCAATGCGCTATGGTTGCCTCCCCTGGAAACGTGTAGTCATGGAGTGGGAGACAGCGCGAATGATTAAAGGTGCACCGCTGTGCGAACTTCTGCGTTAGAAAATTAAGTGTATACATGAAAAACATGCCTCATTGACCAATTGCAACGTCGGATGGGAGAGGAAGTTTAGGTTCTTACTTTCTAACCCCCTCCCCCTCCCCAGCCTTGTCGCTGAAGCCAGCATGCTATAACAATTTTGAGATCCGAAACATATTTGCGCTCACCAGATAAAGAAGTTAAAATACGATCTACTGCCAGTAGCTTGTCTAACATTTGTCTTGCATTTCACTGACTTATGCTGCTATTAGTTTATCACGTTTTGCGCTGTCTAAAGTTACTGTAACTGATTTTCTGAATTTAATCATTCTGAGATTGATTGATCCGTTCAAATCTTCTAACATTCCCGACGTTGATACAAACATGGTGCAAACATTGTCGACTAGGATTCGGACGGACTCTAAAAATTCTGTTTTTTAAACAAATTATACAGCACATTTACTACTTTAAAATCATTTCAGTTCAGCTCATAACCTACCAGAGACAAATGCTTTGCAAATGTTTGCATATCTTTTTCTTGGTTATCTGTTTTTGACATATATATATATATAGATATATGTTTTGCAGTATATGTTTCTTGTTATGTTGCGATTAACATCTGTCGATTACAGAGACATTCTAAAAATAATTCTATCTCGCCTAGCCGAAGATGCTCTTCCTATGTGAATGCTGACACAAACATATTTGAATGGCGACGTCAAACTTTTATGTTGTAAAACACTAAAAAGCCTGTGTTTACTAGCATATTTTCAAGCAGCGAAAGGATGATCGTCTGTGCCCATTCTGTGTCCAATATACTCCAGGCAATTACTAGGCTTGTTGCACACTCTGCAATGGTCACTACGGCTGCCAAGAAATATCTGAAAGGGTCAGAATGTAAGCTGCATCCCCACGGGTTTTATTTTACTTTGCTTCGTTTTATGTAGTGGGGGAGCTCAAAAGAGTGCATGTATGTGATTTTCTCATACTGCCGAATTAGGAAGACACAGGATTATCAATATTAAAAAAGGACTGTAAAGGCATTTCTACGTGTCTCAATTTCTGATGAAGCCAATGATTAATTTAAAAACTGTTCTAGCACGATCGTTTACAACTGTATACACAGCTGGAATGGAATAGAGAATTGTTTTCTCAAGATGTAGTAAAGGTTTTTTTTCAAGGGTCGTAGTTGCGTGCGTTCTTTATCTGCTGTGGTCGGGGATGTTTCTGAGACGAATATTAAGATTAAAACAAGTGCAAGTATTATACTATATGTACTGCAGAACACTACTCAGTCAAGTCCCTCACTTTGTCTTCTGTCGTCAATTTACTCATATTTGTAATTTAATTACTTTCGCTTTCTCTTTTGGACGCTCGAGGGAGAGATTAATTAAGCGACCGATCGACATTTTGTCGTTTGTCTACCTGTGCGCACCTAAATTAAGATCACGTACTCATTCCCACCCACACACGTGACTCCACCACCACGCACACACACACACGGACGTACGGATGCGCTCACACAATCTGAAGAGCTGCACGAGCAGTGCTTTTGTTAGGTCGATAGGAAAAGAGGTGCTCACAAAACCACCTGCCTTTCCAGTCACGTGTCATTCTGTCTGCGGATCGTTGTGACGTGGGTGGTGTCAGGAGTCGATTAATGCACGTGCTGTTATTCCTGGACATCCCGTTCACAGCAGTTCGTCGTCGGTCACGCGCTGGCCAAAAGCTGCAGCACTTCACGATCCAGCGGAACCTGTCTGTGTGACACCAGACGCCACGTGCGTGATGAATGTCCCTATGTGTTTGTACAAGTTACATTCGTGTTATTCTTCCCACTTATTAACATCAGCAAAACAACAATTGAAGTACTCTGGCCACCGCACATTATGCCATATCAGCAAAATCGAACATCCTGTGCAAACGACAGCTGGTGGAGTTGTCTCCCTTTTACACAGGATTTTCAGAACATTTAACGACGCCATCTGGGCAACATATCCTCCAGTAATCTGAACCAGAGGGAATGTAGACTGGAAGTGTTAGTAACTTTTATCTCTCAGCACGATAGAATGAACTCAATGTTCATTCGAACACACAGTGCAAAAGACAGCTGGTGGACTTGTCTCCCTTCTACACAGGATTTTAGAACATTTAACGCCATCTGGGCAACCGCCTTGGTGGTCTAGTGGTTAAGGCGTCCGCTTCCGAGGCGGGAGTTCGGTGACACACACACACACACACCGCCATCTGGGCAACATATCCTCCGGTAATCTGAACCAGACAAATGTAGACAGGAAGTGTTAGTAAACTTTATCTCTCAGCACGATAGACTAAACTCAATGTTCATTCATGTGAGACACAAGCTGTGTAGAAAACACACACACACACCCACTCAAATGCAAGCATGCGCGAACGCACATATAAAAACCTGCAGGAAATCTCACAGGAAAGAACCCCAGTGCCCCCGGCATTACAAAGAAAACGTTACATCCCCCCCCCCCCTCAAAAAAAGATGCCAACGACGGGTCGATACTGGAGTTAATATGTATGGCCTTCTATACGAGCTTCAGTCCGTTCCTCAGTTTCATGGTAGATATGCTGCTTGCACAGATTTGTTTGTGGTGGGCTTGAAGTATACATACGTTAGGGGGGAAGGAAAAGGCAGGGAAAAGAAATTAAACAGGAGGTTAAAAGCACAGCAGAGCGACCTGAAAAGCGTCAGACGATTGCTTTACATCCTCTGCTGATATTTAAGAATCTAAACAGGACAGCTTGAGCCTTTGTGCGTGTGCGAGACCTCTGCGTGAGTGCGTGCATGTGCAGTGTGCAGTGTGCGTTACTTCGGTGGTTTTGTGAGGAAAGAAAGTGCTTACTGAACCGATAAGTGATCTCCTTTTCTTGCCTTACACTCAGGCTTGTATGTTCATCTTTTTGTCTCTCTCTCTGAGAGAGAGAGGGTGTGCGCATGCGCCCTCACAAGGACATGATATCTGATATAAAACACTAGTCAGCGTGCAGGCTAGCAATGCAGTTTTACAACCCCAGTTCATGCAGCCATCGACAGCAGTGACGTGCCCTCGGTACATGCAGTGAAGTAAAAGCGTAGATTTATTGGCAGCCACATGTCAACAGAGCTTCACTACGTGGTTACAATCTGTCAGAGAGCTAGACTGCTTTACGACAGGTCCTCATTAAGGCGGAAGAGCCGAGGTACAGTGGGCTGTATAAAACAAGGGTGATACACGCCAGCGCGCGCAGTCCGGCACACGACAGGTTGACACCACGAAGCAGACGACAGCTAGGACACCGGCAAAAAAAAGGTAGGATGAGCGGTACCCCCCCCCCCCCAACCAAGACACACACTCACAGAAATTTCCGAGCATGGCTTGTTCTTTTTGTTATTGTTGCATTAGCGTGACTGTGAAGAAATCTCACCGTTTAAAATACAGTTTCTTGTGCTAAAGGAAGAATATTCAGCTGTTTGATCTGCTGGGATCCTTCCTTCGCGAAATGCGACATCAGTCTGCAGAAAACCGATGTTATCTGCTACAGCAAGAGTGCTTAGAAGAACAGTGCAGACGCAATGAAATGCAGAACATTTTGTCGATACACACGTTTGTTCTAACATTGTCTCGGTCACGATCGAAGGAAGTACAACGCGGGTCACTTTTATATGAACTGCAGTTGTTAAACTGCAAATGTTAATAATGATATGCTACAATTATGGACTTTCTACAAATTTAGCAGTGCTTCCTGATGATGTGTATTTTTGGATGTACAACCAGTATTGCTTCTTGAACCGGGTGGGGGTGGGGACATGACAGATTTCCTGTTCTGAACTCAAAGCGTCTTATCAGACTTCTAGTTTGTCCTGCCCTTGTGCTGTGTGTATGACCTGTGACTGTGGAAATCCATGGTCTGATGTGATCTTGTGCGAATTTACGGCCCTCCTTATGTGACAACGAGGCTCAGTTTTTTTATCTACGCGATTGCTTCACTAACGTCTACCCATAAAAACACTAAACAAAATGAAAAATGCGATGCTGAGCATGTGTATGCACAACTTTTGTCATGCAGGCTCAGGGTTGTTGTTGTTGTTGTTGTTGTTGTTGTTGTTGTTGGTGGTGGTGGTGGTGGTGGTGGTGGTGGTGGTCTCTTTCTCATGGGCCGTGAGCCTGATCGATAAAATTCTAATCTTTCTCTCTCTCTCTCTCTCTCTCAGGAATATTCCCCGATCTTGGTACAGTATAATAGCTAGGTTAATCTACGTATTTACAGGACACATATGTGTTCGGATAAGGAAGGAATTTGTCGCTAGGACCAGCCCACAGTGAGTACGCGCACTCGTACGCACGCTCGCAAGTTTGCACGAGCACACAGAACTGTAGCTATGCCCTGTGTTTGTCTTATGTAGCAATCAGTGCGCGAAAAGATGCATTCATCGAACATCGGCTCGCGCGCGAGATATAAGCGAGGGTCGTCTGCGTACGCCGACATCGCGCAGTGCACACGCCCGTGTGCTTCTCACTGTACTTGACTAATCTGTTCCAAATGACCGGCTTAACTTTGCAGTAGTGCAGTGGGAAAGCGCAGCCCCTCAAGTACACGCGATTGTTCTTACATCACATTTTCACACGTCAAGGTGCATGTGGAACACGGTGGCTGCTATATGGACTTGTCAACCGTTCCTGCGTACGGAACAGCAGATACGACTGGTGAAGAAGTTCGGCCCGCGAGTAGGTCGAGCCCCTGAGAGGCTGTAATCTGAGTGTGCTGTCAAACTGTTATCGCAGCTGCAGCAGAGACTAACAGGCAACTTGACAAGTTTTTTTTTTCTCTCCACAATCGAGAAAAAAGGAAATTTTAAAGAGAAATAACCCCATGAGTCTCTACACAAACCTTGAAGATAACTAAAATGTGCAGAAAAAGAAGTGTATGCATTTTCTCAGACAAGAAATACGTATGTTTTATTTACCCCGTTTACTTCTGGCCTTATAGACCAGTCCCCTGGGACTGTCAGCGGTCCGTGGCTGCGTCTCACTACCCACCCACACCCTCCCCCCCCCCCCCCCCCCCCCCCCCCCCCCCCCCCATTACACACACGTAGGGATAAACTCAAATACACAAACATCTCTTCGCTTCCTCCCCTTTCCTTCAATTACACACACTGACGCGCACAACACAGCAAAGCGAAACACAGCACAACGGCAAACAGACAAACGAACGGGAAGAAAGGAAAGGCGCACGCACGCACGCACGCATGCACGCGCTCAGGTTCCCACGAACACATGTACAGAGACTCACTCTTTCATCCTTTTTCTACTTCTTTCTCTGCTTCGCTCATACGCGAGCAAACGAACAGCTAGCGTACGAATCTGCACGAGACGCGCGCGCAAATGACGGATTCAGTTTGGATGAGGAACAAGCTGCCTTGAGTTTTTTTCAATTTTACAATCTGTTCTTCTATCGTATCCTCCTAACTATAAATTCTTAGAAGGAAGTAAAACAATCATGATGCCGGCTAATACTGGTCTAATCCGGAGAGGCTTCACACACTGCGAGTGTGTCGCATGGCTCATCCGAAACTGATCTTTCAAGGAATAATCTATAGCTGTTTTCTAGAGTCATCTGTGCATTGTTTTTTAGTTGTTGTTTGATTTTGCATTTGTTTCCTTGTCAGATGCGCTTAACTTACTTCCCGCTAGCATCATCGCTAGTATGCCATGTAATATTTGAGTTTCAGCTGTTACCTTGCTTTACTGTGACCCGGATTCTCCTGATCTTATTTTTAACGAGCTAACTTTCAATGTGAAAATGACACCGACACTGGAGTAGTTCATGTCATTGTTCATGGAAAGAAACACCTATCACCCACCCCTCCACAACCGAAAAAAAGCGAGTAGGAGCGGAGGCGGAGAGATTTTGTAACATGAACACAAGTCAGGCACCGTTCTTGCATTAAAAAAAAAAGGTCGGGGTGGAGTGCAGTGGTTAGTGAGCGCAATATGTTTCTAATCGGATTCATCAAAAGCTTGCGTGCACAGTAGACAGATCTTCCATAATCGCATCAATAGCGGCAGTTTGAGGATATGCCTGGGAAGTCGGTGTCTTTTTCTTTCTTACTCTCTTTCTTTCTCTACTGTTTTCAAGTGTTCGGCAGTAAGTTCACTTGAAAAGAGGTTGTGCGCTATTACTGCTAAGCAAACCCAGCGATAGGGGGAAACAGGCAGGCGCGCAGTGAACAATTTTACAGACTGTAAGGTAGGCAGATACACCAAAGTAGATTGTGGGAACATAAGTCAAAATCCCCTGGCCTGCGAGGTGCGGACAGTCGGAGGAAGATATCGTCTGTCGTCGAAGGGGGAGGTTTCGGTACTGATTGCAGTGCAGCCATATACCGCAGGGTGCGGAAAAAGTGTTTGGTATCGGCTGGTGAAAGGTCGGATGGGGATGAATTTCAGGCCCTTGGCTAACATCGATTTCTCGGAATCAGTCAAGGGGAGGTTGTCAGGGATACATTTAACTAGGTTGGAGTGTGGGGGGCTGGAGGTGGTGGTGGGGACCGAATGCAACGAAGCCACGAGAATCGTGTAAAGGCACTCCTGGTAGACCAGTTGATTATGTGTATGGACTAAAGAGGTGACCAAGGTAATGGAGGCAGGAGGGAAGAGAGAAAGAAGTTGGAGCGAGCTGTGCGAAGTGAAGTGAGTCGCAGTTACTGTAGTACGTCCAGTACATAAACACTTCCACCCCTCCATTCAATACACCTACACCATTTCATGCACCGCTGTCACAGTCCTCGACATCAACATAACATTGCAGAACGGCCATCTTGCAACCACCATCCATTACAAACCTACGGACTCACACTCCTCCCTTGATTTCCACTCATCTCACCCACCCTCCACCCTGCACAGCATAACCTACTCGCAGTTTCTAAGACTCCGCAGATTATCCTCTGACGACATTGACTTCCATGAGCAATCCGACAGAATGATAGATTTTTTCCTCGCCCGCAACTATCCTCCCAAACTTCTACACTCTACTAGACAGAAAGTTGCCGCTACACCACGTGCACTCACACTCCAACCCTCCCACCACCCCAGACATACAGAACCTCGACCGATCGCAGAACATCTAGCTGACACTAAACACCGCAGAAACACACCAGTTGCACGTCACTTCAGTACACCCCCACACACAGCTGGCAACATTAGGGTCTGTGGTATCTGGAAAATGAAGGGCGATTCCATTGACCGTAAGAATATGGAGTCCTACTTCATTACCCTTTTGGCACCATGGCACCTACAGGACTCAACCTTAAACACTGACTCTCCCCCTTCCCTGAAACCCCTTACCCCTCCTTTTCTCTTTTACTTTTTCTCTCACCTCCCTCACACTCTCTGTCGCACGCCGACACCCCCTCATCCCGCCCTTTCTTTCTTTCTCTCCCTCCCCCGCCCACTCTCCCCCACCCTACCCTTCCCTACCCACCTTGCGATTGGCTGCCCCTCTTTTAACCTCTCTTACTGTCCTTTGGTCATTCCCTTGCAATGCGGCCCACGCGCCACATCTACTGCAGATAAGTCTTTTTCCTTTTCGTTTTTTCGTCGTTTTTGTGTCGTCCTGATGAAGGGGTAGTGCCCCGAAACATGTAGATTGTCTTCGTCTTTGTCTTTTTTTAGCTTGGTCCAGTTCCCTTGTTTTAAATTTAATTTGGACTTTGACCATCTTTATTTTAGTCTTTGGTCAACATCCATCAGCCATTTTCTGCCTACCTCGAACTCGATCGCGACAGTGTGCTTTGGCGTGACCATGTTTCAGATGTCTGTCTTTTATGTTTTGATCTTTACTATTCCAGGTCCCGCACAGTTCAAAAGACCAGAGCAGTTACAAAAGATGTCCGAGATGGAAGGCCTAGTCAAACCTAAACAATACGACTGGAAGGATTCGAACCTCGCTCTCTTTGGATCCGATGTCGAAAAGCAAGTAAAAAGTGAGTTGAGTGCTCTTCTCCAGCTCAAAGTATTTAGTTTTACCTTTTGCATTAAAAATTCCCTATCTCTCATAAACGGCCTCCCTACCTTTAACGATACTATCCTGCATGTTTGTGAGCAAGTACGATGTCTCTTAAATCAGTAAACTAAACACATAAACACGTAAATAAACACATAAATCAATAAATAAATGTCATAGAGACAGAAGGGGGAAGAGAGACATTGGTGCGTAGGAAGAAGGAAATGAAAGGAAAGAATGTATAGGCCTGAAGCAGAATGGCTTAAATGTTTCGTGTTCATTCGTAAGCCCTGGTCTTTTGGCACCCTTAGAACCTTTTGAACACGCAATAGCTATCATGACTAAGGTCGGAGAGCAACATTTGTTTTGAAACGCCGTTGTACGTATATTCCACAGCTATGCGATCCTAGTTAGGCTGACCACCTGCGTGGTCTAGTGGTTAAGGCGTCCGCTTCCGAGGCGGGAGGTCGGTGATTCGCACCCTGGCCGAGTCAGATCTAAGATGCCTGGCACTACAGGGAACAGTACCAGGACTGGTTGGCCCGGTGTCAGTATAGTGTGACCGGATGGGACTGAAATCTGTGTTGCGACAGCAGTCCCACGTGTGGCAGCAGGTTAACTTTGTCTAAGCAACACCGTCCTGATGTGCACTAGTTTGAGGCAGGGCGTTAAGCAACAACCACCCAACCAACTCTCCAGAGAAGCTGGTAAAAGCCATGCACCCTTGCGGCACTATATAGTAGGAGGGGACGCGAGCTGCAGACAGTCGAGCAGCCCATGCATGACATACCGGTAACGCGAACATCTCACCGATGTAGAGGGCCGTTGGTTCGGATCTTATGTCTGCCGCACATGTACCACACGTTTGCAAGTTGTCTTGGGTTTTCTTCAGGTACTGCGGTTTTCCGCACTTTCTGCTTTCGCCAACATCCTTCCCCCATCCCCCCACCTCCCCACGTCACGAGACTACTGTCGCTGCTGACTCCAATTGTCATGTAGCTGTGTAGCGTGGCACCATGGTTTGTTAGAGTCCGCTGTGCAGCCTGGTACCGCCGTCTTCAGGACTCGAGGTTTTTGTCGGGGTTACCTCACCCTTAGCTTCAGTGTACCCTGGAAGCACAGGGGGCTAGAGCTTTATGCGGCTCTTATTCGCATGATGAACCCGTTATTGGAAGTGGGGGCATTTCAGTGGAGATAGCAGCGCCACCTGCTACCTCACCCCCTTCCTGATAGGAACATCGCCAGTTTGGTCCGCGACTGCTTGCGCAGTTAGCCTTCATATCTGGAGGCCATTCCCCTATCCGCCACCTGGGGACGCGCTAGGTATGGGATGGTCGCCCAACCTAGCTGCTGACTAAATGTTTGTAAACAAAAGCTGTTCATGATTTGTAACAAACTGCACGTTGTTGTTGTTTTTAAGAGGAATCAGCGGACAGCGAACCAGCGTGGCAAAAAGCAGGGAAGGAGGTCGGGCTGCAGATCTGGCGCATAGTCAAGTTCAAGGTCACCGAGTGGCCGAAGAGCGAGTACGGCCAGTTCTACAATGGAGATTCCTACATAGTTCTGAATGTAAGTGTTCATAGATGCCTTTTGTTTAGAGGAGCGAGGGTCATGTGACTTTTGACCAAGCTGGTGATGGCTTCTCCTATAACGATGCATAAAACTGCATCACGAAATTTAACTAGGAAAATTATAACTCACTAAAATCACAAATCCTAGTAATGACATAACGTATAACCTCCCCGGATACGTTCGGAAGCGTTTTCTTAACTACATCATATGCTCTCCATTCCCGAGTAAAGCATAGTTCGCGTGCTTTCAGAAAAAACGCCAAGTCGTATGGACACTGGTGGAACTTTTCATAGGTTGGTGGTGTGAATTAACTGTCTGTAGATATCAGTGTTAACTGCCACATATACAGTACATCAATCTCTCTGCGTTGGATGTCTATCCGTCAGTTTGTCCGCATGCATATATGACTATGTATAAACGTATGTTTCTCTTTTCTCCCTTCTTCTTCTCTCTGTGCGTCTGTCGATGCATGTGCACGTATGAATGTATACTGTATGCGCGTGCGTGCGTGTTGTATGCGTGCGTGATTCTCCGTCTGTGTGTCCTCAGACTTACACAGAAGAAGACTCCGATCAGCTTCTGTACGACGTTCACTTCTGGATCGGCAAGTACAGTACCCAGGTAAGCACACAAAACTTCGAGATGACTTTCATAGAATCTCGATGTCTGTAAATCGCCCAGCTATGACTTTTACTGGTTTGTTCACCCCACCTTGCGAGAACCTGTTTTAAACGTTTCGTGAACCTACAATAAGAGAATACCGGAAAAAAGGGCATCTAGAGAAAAGAAGGGGGAGAGGGAGGAGGGAGGGACAAATGAGAGGAAGGCACACAATTCTTTCTGGAGAAAGCGGGGTCCCGTCTTGGCCCAAATAGCTCCAGTCACTCGATCGACCTGCAGTCAAACTAATGGGTAAAACTTCAAGCAGCACCCAGTCCTTTTCTCGCTCCCTTACTTGAAAGGCATGCACTCTGTTGCTTATGGTGCGAGTCGAGATCACGACAGAAAAAAGAAACTTCAGGAGAGGGGGAAGGAAAGAGGAGAAGGAGAGGAAGCAATACCAAAGGAGGAGGAGAGGAGAGAGAATGAAAGAAAGTAGACTACAAGATATCAAGTCATGGATTTATTTATTGTTTATTCTGTCCGTTATCTGCTCGGTAGTCATTTAATAGACGGACAGACACACAGACAGACACAGACAGATAAGCCCACAGCAGATCTAGTCATACTACATTCGGCATCTGAAATCATCCTGTAATGGTCTGTATTCATTTTTTTTAACTCAAACCCCACGACAACAGAACATAATTCACAAAATTAGATGACTTTTTCTTCCTGTCTTCTCATAACAACGAAATGAATTGTCGTTAACATAATTATGTTCATATATCAGTAAAGATTTTCGTACAAGCAGTACATTTCCAGAAATGACACCTTACTCAATGCGTCTGGGTTGATCACGTACATATTACGTGTGAGGTTTTCGTTTACGGTCACTTTGTTCAGGAGTGTGCACGCGAAGAGCTCGTAATTAAAAGATTCGTGTATCTTCTTGTACTTTATCGCTATATTTTCTAATGACGTTTCTATCCCACCTTTCTTCAAATCCTTACCATCCCAGCTATTGTCTTAGTGTCTTAGAGAGGGTCGAAAGAAAGGAACCGTGCAGATCTGCAAATTAAGCGCTCTGTCCTCGTTTGTTCTTTGTTATTCATCACCTATCCTCATTTCCCCGTCGTGATACAGCCTTCAGTGCTGACTTAAACCTAAGCCCCTACGGGCTCTTGCCAAACGGATGGTTGTTGAAGAGAGATAAGTGCCTTTGGGTAGGGTTTCTATTGCACAACCATCTAGTAGAATCACAAATCTCGTTTAATCGGATTTCTCGTCCGTGTTTTGAGGAAGCAGGCGCGCATACACTTGCCCCGTGACCGCTTTGAGTGAAGAGTCCCACAAACCTGTTCCTAGTCTAATCTCTAGCCTGTCCCCATCGCGACACACATTGCGAGGATACCTGGGAAGGCACCATTGCTAAGTTGCGACCCCTTGGTTCCAGCGAATAGCGAACTGTGAATACACAGGTCACAAGTTCCTGTCCGACGCTTGCTGTCTGGAGAGACGGCACAACCGCTTACGATGCAGTTTACAGAACTGTCGACATTGCAAAAAGATGGTTGATACGGAAAGTAAAGATCAAAACAGTAAAATGACAGTTGACATTGCAAAGACACGGTCAGGTCGCCAAAGAAAACACAAGCTAAACAAAGGGGTGGGGTGGGGGACGGGGCTCCATATTGCCAAGAAATCGCCCGGATTCAAAAGATCAAAGAAGGTGGGTACCGTTGGTGACTATTAGTAAAGCCACAAGATCTGTTTGATGTAGATCATTAGCGTTTTCAAACACACTCCACAAGCCGGTTTCACAAAACCCACAGTGGGACGAAATACGCCAGAACACCTAGTATGCCTACAAGCAGCTCCTACAGGAAAAGCTTAACTTCTTAGGCGAAAATCGATCATTCCTTGTTCCTTGTATTATTATGAAGGCCTCCAGGCACCGACCCGCGCACTCGTGCGCACGCAAACACACGCACATACGCATGTGCATGTGCATGCACGTACACGCGCGCGCGACTCAGAACAGCCATGATCTGAGTTCTGAATTCATTTCGAAAAGTTATTAGTTTCTTCAGTCGGATCAGTATTCAGAAGGAAGTCTTCCTTTAAGCAGGGATTTGTGCTGAGATAAACCTGCTTAGGACCGGCAGAGTGAATAGTGTGCAGGCCTGTCAGTCGACATATGATCTATCCTGGCAGGTCTACAATGCCCAGATTTAATACGCACTCATCCAGAACTGAAAGCTTTCCCGCATGTTGCCACAATATGAGATTTCATGATCCCTATTTTCTGCTAATTGCCACCGTAAGGAAGAATGCTTTTACCAGCAGTATTTTACACTCTTTAAAACGTAATAACTCTCTCGTCCAACATAATCTCTTTAAAACTTCGCGGTTTTACCAACCATATATATCCCTGCAGTTATTTTCTCCCAACGTTTTACGAACCCTTTGTGTCCTTCTGTCCCATCCCGTCTGTTTTTTCCCCCCTGGCTGATAAGGTGTTGTGTTTTCTTGTACCCACCTACCTACCTGCACATGTACCTCTGCCCATCGATTCCTCTCTCTGTGAATTTTCGTTCAAGCTGTCAACAGGCGTTGCTCGTGATATAATATAGACGTCTGTTTACTAGGACGAGTACGGTACAGCGGCCTACAAGACAGTTGAGCTGGACAC
>SMGT01014461.1:93012-103340 GCA_004794575.1 Lanistes nyassanus
CTGCATTTCCATGGCGACCGACATGGAGTCAAGGTCAAGGAGGTCAGTTAGATACAGATCTACCACCTGGCGGACAATCTCTGGTACACAGGTGTCACAATGAACAGTTGCTCATATATGTGGTGGAGACACTGGAAATGTCTCTATCAGCATGCACGAATACTGACACCACAAAGCAGAGGGTAAAAACCCCACCAACAACAAATAGCTCGATTGTATTTTCCAGGTTAATCTCAAGTTTGATGTGTGCATTTCTCTTTGGGCTCCATTACCGTCAATACGTGGTGTACATTTTCCTCCCATCTTTGCAGTTTTTGATCACTTTTACTTTATTTATTTTCCCCACCTCACGCTAGACTTCCGAGTAAAATAAAGGTGATACATTTTGCTACCTTACTACTTTTCTCAAACTCTCCCTTCGCTTTACAAACAAGGCTGCCATGCCCCACAGACCAACAGACTGTATATGATTATCCATAGTCCAGGTAAAGCAACAGGTATACTTGCCAATAAAGGTATTCTCGTCTGTCTCCTCACACGGACGCACAGACAGACACCCCCCCCCCCACGCACAGTCGCACACACAAAAGCACAATCTGTCATACGAAGATTAGATCAAACATTTAGTCCAGTAGCTGGAACTGTAGCAGCTTGCCAGAAGTTTTGGTGTTTCAAGGGATGTCACAAAGCGGAAGGAAATAAGTGTATTTCTGTGCTCGCTATTTGATGTCACACGACTTCTTTTGCAATACCTCAACTTCCTGTTAGTTTTTGATCTGCGGTGGCGCTATCTGAGGTTCCCCTGAAGAGGCGTGGCACAGGTCCTGCCCTTTACCTTGCCCTGCCAAAAACAAGGACTTTCCGGCAGGGAAAACATTCCCTAATTGATGAAATGGTCGGCTGCTTCATCACACGTCAACCGTATTTGGAAGTCGGACATTCTTATGGTGAAGGGACTCAATCACTATCAACTTCTTCCGCCACTTTCGGGAACCTACTATAGAACCCATAGCTGGGTTGTTCAGGGACCAAGAAAATTGTGAACGAGGATAGGACAAAGTGCAAACGGGGACAGAAGGTCAAAGTGCACTAGAGAAAGAGGAAACAGAAAAAAAATTTCCGCCTCCAACAGGACTATACAAATGGCTAAACCCCCCTCCCCCCGTATTTAATACAATATTAGATTTTATGCTAAAATAAATTGAAATTTTAATTGTAGTGTGTTGGCGTTAACCGAAAGTACATAAGAACTGTATTCCTAACTATAGCTGTGCAGCCAGTGTAGAAACTGTATTTTTTGGACAGGTACCGCGCTGTCGGTCCCGTATAGATTCTGGTGACGTGTACATTCTGGACCTGGGACTGCGACTGATCCAGTGGAACGGAAGTGGCAGTAACAAAGACGAGAGGTTCCGGGTCAGTAATTAACAAATTCTGCACGCAGTGGTCCGAGTGCGTTTCCAGATATTGACTGTAATTGACTTGTGAACATAGACGGAGGGTGCTGAGAGGGGGAGACAGAGAGCGTGAGTGCGTGCGAATGTGGTAGGTATATATGTTATGTGCTGTTATATGATGTGTATCTGGACTATAGTCAGGATTAGTTTAAGGTGGATGGTGTGGGCGTGTTGCATGTTCTACTGTAATGCCAAAGCAAAACCCTGTTCCGCACGTGCTTAATAAATATATCTTGAATCTTGAACAATGATAAACTAACTCAGCATGGTGACATTAGCGTATTGCTTATTCTAATGTTTCTAAGCTTCTGCAACGTCACATTTGAGACCGTCATATCACGTGGGTTCAAACGTGACTTAACTGTGCTCATTCCCATCCCCACTGCATGACGTTACCATAGATATGGTTGTCATCAATTGGTAGGGGTTTTTATTCTATCTTTCCAAAGAAAAGAAATATATTAACCCTCCTCCCCTATAGAACCTCATCTTAACCTTGAACCTCTGCTGGCAACTGGTGTGTTCTATTAGCACCAGGTTTTGCATGGTAGCGTCTTTGTGTGGCTGATAGCGCGTGTGCTAACACGTATGATAACTGACGGTTTTTATGAGGGTGGAGGTGGTGTTAACGCCTATCATTAAAGGTAATCAAGGTTGTATCTTAAATGTTGTCAGAAGCCCAGGTCCTTGACTGGATGTTGGTGCTGTCAGTTCGCTAAAAGGTAATAAAAAATGTTGACATGTCTGTGCGTTGCCAACAGGCCCTGAGCTACAGCAAGCAGCTGGCCAGCGAGCGAGGAGGGAAGCCAAAAGTTGAGGCAGTGGACGAGGGCAGTGACTCCGTAAGTTCTTGTCCGTGTTCTGCTGGTGCGCCTCTGTGGCCATGGGGCTGCTCTCGTCGGTCTCACAGATCGAGTTTATAACAGAGCGGAATGAAAACCGCCCTCGACCCTTGTCTGCACGTTCTGTCTCGTCTGCTTCCTTAACAGGTCTAATTATTTGTATACCCACGCACATAAAAATGTTTTATTGGAGTTGCTTTTTTCTGCTATCTTAATGTGCTACCCCAACATCTGATTAATTCATCAGTTTATTAATCACTTAAGCCATCAGATGACTACATGATTATTTCGTAAGTCAATAAAATAATGCACGCACTTACACACATGAGTTTGCATCGGTCAAGCTGGTCCGACGTCAGATTTCAAATCAAGCACGCGCAGCCTACAAATAAATGACACCTTGCACGTGCGATGATGCTGAGCGGTCTGTGTCCACAGGAAGAGTTTTACAAGTACCTGGACCAGGAGAACGAGTCCGAGGAAGAGTTTCTGGCTGCGGACAAGACACCAGAGTTATACCGCCTGTCCGACGCCACGGGCTGCATGACCTTCAAGCTGGAGATAAAGGGAGACATCTCCCTGTCTGACTTTGACAGCAGTGTAAGCACGTCTCCCTATATCGACCGTCCCACAACTTCCCATAAATTTAAAAAGATTTATGCACAGTCAAAGCAGTACTAGTAGCGTACGCCTTCGTACGCCTTATTTTGAACTTAAAATTTAAGTTTCAAATTGTTATTAACGCCACAATATATTGTTATTCGAAGATATATATGAAAATACACACATATACCATAAACATATCAACACAAACGATCGAAACACAAATAAACGTGATGGTCAGAATTTCTGGCTTATACCAGCCACGTAAAGGAACGTTTGAGTTTTAGCAGCATTTATGTTCCTCTGGCTCGTCCATGTGCCCGAGGTGTTGTTGATCGAGTCTTCAACACGTGTGCATCCAGAGAGGCCGAAACGCTCCTGATTTTCTGGGCGCCATCGCCAAACATATATGCTGCGATATAGTGACGTCAGCAGATGATCTGCATGAGCTTGTGTTTATTAGGCATTCATTGGTGACATTTGTTTTCTTCCGTTTGACGATCTCATGGCTGGATTCGTGATGAAAACTCTTGACCACCAGAACGCTTCGAATCCTTGTGTGCTTGTTTTGCTTTTTGAGTATATATATATATATATGCGCGCGCGCGCGCACACACACACATATATATATATATACCCACACTTGTGTATGAGACGTGAAAAATGCCTTCTGCTTTTCAGGATGTCTTCATCTTAGACACAAAGACGGAGGTGTTCGTGTGGATAGGCAGCGGTACAACAGAAGCTGAAAGAAAAAACGCGCTGAGTTATGCTCATGTAAGCTGTTCATTTTTAAAAAATTCAAAAATCTATTCTATTACTTGTTTGGGCGAGGCTTGATTACCGGCTTCCCAAGAAAAGGAAAGGGCTGCAGAGTATTTTGTATAATTCAAAACTAAGATCTAGAGACTTGCTTGTTTTTGATGACAACCCCAACAATTAAGTACTGGCAGCGCTAGACACAACCGTATGCTGACGTATGCAATCAAGGGAGCCTACCGTACCCAAACACGTAGCAAAGAGAGAGTCGAAAGTAAGGAACGTGGCAGATCTTCTAAATGTTTTTGATGCCCATAGGCCTTTTTTTTCTTTTGCACACGATGTGGCAACGAAAAGCATTTAAGGGGAACAACTCTATTTCTTCCTAAATTAGGGGCCTGGAGAGCTCAGTTGGTAGAGTTGCGGACTAGCAGATGGAGGTTGCTGGTTCGAATCCTGGATTCAAGGATTATTTCCTGGAGTTAAACATTGTGCAACCTCCATTCGGCCATCTCCCCGCACATTAAACTGCCTGTCCGCACTGGCCATCTTACTGCTGCTATCAGTCTGGTGGTTCTTTCAGTGCATAGTTTAGTCATAGGACCCCATCTCCCAATATAGTGCGAAATCACCGCGAGGTGGAAGCACTGTCCCTCTAAATAACCACCTTCTTCCTAAATATTCCAAGTAAAAAGTGCCCACCGGTAACTTATAAGGTCTTACACACTGAGCACCCTTGCCTGTCTTCGGCTTATTTCTTGATCTGCGGTTGCACAAGTCGCGTGTATACTGCTTATATACTCCATATGTACTTGGAGTGAACAGCACACAATGTTTTGGGGAGACTCCTTTTCTAGATCTTGTTGTCTGGTGAGTTAGAAAAGGCCCTTTGATTTTGACGATGCACGTTGCATCTCCCCGCAGCAGATGTCCAACCCACCTCCTTATCTTTCTCATCACATGGCTGTCTCGTGGAATCAGGATAGGAGATCCTGGCTGGAGATTGTCTGGCATCAAAAACCTTCTTAGTCATTGTTGCTTGAATGTTGAACGATCGATGACAGCTTGTGGACACCATTCTCCAGCGATTCAAACCATGCAGCAGTGTACACAGAATGTATAGCTTCGATACAGATAGATGTATATACATAACTCCACACAGAATATATTTCTGGGCTCATTAAGCTTTATCTGTATACTGGTTCCACCATCCCTGTCCTTTCTGAATACAGACGTCAAAGATCATTCTTCAGGGGAGGCTTTTTGCTACAGTACCAAGATCGGTCAGAGACTATATATATATACGGATAGGTGAAGGTTGTCTGTGACCAGTAGATCCCAATCGCTGATCTTCCCTGTATATGGTCGTGTTAGGTTCTGTGACTTATCCTCATCCTAATTTATTGACAAAGTTGTTCAGATGGTCTCTGAGGTGTTTAATCATTTTGTTAAACTTCTTTTTAAGCTTAGTGTACACATCTTTTGGTTTTCATATACTTTTGATTTAACATTTCAGAAGTACCTGATGGGCACAGATCACCCCATGCTTCCAGTCACATGTGTGTCAGAGAATGGACGAGCGGTGCCTGCCTTTATTTCAGCGCTTGCCTAAAATTGAACAGAAGTCTCTAATGAAGGACACTTTCAAACTCTTTCTTGAACTGATGTGTTTCCTTCAGCTTCCTTGCAGTCCGTTTCAATTTACGGTTAAATATTATTACAATTAATCATAACATTGCAAAATGAAAATGTTCCCTTGCACAGCACATTCTTTAAAAGATATCAGAATTTTCTTTGAACGCAAGACTGTTTCTGAAACGTTCTACATTATCCTCCAGGTTAGTATCTTCCAGTTTAATACTGCTGGTATGCTCCAGATGAACACTGGTGTAAGTAATCTCCAGTGTACAGCAAGTCCTTCAGGTTAACATCACCATTACTGTCAGCCTGTTATTAAGCTTCTGATGACAACTGTATTGTTCCCACCCACTGCCATTCTGCTGTTCAGAAGAAATGTAGAATCAGTCACGATGCTATCATCCATGAATTAGAATTGGTACTGAACATATACTGTGTACAGACACGAAAAAAGTAATGATAGCACAATTTTTGTGCATAATGACAATCACTTGGTCCACAGTCATATTGGTCTCATTCCATTGTTCTCATTAAAGACCTACAAGGAGTAAAGAATGACATGAGCTTCATCATTTACCTTAGCATATCTAATGTTATGTAACTGTGGGCAAGCACATGGCATCTCAATATAGTCATATCACACCAAATCCACAGATTTACAAACACAAGCAACATCTCTGATCTGATATACAGTATTTTATTGACTGAAACAGTGTAAAAAGCTGCATATGTTAGATAACAGTGAAATTACAAAGCAACATTTATTCAGCACAAAATGACTAAGAAATTGTAGAGGACAATAAAAGGCACATTTTTGTACCACTGACTACAAAACTAATTTTAAAAAAGCAAAACAAAAAAAAACCAGAAAAAGGGGCTTCACCTGAAAATATAAAGGTCAAAGTTTGTGAGATTTCTGCACCGTTTCCCAATACGTCTGATGCGATTTTTGCAGCAACACATTATGCAGAAAACTACATCTGTTGGACTGCTCTTGCACCGTGGACTACCTGTACGCCCACATAGTTTACAGCTTTGTTCTTAGATGAGACTTTGTTCCTTTATCACAACTAGAATTTTAACACTTTTTCAGTCCTAAAGTACTTTTTTTGGTTAAAGTTTTACCTGTTTGATCATACATCCCTACTTTCTCTTCACAACTCATTTCTACTTTATGTATATGTACTTTTCTAACCATCTCTTCTACAACTGAAATCAAAATGCAAAACTGTCTCTAGTGATATTTTTGTGAGAATCATAATAACACATGGATTTTTGTTTTTGTTCATTTGTTTGTAAAGTCTGCATCCTGAAACTTACATGACTTATATGACTGAGCTAGAAAAAAAAATTATGTTTCCACATAGAATTACTTTTATGGCATTCTTTGAGTATTCAGCCAAAAACAATACTATAACACCTCTAGTGAAATAATATAAAAATAAAATTGTAAGAAATGCTTCCAATTTTAATACAAGCCTTCACAAATATCTTGTAAAGAATGACAGTTCAGCTGCTGTAGTGTTCATGGCCTTTGCCTTACTCTTTTGTGCATGACAGAGTTTGAGGTAAATTTTAAGACTTCTGTAAAGACATCTAACTAACCTTTTCAATCTGAACATCGATAATCACAGTTCATCACTCGAGTGAATTACAACCAAGCCAATACAATAAGCAAAAATATGAAAACTTGCCTCAGGGTACATACATGTAAGTATGCCTGGTTACAAACAAGAAACAAATTATGTGCTCCTTACTGTGAATGCCAAAGGCTGCACTTGAGTGCTGACCACGCAAGGACAAGCACACTTTTTAATCAGACTATTTTGTGGAAATTAAACATTTTGATAGTGGAGTGATCGTACGCAAGGTGGTCTATATGACGTGCTTATGGAAGTCTCTGTGCTGGGTTTTCCCTTTTTAAGAGAGCAGAAATCCAATAAAGGTTTTATTTTTGGTAACTTGTAAAAATAAAAAAAATTAATTACAAAAATAGCCATCAGCTAACCTTGAGGATACCTAAATGCTTTTGCACATTTATGATGCTGTTTTCATGCAACGAGGAGAAATAAGTCGTGCAATACTGAAAGAAATTCATATCGAAATATCACTCAGCTGTTATGTAGTTATGGAATACTGGAAAATTTCAAATGTCCTTCTGTTCAAGTAATTCCATGTTAATTTTGTGGTACAAAGGCACAATGTCACTGCAGTGAGATCAGTCAACACCAGTAAATTAAGCAACTGGTCAGACATGATTATCATTTGTTCTTATACATGTATTAACATGGAATATATTGGCTTTGAGAAAACAGAAGAAACACTTTCTTTTATACTGTGACAACTGACAGTAAAAATAGATCCCCACCACCAACCAACACCACCACCACCACAATGAGTTTAAAATCTGACAGAAGGCAGTTTAGCAACGTCCTACATGGTTTATTGCACTAAACGTGTTACACAAAGCTTGCACACATTGGCAAGTGTAAATAATTTCTCAGTCTGTTTTTATCAAACTGTGTAGTGAAGATACTGATAAGTTTTGCCAACACTCATCTGTGCTTTTAAGTAACTATGATGTCAGAAGCACTGATTTTATGATAGTAAACGCAGCTACTCTACACCACAAAGTCCCATCCTGGGCTGCAGCAAAAACAAGAAAAAATGTCTTTTTCAATGATACAGCCTAAGCCTAGTTCTAAACACAAACTGCATGATCCTTAATGCTGTGGTAACACTGCCAACAACAGCACGAAGCACCTTTAGCTAAAGTGGACTTTACTAATGAAACAATAAGCACAGCGATGACCGATATACTAAGTGGCTTTAAAAGACACTGGAGACGCTTTCCTCAGTAAGAGAACCACAGAAGTCAGTTCACGCTCTCAGAGCCTGTTCAAAATCTTTGCTTCTGGAACCTTCCTTGATCACAGTGAGGGGTCGCCATGGTTTACCACTCTGACTGGCGTAGTTCTGTATACACCAAAACCAGCAACAATTTCAGTTATGGACATGCATCATGTATAAAAGATTTTTAAAAATGTGCACGTGCGTGTGTGTATATACGTATGTTGTGTATCATGTGTCATTTCTTCATAATCATAATGAAGTTCATGCACGTGCATTTACATTTGTTCACATGGGTGTTCTTTGTCCATTATTCGCCCTTTACATGTGCATGTGTGCTGCCACCTATAATACTCATTACATTTATAGTTTATATATTTATAATTATATAGTATGCATTTATATTATATATTCATTACATATTTATTACATATTTATAATAAACTCATGGAAGCACATAAATTACAAACATGAACTTGTGCTTTATGCCTGAAAAAAACCACCTCTGATCTCAGTACACAAGAATATTTTCAGTGCACTGTTTGCTGTTCTCTAAGAGTCCAACAGCCTTCTGTATTAGTTCATTGCAAGTTCAATGACATTCACTGTTTTGCTGAAAATTGCCAAAAGCAACAAACATGCAGAGGAATCTCCTTTCTCCACCACTGTGTGTGGAACTGAGGTCACAGACAGCATGAGAATATCGCTGGTTTGGGCACCCTCTAGACGCAGTAAAGGACAAATGCAAATCCCATGTCAGGTTGCCATGACAACTTGAGACTGAAAGATGGGAAGGTGGTGCTAACGAAGTTCATGGTATCGCATAAAGAAAGTTTATACGAGCCAATGTTATGTGGAAGCACCACAGTTATCAGAGCATAAATAACTTCTAAAATACTGATCAGTATGCCACCAACTGCATCTACCACAGGCATTAAGTTTCCAGCACCTAAGTAAGTGTAATGGCAACAAAATACAGTGGTCATATACCAAACTGACACTACAGGAAAGATGGAGCATACACAGTATGACGGCCTAACAAGTCCACAAAAGGGACAAGGAGAAAACTCTCTCACATTGAGGGGTGGATGAGTACACAACAACAAGCAGGGAGGTACCAAAACCACTGCTAGCATTGCAATAAGGCTTACGCTTACAGTCAGCAGAACAAATGAATGATGAGCAAATCTAGGACTTGAAAACCAGCCAGAACTCCAGCTGAAGATAAACGTAAGGCAGCACAAGGAAAATACTGCAAATGAACTTGTGACAAAATAAGCAACTCTCATGAACACAGAATGCATGTGCGAGGCTGAAAACAGCATGCACTGGTACCAGAACTTAGCACTGCCATGTCTGCGGTAGGCACACTGAGTCACTACACCTAATCATGCACAAAGCAACAACAGTGTTAGATCTGCCAGCGCTGAGTGTTCCTCACACTAAGGCAATGCAAGAAACAATATGTTGGTGGGCCCTTTAGCCGCGGAGAGCAGCGGCAAAGGTTTCACACTTGGTCCCTTCTCGCAGGACTGTCAAGGGTCGCCATGGCTGACCAGTTCTGGAGGCGTAGTTCTGCCCACAGCAAGGGGAACAATCTGAGCATGACTACCTCAAAAACCCATTTAAAAAAAAACCTGTAGTGATATAGCCCATATTCATTGAAAGCAATATACAGAGCAAATGTCAGGTCACCCACAACTGGTATACTGATCCATGCCAATAAACCACAGGTCAGCAAGTTGGTGAAACATGAACTGTCACAGGACAGACTAACATTCTTTGAAAGCAGCTGCTTTTACATCCGTGTTCCCAAGCAAACCTAACCTCCCAGCTAAAGGCAATCTTAACACAAAAGTAAAGCCTGGGTTGTACAGTGGCACTAACTGAAGCAGTGCTTTTATAAATGTGCATTTGACATAACTAAAGCAGGTCCTAAGCGGTGAAATGGCCATAAAGTGATCACGCTGAAGCATACTTCAAGGTATGCCACAAGACAGAAGATGGACTGAGCTCTGAGTGGGTTTCACTGCACTTCCTGCACTGAATTTTAAGATGAACATTTTCATGTAGTCTACAAACCCAGCCCTTTTAATATCAATAGTTCTCTTTCAGCCAACACCCTTTTAATATCAATAGTTCTCTTTCACCCAACACCCTTTTAATACCAATAGTTCTC
>SMGT01014461.1:103936-131864 GCA_004794575.1 Lanistes nyassanus
CTTTCAGCCAGCACCCTTTTAATATCAATAGTTCTCTTTCACCCAACACCCTTTTAACTTCATGCCACCATCAACATATTCAGGGGTTGTTGGATGGCACAACAGTAAAGTCATCATCATTAAGGAAGTGCAACCACAGTCACAGATGTAAATGCTGCTTCTGGTATTACCATCATCTGTGTATTGCTACCCATTCACTGAGCCAGGTGGTTGCCATGACAAAGATCCATGTTGATAACCCACCCAAAAAGCGCCCCCCCCCCATCACAAAAAAAAAAAAAAATCTAGCACAAGAATAAGCAATACATAGCTGGACTTTATCATCACACAATATGAAAACAGGTTCTCTATAGCAAACAAAATTTTGCAAGAGGACTGATTTATTTGCCATATGTGCCAAGCAACAACATATAAACTTACATGGGCAAGGGGCAGACCATTTTTCTTCTCAGCGGGCGAAGCATTTGCTCCAATCCAGACATAAACTGCCTGGCCATTGTCAAAGATGAAAACATCCTGAAACACGAATACAGAGATAACAGCCAATGGCATATAGGCCTTGTCCAAAAAGTTACAAAAAAGGCAATCCAGTAAAAATTACAAATAAGACCTTCCCATATATGACTTCTTCCAGCAGACAACCCCCAAATTTTTTTACATAGACCATTTACTTGATAAAATATATGAACTTCAGTTACTTTCAACTTCCACCTTGCAACTGTAGAAAAACTCTTTTACAGACGCATGAAAATGTTTTTGCATGAGGCATTTCTTTTTTCTTTTTTGCTAGTTGCATTTGTTGTAAGCAAGCAAATGTATCATACAAATATGACCAAATGGTATGGGTAGGACAGACTGAAAAAGCAAGACATCTGAAACAACATACATCCGACTTGAAGTCAGCCTGAGTAACACCCCCTTCCTTCACCAGTTCGTAATCACGAGTGTCAGTGTTAACCCTGCAACATGTCAACAAATCATATTATGCCATTCTGAATATAAGCAGGTAGATTTGACACAATCTAAAGGCATTTCAGTTTCATTTTTAAGCTGGTGCTCTCTTCTCACCAATTAACAACATGAAACAAAATAGTCACCCACACACAAACTTTCGTTGTTTCGACCAAACCCTTTAGATAGTTCTACATTCTCTTCTGAATTACACCAGGCCACTGCACCAGTTGCTGTAAGCACCTCATAAACTGCTCTGCAAGATCTCATTCTTTTCCCTTTTAACATAAACACTGCTCATTTCTTAAGTACCATTCCAACCCAAGTACCATGGCTCTCACCTAAACAGCTTGTTATCAGCTGTAGGGTCCTCATTGTCAGAGTCGTTATCATCATCAGGGTCTTCATTCAGGAAGCCAAAGAATTCATGCTACAGCACAAATAAAAAAAAGAACAAAAAGATGCAATCAGGCAAATGACAAGATGTCTGAAAATATCTGTAATATAAAAAAACCCCACCAACATCAATAGGCATTCTAGTAACCAACATTCAACAGATGTATAAACAGATTTGTGTAGACTATTAAGTCTGCTGTATTTACTTACACTCTGCATCTGCCATCTTTTGCATGCTTGCTAAATCAGCTCTCTTTTGCAAATTAACATCCAACATCTAGTGTTATATGTGCCAGGAATGGCTTCTCCAGCAACCCTGCATGCTTCTACATGTTATCTAAGTACTTCTAAAGTGGCGACACCTGAACTCTGCTCTGCAATGCCTTTCTTTTCATGAAATTTCTGTGATACTGAACCAGGTGCTGGAAAATTATATTGTGCTTCGGGTGGTTTTTGCAGCATGACAGGCATCTTCTTACAGTAAATGGAGCATGCCAGAACTGCCTGATTCTCAAATGTTCTAGAAACAGTGTTCTGGAGAGGTTTGTAGCATGAACAGTGTTCCTTTTCCCTTGCATGCATTTCTTACAGTTCTGGAAAAATCTGATTAAGCTGAGCTCCATTTGTTTACCCAGAACTATGTGTACTTTTCTGCAAAGTGCTATCAAGTGCTGGAAACAACATTCATACTTCAGAATGTTCTACCACACCCTAGGCTTTTCAAGTTACCAGTGTTTCACAACTGCCTGATTGTCAAAATGTCTGGAAAATCTATCCTGTTCTAGGAATTTCTGCTCAGTTCCAGAAAGTTCTACCACACAATGCAGTGTTGTAAAACTAAGCCAGTGCATTGGTGAATCAAGAGGACCTCGAATTATGCCTACTCGAAACATCCACAGAGTTATGCAAGTTTCCATGCTCGCATTCCTCTCCTTAAACGCTTTTATCTTTCACCAAGTTTTGTTAGGCTCTAGAAATCGGAGTCACTTTTCAGACCCTTTTGCTATACTAAAGGGAAAGGATCCCTCATGACCTTAAGGAAATAGGGGAGTGGGGGTGAGGTCCTAACTTTTCCGTGGGCCAGCATCGTGAGGGTGGTGCCCATCTCCTCCCCCTCATTACTTTACCTTCTCTGACCCATGGCTCAGGTACCCATCTACATCTACAGCCGAGTAAACTGGGGGAAATGTGCTGCAGTGCATGGACATTGAACCACTCCCTTCGGGTTTGGAGGCCTGTGGTCTAACCACGCGGCCATCCACCTCCCCATTCTACAGACCCTGCTAGAAGTTACCTGTGTTGAAGATCTACCTGGCTGTCATGCTTCATATAATTATCATCTAGAAGCTTTGATCATTTCTGGAATGTTCTATGATACGGTTTTATTTCTCTACCTGTGGTATCACTTAGGAAAACGTTACACTGCAGGGACACCTGTACTAGGTCTTCCAGTAAAAAATGTACGGACTATGGGGAGGGATAAACAGTTGGCTGGATGGACGGATGACAGGTGAGATGGGTAGACAGATGGACAGCTGGAAAAACGATGAGATCAACTTACACTTTCAGATGTCCTGTCCTCTTCCAAAACCACAGAGGAAACTTCCCCACGCTTGGACTTGATTTGGCCAATGAACTCGCTGGCCTGCAGAAATGAGGTGCAAAAGTGTGCCAGCTGCTCTTTCATATATTTTTCTAGCATGTAGATAATGACTGGCAAATTCTTGGAAAATCTGAGCGACATTTACCATGCTTTAAACATGTTCAGAAATAAGTAAATATATCCTCTTGGAATGTCCGTGGCAGAGTCAATTCATAAACACAATATGATCTCCTTTCTAATGATAAGCAAGTGACACAGCCAAAAGCTGTACATGTAAAAGGGCACATACTTAAAATAGTGTAAAATAAAAAAATTGTGTGTGTGTGGGGGGGGGTGGTGCTGTCAATGTTCTCTAACAAAAAACCAACAGAAGTTGATTTTTCTAAGCAAACCATAAATATTTACTGTGTTAAATAGGCACTTCACCTTGTTACGCTCAAATGGGCTAGACTGGCTTCCATTGAACTGGTAAACTTTGTCCCCACAATCCAGAACGTAGACATCATCAGAGGTGATCAAGCTACGAACACGGGGAATCTGCCATATCAAGGTATGCCATTAGCCCCATCAGGGATTCAAATATTGTCAAAATCCAGGCAACACCATAACAATAGAGGGAGAACTAGCTGAAGAAAGAGTTAACACATAGGCCTTGATATTAATGACATTTGTGGCAGCAATGCACAAGTGCGCTAAAACTCTGTGGTACTTGAAGGTTAGCCTGCTTGCAGCAGTGTGAGAGATTTTGTGAGAGATTGCATGGGTTACCTCCTTCACTATCATCTTTCTTGACTTGTCACGCGTCACAAGTGTGAGTCTGGGTATGTAGGCTCCTGGATCAGCCACCCGCACAAAACCGCTGTTGGCACCTCCCTCCATTATTCTACACACACACAAACACCAATACACACATTAATATTACAAAATGTTCTTTGTTTGGTGCCTTACAGAAATCCAGCGTGCAAAAAAAAACATTTTAAAACATGTATTCTGTATGCTACATGAGAAGATGTTCAAATAATAAACATACAGTCATACCACTCTCCAGTCAAAGTGGATGCCAATGCATGCAAGGAACATCACAAACACCCAAAAAACACCTTCTTCTAGGCATGTACAATAATCAATCAATCTGAAGATTTGTAACAAAAAAGTACACATTAATATGCGCACTTTGCACAGACAAGACCAAAAAAAAGAGAGAGAGAAACATCCAACCCCATAAAACAGTGCATTGTTTCCTAACAAAGTACACCAAGTAAAACCCTTTCCTTTTTAACAACTGTAAAGTATTTGCTTGTACACTGCATCAGCTTATTCAAAGTTTCTAGTCACCCATTGCTAACTCAATCGCTGTAAAGATTCGGATTAACAGGACCCATTTTTAGGGTGTCTGAGGCCCCCACTTTCCTGTGGGGTGCAAACTTTAGCAATGAGGTTCACCAGTGGGAATCTCAATGTTAGCTAAAATCCACTGTGCACAAAACCCACCTGACGCACTGTTGTGTATGCCATTTTGGTCAGCTGAGGGTATATGCGAAAACCTGCATATATCGCTAAACCAATCTTAATTTATGATCAAAGGGAAACAGCCTCATAAAATGCAAATGCCTGAGGTAGAAGTTAAGCACAGTTTCCTCCCTTTAACAAGCAACATGGCAGAACTGGGAATTCTCGAAAGTTGGGACGTCCTAGAACATCCCTAGGCTTCCATGCCAACCAAAGCTGGGGCGTTCTAGGATTCCCCAGGAACCAACTGATCTAATCCATTGGCCACTGCTACAAAGAACTCTTCTCCAAAAAGAATCCCTGCATATGTGCAAGACGCCAGATACAAATTTACAACTGTCTGTATCAATTTTAAGCACACATTAACATTATGCTATGGGCCACCCTGTAATATGGTTCTGGCAAGGACATCATGTTTCCACACTTACATAATTCCCTGAGGGAAGTAGCTCTTGAACATATCACTTTCATGGCCTTGAACTTCACGGTGCTGAACAGGCTTGTCATCCAGGAAAGTATCCAGCTCCACAGTCTTGTAGGCTGCTGTACCATACTCATCCTAATAAAGAACAAATCACAACTACGGTGTATTTATCAATATTAATGTAGAAAGTATTCTTATTCCACAGTCTTGTACCGGCCACCATTTTCACACATAGAAAAAAAATTATTTTTCATGGAGAATTTAGGGAAAAACAATTAAAGAAGAAACATGGAAATGTGATAAACATAATGATTAAATGCGAAAATGATAGGCACACTACATAAATTTATAACTCACAAAATTTCATCGTGATCCCAAATTATTCACTAGGGATTATGACAGGAAAGTGTCCCTTACTTGGTCCCTTTCTTGGAACTTTTAAGAAATATTATGAGCAGTTATCAACTGAAATTTCTTGCACAGTCATATACATTAGACACTAGATACATTAGATCAGGAAGACTATAATAGGTGCACAAGCCTTATTAGCATTATGTCTCTGCTTCATTCAAAGGTGTATCCCATAGTTACTCATATGAGTATATACACCACAAATACTCTCTCACCTGTGTGCTGTATTTGCCAATCCAGAAGTGGACATCATAGTCTAGTTCATCTTTCTCCTCATCTTTGTAAGTCTGAAACATTGTTCACACAGCTACCTTACACTATAGTGGACTCAGAGGATGGAGCTCATGCAACACTACCATTCTTCAGCTACATCACAACTCTGAATGAAGGAAAGGAAACAGTTTTTCAGGCTACTGCCTTCATACTGGAAGACCCACTTCAAAATTTAATGAAGGCAGGCAGGTGAAAAGACTGTAAAAGAAAGTGAAAAAGAATCTAGCACAACGTGGGGAAAAATGACACTGAAAAAAGGCAGAGGACAGTCAGATAAAAAGATGACTTAATTCATTCCTGAAAATTACAAAAATAATAAGCAGAAGGCTGTTGGAGAAAGACTTAAAAATAAATTTTGAAAACAGTGAAAATAATACTAACATTCAGAACAATGTAGGAGTCCCCACTGAAGAATTCCCCATAATCTTCCTTAGGCCAGTGTTTCACTTCAAATTGCTGAAATAAAAGCATGGCTCATTTACAACAGCATTATTTATGCACACACGTCTTCATGTTCAAGTGCATGCATCAGATGTACTGCAGGTAGCAGTAAGCCATCTGCTTGCTGCATGGAATCGGGATACAAAAACACATGCACACGCATCTTCACACAAATGCATGTGTACACATCTTTCACCCACACTCCTGCATGCATACATGTGTGTGCACTCACACACGCATTCCAAACATTTAAATACATGTAGCTTTTAAAGATCTAAAGGGTTCTAACAGAAATGCCTTCACACCTCAATACGCCAGACTTGTAGCCCTGGTGCTGTGCCAGCCCCTTTCCATGCAGGTTCAGTCAGGGCAGACTCCTCTGATATGGACAAAAGCAGAAACTCTTACACGTCTATCACATTAGAACATGTGGAGACAATCACTCAAACCAACAACACATTAAGAGTGTTTGGGGTTTTATGCCGAGTTGGCAACAACAGCCATCTCATGGTGTGAATTATGCAACAGGTGGCAAAGTGGAACATAAAAAGTGGAGACAGTAGTACATGCTTATTTTCAGTATGAAAAGTAGCAGTTGGAAAATTGACAAGAAGGGTAAAATAAGGCAGCATAAAGACAACAGTAGAGTAAAAACTCAGTACTCCAGCCTTCAATTTTCTTTTACAAATAATGTTTGGATTGGTGATACAACTTTATGGACATTTTATTTAAGGGTTATGAAGATAATTATTTAACAGCCTTCTTTTTTTTAATGGCTGATAATGCTAGGGTGGGTACAAATGCAGATATGGGCTGCAAAATCTATGCCTCAGTGTTTGATGTTTATACAGCACAAGCTCAGGAATCTGTTCATCGCATTGTCAACCACATGGTCTGCTTATCAAAGGTCACTAAAAATCTATGATGTTTAAATCTGATAAGTCAAAACTCACTGTTTTATTTAAATTTCTTGAAAAGAATTTTAACATATATCACAATTTTAGAAATCAAAATGAAATGTCAAGAAACCAATCAGATCAAATTTTCACTGACTTTGCATTCTTACTAATACTTACTTTTTACTTGTTTTTCAGTGTCAGACCCAAAAAGGGCAAGGTTGGAATCCTTCCAGTCATACTTTTTAGCTTTCCTCAGACCTGCAAAAAAAAATAAGCAGGATTAAAAATTAACTGTTTATTATTTGCATATAAACTCTTCTGAGAGCCAGTTTCTATTCATAAATTCGTACAATGCATTGAACATTTCTTCTCTGTCAAAGGATACCTGAATAATTTGTTTTCTGTTCCTTGTGCCATTGTAGTTTTCTTTCTGGAAGGATGACAAGATCGTGTACAATTTTCCATAAAGTGCTCATCTTAAACAAGGCCCACCCCATCCCCCCAAGTCATGTGTGAGAATTCACGCAAGCAAACCGTCACCAGGTTTAATTGTAAAGGAAATTTTTAAACCAAAATAAACCAATCCTTGTGCATAGTGTATTATACCTCTGCTTCCAGACATGTTGATGAGCTTTACTGGAATTCAGCAAATGGAATTCTCTGAACCTGACCTGTGAAAATTCAAACATTTATGTTATTATGGCCACAAAAAAACTATTGTGGTTATGGCTACCCAACTGACCCTCTTTGTTCTCACCAACCCTAAATGTTTTCAACATCTGTTTTTAAAAAAAGGGGACATAATTTTACATCAGGCCTCACTGAATATCTAAGTTCTTCCATTTGTTTCCATGTCGGCTAAAAAAAAAAATTCTGCTGACCTACCAACCCTAATTATAATTCTGGCCATATAAACTTAACCATAACACTTTTTTGGCCTTACTGAAAACAATATAGTTGTCTAAAGAAAACCTCCAAAGCAATGGTAATGTCTACACTTGAGACCCGATGAGGTATAAAATGCATGCGGTGTTAATATTTTCTCTACTGGTACCCTACATGCTGGTCCTAAGTTCAAAAAGTGCCAGCTAAGCAGACTAGTGATAAAGCAAACACATAGAAAGTCAGACACCAAGTGCTTGCTATTGTAAACAACCCCAGCCTCAGCCAGCAGACTGATCACAGAGGCCTCACTGGGTTATGTTAGAGCAAGGTCATTTGGCATGGTTTCAAATTGCTTCTTTACTACAAGTTTGGGGCTTTTCTAGGGAGGGATAGAAAGAAAGGCAACTCTTCATTTTCCTAACTTCCATCCAGCTCTTGCATATTTTACATTTAAAAGATAGAACACAGGAAAATGAAGCCTCTGTATTTGCCTATGTAGGCAGTAATTTTATCCCACAAACATAAAAACAGCTCCTCATTATGGGCAAAATGTGACGCATTGTTCCATGCATCAGTAAGTGCAAATAGCACAGGCAGATTCTTCATAAGTATTTTAGGATATTCGATGTACTACATTTTTGCTTGCTCTTTTTGGCTGTTCTCTCTCACTCACATGCACACACACACACAACTAGCCAGTGAAAGCCATTCTTAACCAGTAACACTGCTTTGTATGAGCACACTCCAATCCTTAAAAAAAAAAAAACTCTCCTCACTCTACTGCATTATATACTTGTCCTATGCAGATTTTGTTGTTGAAAATTAAGCTGTCTGAAGGTATAAGAAGTTAGAACATGTTTGATAAAATACAGACACAACAAGTGTAGAACCAGCTGTAGCAAAGTTTCTTAAAACCTGCAGAAGCAGGCCATTTCGTGAAGCAGCAACCATTGCTGCTGATGTTAATTGGATTCACCCTTACTGACTAGGCTTCAAACGGGAGCAAAGAGGCCATCTTCTTACCCTGTCGGCAGGTGTGCTGCTAGGAAGTCAATGAAGCAAGGAGAGCAAGGAGAGCAAGGAGCAGGGTGTTTTTATGTACTGGCAGTGACTCATGCTTTGCTTTATCAGCCTGGCCAGACAGGAAAGTTTGCTTGGCTGCATAGCTGGCTGGGTGGAAAGTGTGGAGGAAGTGTGAAAGGAGTCAACAGGAAAAAGCACAATTGGTGTTTCTGTGCTGAGCTCTTCTGGAATTGAAACCAGGTTTTTACTAGGGTGGTCATGCGATACCCTGATATCCATATATTGAACATATCACATGTGCTTATAAATGCAAATACACTCATATACACAACATTGTGCATGTACACACTGTACACATGCATTTTTATAGTCTTTTGATCTGCACAAATTTTAAGAAGAGTGGATATGCAAGAGGTATTTTTTTCATCCAGACCTGTTTTAGAGTACACATCTCACATTCCTGACATATGTGAAAACATACACACAGTATAAATGTTATAAATTATTGTAATATCTTTCATAATTTACTGAGTTCAGCTTTTAATCCCATGACACTCCAAGAGTAATGTGACCTAAAGAAGGAAGAACATGACATGGCTTTTATCACTTGAAAAAGACAACTGAATTTTGCTTCCTTGATTCAAGTAGCATGTTTTTGAAAAAATACTCAGATCCTGTCAAGCTTTGACTTTTTATTTACCTGCATAAATCAAGATCTTAATTTAAAAAATACTAAAGGCAAACACCAACAGACCACAGTTCAGCAAACATTTGGAAGCGTGATTATGTGCATATCTTCTTGAGCTAATGACTAAAAAGAAAATCCTCAATTTCACGTTACCCCAGATGGGGGAAACTCCAACAGCGTACAATGTACACTTTCCCCATCCTACCAAATGACCTTGACTTTTAATCCACTAAGTGAAAAACTTACTGGCCAGAGAGAAATATATGGGGGGGGGGGAGGACTGTATTCTTTGCTGTAATTCCTGTGTAAGCGTAAGTTGTGACAGATCTCTGAAAAATGTCTTTCTGGGGTGGGCTGTAGGCTCAGATTCTCCTATCATCCTTCTTGAATTGCCTAAGATTGATTTACCTCGGTTTGGTTTGTCTCTCAATCAATTTGACGTCAATAATGATACAGAACTTATCATCATGGGGTGGGCTGGGGAAGGATGAGAACTGCATGGTTTTGTGCACTTTGCAAATGTTATATTGTTTTAGTATTCTTGCAGTTCTATAACTAGACCTTGAAGTTGAACAGGTTCTACAACTTTGCAAAGGATTTCTCTAATATACAATGCCAAATTCATGCATGTCTTACCACAAAAAGGAATGCCAATAGAGGAAAATGTTAAGTGAAATTTCAACTACGCTTCTAATAAAGCAAAAGATTGAATTGGCAATATACTGCAGATTTATTATCTTTAAGTCATTATCCACATAAAAAAACCTAAGATTTAAAGCTGAAAAATAGTCATACTCTTGCACACTGCATCTGAACTATAAAAGCAACCTATCAACTCTGCTGCAGCAAATGTGATCCAACTTTAATCCGCAGTAACTTGCCATGTCAGCTTGAACTGGTTGTGAACATTTTGTGCTCAATAACTGCAAAAATCAATACTATCTCTGCAGTGCTTGTGGCAGAGACCTGTCTTAAGCTGTAAAATTATATCTCTACAGTCTTAGCCATGGGATTTCCACATCTGTTTAAAAAAGAGGATTTGTTAGACATGGAAATTGCATGTAATGCCAGATACTTGATCATATGTAGCTTAACATTTTTCTTCATTTATACACCTCTTACTGACAGTTGCTGCAGATTCTGTATATATGTAATAAAGGAGCATGCAATAACATATGAACCATGAAAACTCTTCATCAACCATGAAAAATATAGATACTGCCTAAACTAGGTGCATTCTTCTGTCTGAAAGGGGCACTCCCAACGGGAACACGCAGACCCTCAGTCATTCGTGCTCTGTGTCATGTTTTGCAAGTGAACGCCCTCCTGGCATCGCCATGTACACACGCTGTATGACTAATGAACGCTCAGTTCGCCGGGTCTAACATTCATCAGCACACACTGTAGTTGACACAGCGCCTGCGATCCTCCTACGATATCCAGTTAAGTGTTATTTTCAACACTGCACGTTAAGCTTGTTTATGCGAACAGCAAAAAAGGAAGTTAGGATCCAGTGGATATATAAGGGGGTAGGAAACAGAAGCAAGATTATATCTGATCGAGTTTCTATGCTAGACGGAATGTGTAGACGTGGGGTGTATACGTTCTGCTGTGTACAGCGCGCTTGCTAAAATCAATGAACAGTGGGCTGATAAGGTGAACGTGGCATGCAGCACACTTCTAAAAGTGTTGAAGCAAAGTGGGAACCGCTCTGAACCAGCCATGCATGACAACTACTGCAGAAAATGATGCGCGCTGATGCACACGTACACAATTTCAGCAAAAGTTATAAACAGCATATATATATATATAGTGCTTTTTAAAAGAAACCAGCCCTGCTGTCTAGCAAAGATACGCTAGTGAAATCTATGCTGCTTTTACTCGAGTACAAAACAAAAAAGCATCTGAGCCCTCAACATCCGTTTTCGAGGGTGTGTCACTTCAAACAGCGGTATGAAAAAACAGTATATCTAGCCACCAAGCGGACCCTTTTCTAAACGCTTCTGAAACCACTCCTTTCATCACACAGCGGCAGTGCCTGCTCAAAGAAAGCGTGACCACGGCTGCTTAAATCACTAACCACACGAGAGAAACAGAAATGCATTACCTGTCACAGCAGCCGCCGCCTCGCCGAGTACGTATAGTGTTTGTCTGCAAAACAACTTCCGGATTTGTGCTGACCCTGGAGGTACCTTATATGGACGGAGGAAGGATCTGATTGGCTAATGTCGTAGGTCAAGGAGGTCTTGAATTCAAGTTATCAGGGTGTTGACAATTATAAAGACAAAGTTGTTGACGCTGAAATTTCAAAGTAATAACTAAGGACAAATTCAAGAATACAAAGTATCTGTAGAAACAGCATCCACCCATTACCCCACCCCCACAGTCGACGCTTCCACCAGGTCGCTGCTGGCTGCGTTGGGAAGATGAAAGCTGATATTTGAGAGACCCCTATGTAATGACTGTTGGCAGGAAACCTGAGAATGTTAATTGCTATACTCTGTTTAAGAATGTTTTTTTTTTTTTTTTGGAGCAAATAAGCTTTTTTCTTACAATGTTCCAGGTGATTCCAGGCAGGGTCGAAAGACATTCGATCGCACGTCGTCACGAACACTAGCGCCACGAGCGGCCAAGAAACAATATACGCTATACCTGCCTCTGGAATCTCAAATGTTTAGGCTGAATGGCGTGAAGTCGATTTGTTGGCTTGCATGAGTGTTCGTATCCTCTGTTCATAAGTAAAGTGTACATAAAATGCACAAGGAGAATGGGCGTTACCCGGATTGCGGAACAGCGGCTACGAACGCTCATGCATGCAAGCCAGCCCATTTTGCTACTCGATTATCGAGTCGATAGTCTAGTGTGATTCGACTGGTGCAAGACAGACTGCGCCCTGCTGTACGATAACGTATAGCAATAGCTATAGGGTCCGCTGTATTGTTTTCTACGGTACAATTGTGTTCGTGCATGCGTGCGTGCGCTCGCTCGCTCGCGAAAGTGCGTTTCGCCCCTTCGATCTCCATGGCCTCTGTGCGCATCGCTACACCCTACACCAGGCTACACTTGAAATTGTACGTGTGCACACACATCGCCGGCAAACCCTTTAATTTCGCATGGACCACCATGACAACATATTATTATTTCATGCATCTATACCTGTGACCTCTTCTCGCAGAGGTTGCTGGAAGTCATTGATCAGTGTGCGCGTGGAAGAGATAGGGGTGCACGCGCATAAAATTTTGTTCTATATATATATATACTGAGCTGAGCAACAAAAGAAACGCGAAAACTGTAGCAATGTATAATTAAAGTAATACGAGTACTGCATTGATCCACTGGTACAAGTGCTGACCGCTGTACATGACGCAGAGAACTGTCCATTTAATTTGTTGTGGATTGTAAACTTCGGTCGTACTCGGTGGTGAAAGTTTTGATTAAATGACTACGGGTTAGCCTGCACGTTCCATTCCCGTTTGTTTTAATGGACGATGGGCAGCAGAATTCAGGAATTATTGAACAGAAAAAATAAGCGACACATTTAATTGAACAGGACTGTATGTAGTTCATTCTTGACAAAGATTATCATAGACTGACAATTTAGTGGTTGGTGCACTCTTCATGTCTGCACTACAGCTATAGCGGGGGCTAATATTATTTTATAGTCTCTCATCGGTCTCGCATACACTCGCACACTGACCTACACGAACCAAGCAGTAAAAAAGTACTGTAATATTTAAATAGCACAAAATTAACTTTCTTTTAAAGAAATAATAACACTGTGATAGAGCACCCTTATCTGTCTCTCGATCCTCATGCTCGCGGAGAAAACAATGCCAAGAGTTTGTTCCCCTATTTTGACTCTTTTCTGTGGGAACACATTTTGCTTTCTGTAGCAGACTGCTTTTACGCGAAACCATATCGAGAATATGCGTAATTAGATCTACAGTTTTGATCGATAGTTCACATATTTCACAGAGGATCCGAAATGTTACTTCGGTTGTTTCAGATTCCATGATTTTTCTGTAGACATCGAGCATCAGACACAGCATCCACTGCCTATCGAAGCTTCATTTAGCAGGTAGGGTCTTTGAGTGTCTTGGAAGTGCCGCAGCACAAGTTGCTAGCAGCTAGCACTGAACTGAAGAGCAGTCAACAGATCGACTCTACATGTTAATAATGCATGTGGAGCATCACGGCAGCATTAGGCGCAGCCAGAAAGATAACCTTTGTAAACCCAATTAAGTCAGAAGGCATGCGTTACTTGTGTCCCAGTCCGATCTAGCAAGAGCATGGGTGTCTGTTTTATCATTCACTGGCGACAACTAATAATAAATAAAGAACGTCGAGCGTGGACGGATGTAATTGACCGAAATCACGCGTGAAATCGATTGCAAGATAAGATTGCCGGGCTTCTGGGCATTTCTTAAGGACTTGTTCAGTGCTGAGCCTAAGACTCGACTAACCAGACTGGACAGGGTGCGAGCAATTAGCGGAGGGCTTTCAACGGCTCTGGGATCGAATTGATTCTCTGCTTCCGCTCGTTAATTATTTATCCCAAGCCATACAGCTGTGGCCCGCTTCTCACTAAGGCTGTCGTGCGCGGACATCAAGGCTTGTAGTTGTAGGTGTTGGATGCAAGTCCGCAGCATTTTTTTCAGTATATAATTTTCTTGTTTGGATTGGGGTAAAAGTGTCGGAGGAGAGTGACCACGCACTAAGGTTCAGTGAGTGTGGTGCAAATTTGTACTTCTCATAGTGTTGAAAACTGTTTTTCTCCGTCCATATTCTGCTTTTCCATCCAATTTTGCCTCTTCCATTAGCGTGGAATGACGTATAGTCCGTTAAATTTAATAGAATGTATCGCTAGGCGTTTAATTTTCTTTTTGTTTCTTTGTATTTCTTCTTACTTTTTGAATAGCTAGAGTTTTCAACATCAAACTTTGCTCAGAGGTACTGTTAGTAATAAATATGGGGATTGGGTATTGCATACACCACTATATAATTTCTGCCGGGAGACCTCATTCTAAAGTAAAAGCATAATGACAATAATGTGATACTGATAGGATCAAGCTGAAGTGCATGAGAGGATGGGGAAAAAAAGACAAAGCTAGCGACCACTTGCCTCATCAGAGACTAGCTTGAAAGTTTTGAAAAACATGCACTTGGTACCATCCATAGCTACCTGGACTATGACTGTTCCCTGGCTTTAGTTTTTGATTATGTTATCGAGATTTTGGTTAGATTTCTCAGTTTAGCTCACTTTAATGTGTTAGCACATAGCATTGATCTTGGTCTTGTAAGGTGTTGTCATGCCGTGAATTCTGATCCACGTCAGTTTTATCATTGTACCCAAGATAAGTTAATGTTAAGTTATGTTTCTAAATTTATGATGTTGTTACACAATGTTAGTCAGTTTTCAGTGCAGTTTAAAGTCATCTTGTTGCAATAGTCAGTACTAGTCTACTCAGAAGAACAAAAAGATGACAAGCAAATTTAAGTTGGAGTTATTAAGAGTTTTACCTCCTAAAGTATGAATCCGCCATCTTCTATCAGAATCATAGCTAAGTAACTTTTGATATCCAAGATTTCGTCTGTCATTGTGTCCCCATACCTAACAGCTATTAAGTTTTAGTTGTATGTAATTTGTTTTTGAGTTTTGGTGCTTATATAACAGCTAACTGTGAACAGTTCCCATGGTGTGTGTATACATATATATATCATTTGGTTGAACGTACTTTTCAGAAATCGATGATGATGATGATGATGATGATGATAATGATGATGATGATGTATTCTGGTATGCAATGTGTGGCAGTCTCAAAGATGGCGATGCAGGATCCACTTCTTCCGAAAGGAGCATCAAACATGCATTCCTCCAAAATAGAAATAAGTGTTTCTTGCAGGTTTGTAGATTTGTATATTGGGGTTTTTTGTGGATTACCATTTTTTTCCAAAGGGCAGGTGGATGGAGGGGTTAGAGAATGGTCCAGTTCAGTTTGCTGCTTTGCTTTGGCTCAGAATGGTTTGACAGACTGTTTTTTTCCCCCATGCATTGTGTGTATGTGTGTGTTTGTGTATGTTTGTGTGTTCTTGCGTATGTAGGCATTTGTGCATGCATAGGTGTTTGTATGTATTAGAGATTTATGGAATCTCTGTTTTTAATCATAAGTACATTTCTCATTGGATCAGTATATGTATTCCTTAAGAAAAGCGATTTTGAGAGTGTAGATGTTTGTTAAAGAAAATGGAGAGCCAAGTTTTTCAGACATTGTTAAGATGAATCAAAGCAAGCTATTCCATCTATATTTTTGTATATTTTTTCGCTGTCTAGGAATCTGAACAGCTCTGGCGTGATGCTTGTCTTGTCCATGTCTGATACCAAAACTCATCAGTGGCAGGAGGTACTTGGCTAAATCAAATGTTTATTCTGTGAAGGGATGCCCTACACTTGAAACATGCATATTGATGATTCTGGAAGTAGAGTGTCAGCATATATAGGGTAATAGTTTGCTTTTCTCAGGCTCCGTGCCAGAACAAACTTCCCAATCAAACTAGTCAATAAAAACTGAAGGCATCATAATTTATGTAATGAAACAGAATGATATTCTTGATTGTTTATATTTTTTCAGATTGGTCGGACTGAAATAGTCAAAAACACACCGGACCCTGATTTTGGAAAGAAGTTTACCATTGACTATTTCTTTGAGGACCGACAACTACTTATGTTTAAATTGTGGGTCTTTGGTATTTTGACTGATTATAATATGTAGGCAAGAATATTATAAGATTTTAGGGTTTATGACTGATACCATAAATAGAGTGAAGTTTATCGTGATGGTTACGGTTTATTTTCTAAAGAGTTTAAACATTCTGAGCCAGTTCTTTTTTCTTTATACAGTGCGTTGGTTCATGAGCTGAAGGAGTGTGCACGTGTGTGTGTGTGTGTGTGAGAGAGAGTTTTAGACTGTCCTTTTTATGGTGGATCTTTGTCACAATGGTTAAGTACTTTTCACAAAGATGTTGAGGATCATGAATTGTTGGTTTACATCTGCAGCGCATAAATCTCTATTTGGCACCTGTTTACAAGGCTGACTTCTTATCACCATATTGCATTAGTTGCTGACTCAGTATAAAAAAGCAATATCAGACCCCTTATCTTGCAGGTATGATGTGGACAGCTCTTTTTCTGGTCAGCAGTTAAAAGAACAGGTAATATCTTCTCTCATATCAAGATAAATTGATTAAACATCATCAGTTATTATGGAAAATATGTTTTGATCATAATCTGGATTAGCAAGATAATCTGGATTCTTGTCATGTTTTGGGTTCAGTTGGAATAATAATTTGTCTCGTAGACTTCATAATTCATAGACTTTGTAATTTGTTTCTAATAATTTTGTTTATGTTCTTTGTTAAATCTCCATGAAAGGTTTATTAGGCCGATGAGGTAACAACAGAGTCAAGCTGACTTGTCTCAGAGGTTTCGATCATACTTCCTAGTCCAGCAAATGTTAAGTTATCCCCAGGTGTCCATCTGAGACATGAGTGACTGGAGACCATAGGTGTTAATGTGCAAATCCTTTGTAGTATTAGGGTGATGGGAGGTGTTCATTTGACTCTTTTGTTCTGGGGCGGAAGCAGACATCACCTGATGGCCAGTGGCTAAAGGTGTTAACGTGTCTTTGTCCTGGTTGGATTTTGATTTATTTGATGTATTCGAACTACTACATGATTGTGGGAATGGGATTTTGTGTGGAAGGGTTGGTTCTGTAATGTATGAAATCCTCACTTTTGGAATTTAAATGGCCTTTTGCTATCTTGCTTACCAGCAGAAGCCTTTGCTGTCTGAGCTACTGCTGTTAGAAAAGCCATTTGCTCTCATGCTTATTAGTGGGAGCCCTTTTGCTGTCTCGTGCTATAGACCTTTTGTTAGATCTCTTGTTAGCAACCATTTTGCTGTCGTGCTTACTAGCAGGGCTGTTCTCGCTGCTTTTGTGCTGGAAGGCCTTCTGCTGCTGTGAGCAGTGTGTTGGCCATCGTGCCTAGTATTTGTGTCAGTTGGTTGCTGGGCTGCATTGTTATCTGGCGTGTGGGCGACTGTGCATAAGACTGTCTTGCCATGTGTTTCCTCTGCTTTGGAAAGTAGTATTTATGCTAAATGGGAGACGAGAAATCACGGAATGTGAAGGAAGTAACTGAATTGAAAGAAAGCGAAGCAGCGGGCTGGAGTGAGAAGCTGAGGTCCAGTCCAAGAATAGATCATAAGTGACTATGCAGAATGAATTCAGAGGTCAAGGATTGACCTTTTTTGTCACACTGTGAGGTGATTGTGGGATGTCAACGAGAAGCACCTGCCAATCCTTGGTGATGTATTCTGGCTTTGGCATGGACACATGTAAAGAGTTTGAGGACATAAAGTCTGCTGTTATTGCAGAAGACATGGTGAGGAAACCTTCTAACAAGTAACCGTTGGATAAGCAGCCTTTGGTGCAGACTGTTGTGTAAATTGTAAACATCAGTATGGCGAGTGTTGTGCATTTTCCACAAGTGATCACTGTACACAGTGGTTGTTAGAAAGGTGTGTGTGCCATGTTTGTGCAAAGCAGGTGATGGGAGAAGATTTATCGGATAGTTTAAATGTAGACCTAGCTTAGATTGACATGTAAAGAAAACTGAGGGGCGTGCCCTTGACAAATAATGCATCTCACTCATTCACATGTGAATAATATTCATCTTTCACTGCATAACTGATTTACCTAATTCTTTTACTGAGATTGTAGGTGGATGGGGGCTTGAGTCATATGAATGCAGTTATATAAGACATACATTGTTTTATTTTGCCTGTGCATTATCATCCTTTTAACATGGGTCATTTGAGAGTGCACACATAATATGATGCGTTGGAAGTAGAAAGAATTCCCCAAGCAGATGACGCTACATGTATTAAATTGTGGATATTACGTGCCAGTGTCATTTTCTTTTCAATCTTACTGCATCTTCTGTATGTGCTAGTTATTTGTTCAGTGTTTGGTAATTTATATAGAATATGTCTTTGTTAGACATTAGTATCAAGTCATATTATTACATGTAACTGACTTTAATATCTAACATTTCTGTGATATTTGCAGAACTCATTTGGAAAATATGAATGTTCTGTCGGTGAACTTGTCAGTTCTGGACCAAGGATGGAAAAACTTCTAGAGTGAGTGCTTTGGTCTCAAATTTTCTCAAATTTCTCTACTTAGTCTGCAGAAGAGTGGTCTATGTCCGATTATTTCTTATCAAAAATACAAAAGCAGTTATAATTTTTTTATGCAATTGCAGTTATGGTTTAAAAAACTTGATGGCATTTTGGTTTTTGCTGATTGAGTTCTCTTCCTTGGATAATAGATTTGGAATATACCAATAGAAAAAACATCAAGTTTGTTTTGTGTTCAGACAATTAAGTATTCTTAAAGATTTTTCATGTCATAAAGGATTTAGGAAACAGTCTGTACAACAGGCATCCAATATTGTTTGCAGGGGTCATAGTCAAGGAACTATAATTTGTGAGTATTTTTTTTTTTGCCTCAGTACCAATGGAAATATGATGATAACATTAACATAATAATTTTCATCTGCTTGTCAACTTGCTCTGTGTTCCTGCCATTATTGATAGATTCATTAAAGTAACTATTCTGATCATTTCTGATAATGATCTGATTTGACTTTTTCCCCTTTGATCCCTTGCAGTACAGTGTGGGGAGGCCAATTCGTCAAAGGTACGCTGCCTTAAATCTTATGTAGATGACACCTAATGGCACAATGGGCAGAAAATGAGATGCCAGGATGTGTCTTAGTTTACAAAAGTATTTTACATGGGCTCGGCCCTGGAGGTAGGCATACACTTTCACAGACACATGCATGCATTTTAGAGAGAACCAGATTGAAACTGTGAAAAAAAACAAGAAAGTTTATTGTGATATAAATTCCTCTTTTAAAAAATTCGAATTAAAGTGACCATGAAATCCATAAGAATAGATGAAAATAGAATCCTGCAGGGGAAAACAGAAAAAAAGGAACAAATCTCGTAAAGCCTACAACCTGATTGGCCAAAATAAATCAAACGTCCAGCTTGAGGCTACCAAACTTTGTATCCCTATAGCAACAATAGAAGACCTCCCAATTTAATAACTACACTTGCTATGTGACAAATCTTTTCCCCTTATGTTAAGGGCTGGGGGGTCTTGTGGGTCAAAGAGATTGCAGCATACATTCTAGGTGTGACCCATCCACAACCCTCCGGCCCTAATTAAACCCTTTATCCCCTTGTTCAAGCCGCCATTTAGCCGCTCACTTCATCACCAGGCTGATTAGGTTCCTGTTCACTTTTCTAATCAGGGGTTAGAGCAAGGAGCAAGGTGTTACTTACCCTGAGGCACAACTGGGAAAGGGGCCTTAGCTCTAGAGCAGATGTCAGGCTGGCCAGGTGTGGGTTAGTTGGACAGGGGAGAATTTTGCATCATGAGGCATATTATTTCACACAAACCAGCCAACTTTGTATCAAAGCTATTTACCACACGAGAATTTTAATCAATTGTGAAATACAACTTTTGTACGCATGCCGTTCAGTTAAAAACTGACAAATGTGTATTCTAACAAGGATATTTGGGATTTACTTTGATTCTTATAAGTTCAGAATGTAGTGCCAATGATCTGTGTTTCAGGATGAGGTTGTGTTACAGTTCAAGGCTTCTAACTTAGACAAAAAAGATTTCTTTGGCAAGTCAGACCCATTTCTGTGCATTCATCGAGTTAACGATGATCACAGGTGAGGACTTTTTTAAATTTAAAAAAAGCTTTAGAGGTGTCGTACAAAATTTTATATGGCAAGTATGATTTTAAAAGTGAAGGCCTTTTTTTTTTACACCCGATGAATATGTGTTCTAGTTCACTGAACAGAGCCATGTTCATGTACATTTGCCTGCATTTGCCTGGTTAAGAAAACCCTGAAGTCGAAATACAATAGACACCATCGCCATCATGGCCTTAAATATTCATGCAGTGGCATCCATTCAGTGACGTGCACATCCACTTGTGTAACTTCTGATGCAAATTTCTCCGACTCAAACATGACTGTATATTTTTGTCTTCATTTGTCATCCATGAATAATCTTTCACAGCTGCACGGTTGTTCAAAAGACAGAAGTTATTAAAAACAACCTCAGTCTTGCCTCATGAACAGTTTTATCCTGTACAGTTTACAGCTGAACTGTTGTTCAGAAGACAAAAGTGATTACAAACAACCCCAGTCTCACCCATGAACAATTTTATTCTTTACAGCTGTACTGTTGTTCAAAAGACAGAAGTGATTAAAAACAACCTCAACCCCACCTGGAGGCCTGTCACCATCTCAGTGCAAGCCCTATGTAATGGAGATTATGACAAGTAGGCACCTTGCTTTTGAGTAGCAATATTACTAAACATGTCATCCTCATGTAGGTAAATGAGATGATAGCTAAAGAAAAAAGGAAAGCTTTTGGCGAGAGGAGCATTTGCAAACAGAAATCATGTTTGGTAGATGCATCCGTAGAGATTGGTGGAGATTCAGTGTTTGATTACGGAAGGTTGAAGCATTCCTGTATGTGAAAACGTGCACGATTTTCACAGGATGAAAATGAATTGATTACTTGATTTAGCGTCAGAGTAAAATGTACATCTGATGAAATTTTAGCTGAATGCTTTCTAAATGGATTTCTCTATATCATCAGGTCCATACAGATCGAGTGTTATGACTGGGACAGTGATGGCAGGTCAGTATTGCACAAAATTTGTGAAGACTGTCTATTTTCAGTCTTAAAGTGCTATAGGCTCCATGTAGAATTTATCTCAACAGCACTGACATTCTTCATGTTGATACTATTTCACAGCCATGATTTTATTGGAGCATTTTCCACAAACCTGAGGGAACTTTCTAAAGGGGCAGCAGAGGCCAGCACATTTCCGGTGACTTTTTTCAGTTTTTCTGATGCTATGTATATATATTTTAGATTTAGAAATGTGAATCTTGAGCTGGATTCTGATTTGGTATAGGCCTACCCATAGAACTTTCATGTTACTTGCATGCCCTGCCAAAAATGAAAGCTTGTTTCATTCCTTCCACTGCTTTGATATTCAAAGTCTAATTTCCTGCATAATCAACATGCAGGTATTTTGCATTTCCTATCAGGAAGTGCATGTAAGTTAACTCTATGCAGCATGCAAAGCATACGAACATGCACCACGGGCATGCCAACTTCAAGGTGTTGATCTATTCTTTAAACAAACCAAGTGAAAGAACATTCCTAAGTGTAGCTGGCAGCGAGCTCCTGAAGTCTAATCATTATGAAAACTACAACACAGATTAACACAGCAGTATGTCCTGTTAATTATTGAACATGTCCAGTTACCTTGGGTTTGAACTTTTATTGTGGTCCAGGTTATAAACCCTAAGAAACAGGCCAAAAAGAAGACATACAAAGATTCTGGACAGGTGAGCCAGCTTAAGTATGCTTGAATTAGTAATTCCCCTTGTACAAGATGACAAAGGGTACATGAGACTAGCAGGAGTTTAGGTTCCAGAAAGCAACTGTAGAACATGATGCAATTGCCTTTCAAATGTCGGGGTTTGATAACTATGCACCATTATGGCTTTTAGCAACTTGGGTGTATGTAGAACGATAATGCGTTAGTATACAAAACTTAAGTCCAGAGGATGTGCTGCTGGAAATGGTGGTTGCTAGATGACCATCAGTTTTTGATTAGATAGTCATTCATTCTTCCTGGTTGGTTGGTTTTGTTTGGAATATGGATGTTGCTACATGTATTACATGCTAAATAACACCGTCAGGAAAAATTTAGTAAAAGTTCAAAGTCTTTATTCTTCATCATTTTAAAAGCAAACTTGGTTGTTGTGTATCCTTTGCTGGGTTACTGAACCCCTCCCCTTCAATCTTCCCCAGATACAAGTGCTGAGGTGTACCATACAGCAGCATCAGTCATTTTTGGACTATGTTCAAGGAGGGTAAGGTAGAGACTTCTCTTCTATTAAATTGTTAAATGCAAATGTATCCTAGACACTTGATTTGGCTCAACTGCTGTAAGTCAAAGCTGTTATGGTGATTACTCAAAAACATTTGATAACATTAGACGTACTCTGTATGTGGCTGTTCATCTTTAGATTTCGTCAGTCATCATCTAACTTAACTATGAATGCTGTAATATCTGTCTTGCAACAGCTTGCAGATGCAGTTCATGGTAGCGATTGACTTCACAGCATCCAATGGCAACCCAAGTCATCAGAGTTCATTGCACTACATGAACCCTTATCAGCCAAACCAGTATGTTGCTGCTATTCAAGCTGTGGGTGAAATCATACAGGATTATAATAGGTAATGGGATTGTTCTCCAGATTCCAAGCACTGGTCATCAGAACTATTGCTGTAGCAATGTGGTCCAAATATGAGTTGTTGCATAATCTGTAGTTCATGGAAAGGCTTTGCAGTAGGCATTAGATTTTGACATTCAAAACCAGCCACCTTAAAGTAACTTAACATTGATGAATCTGGTGTATTTGAAAGGCTACAGATTAACAGCAGATAATAAAGCATTAGCACAGAAGAATACGAATGGTTGTGCAAAACAGCAGATTGACATAAACCATCTACTGGAAGCCCTTTCTAAAACATCCCTCAGTTTTTCTGAATGCTTTTGGCCAGGTTGATATTTAAGAGAAAATTGAATCACGAGGGTGCTTTTTTTTTTGTCTGTATCTCTGTGTTTATGTTGATCTGATGAAGGGGTAAGGCGCGAAAACTGTTGATTGATGGTCTATGTCGTTCCATGTAGCTTGGTTCAGTATTTTTTGTTAACTAAAATTTAATCATTGACTTCAAGCACAGCATACATAATGACAGTTGTATTTGCTACTGTTTATCCCATTTTTATTTAAATCACCCTTGTTGAAATCAATTGTAGGTCAGTTTTTCTGGTCAGTGCCAAGTTAGTGCAGCTGCTGTCTGTTCTACAGTTAACTTCTCTGTTGCACAGTTTACTTTGCTGTCCATACCACTTCATCTGTCCATCTCTTTTTTCTGTTGTGCACTTGCTGCCAAAACAGCTTGAATTAGAAGAAGTAAGTCAAGGAACCTGGAGACTAATTTATTACTGGTTTGATTTTAGAAAGGTCAGACTGACTGCCATTTTCATTCAGCTCTCGAAAGATGAACTGAAACATTGCTTCTCAGGGAAAAGATGTTTCCAGTGCTGGGGTTTGGAGCCAAGTTACCAGATGGTCAAGTCTCACATGATTTTGCAGTGGTAAGTCTGGATTTTAAAAATTACATGGAAATATAATAACATGACACAATAATGCTTTAGAGATTCATTGCCTTAAAGTAATGTAGAAATGTAAATACATTTATTACAGTATAGGTTGTTTTTTTTTTTACTGTCGAGAGCAGACAGTCTAACAGCAGCTTAAGATAAACTGGCAGGTTTTATGTAGATGTCTGTTTAGTTAGTCCCTTAGGTTAATGCATAGCCTGGCAGGCTGCCATCACAGATAAAACAGCTAAGCTGTTTTTGTTTCTGCAAATAGATATGCAGAAGAATGCTTGAAATTGCTTATGCATGAATTTCAGAATTTTGACCCTCAAAACCCCTCTGTTCGTGGTGTGGATGGAATCTTGCAAGCATATCAGGCTGCTCTACCACGCATACAACTACATGGTCCAACAAATTTCTCACCTGTCATTAACAATCTTTCAAAGTAAGGGCCAGGTTAATCACTTCTTATGTCTTATGGCTTAAAGAGTCTTTTATTCTTGGATTTCACTTCCATAGTCTGCAGATAGCAAGGATTTGTTTGAATGGAGACGACGCTTTGAAGTTGTAGTTTAAACCATGGAAAGACAATCCAATCATATCAGGATCACAAATTCTAGAATCCTGTTGGATCATTTTTTATATTTTACTTTTTCCAAATGCTGCAGTAGCAATTCTTAGAAATGTTACAGAGAGGGACGTTAAAAATAACCTGGGCTCGTGGAAATCCAGCTAGCTGGTGGAACTTGAAAAAGTGCAAAAAAACTGGAACAAATCAAAATACAGTCTTGCAAAAAATATGCTTATCTCTTAGGGTCACCACTGAAAACGTTCCAATTTCATGGAAGATTTTTACTGCCCACTCCTCCCCTAGCCCCTACCCTAAGCCTACCCCCTACCCTTCCCCTAACCCCCCCCCTCCTCCCGAAACATAGCCCCTCTTTCTCCTTCCCCCCACTCCGGGAAAGACCTGCGAAATAAAGCTTGCCATTTGATTGGCTCCATTTTTTTACACATCCGAAATAGAGCTCGTCATTTGATTGGCTCTGGTGAATTAGAGCTTTTATGTGCTGGGTGAATTGCAAAAGCTGCTTGCCTGTCGCACTAGCGAAAAGTTTGGAGCTTCATCATCCCTGAATTTTATGTAAGTGTGTAGGCACCAAAGTGTATTTAGACTGCTTATCAGAACTATGGGCAGGCAAAGATACCAAACTTACTGCACATTTCTTAGAAGTGAAACCTGATGGACTGGAGTAGTTTATATCTTTACATAGAAACAGAAGCATAATGGCTAATTATATGACTCAGATATGCTGCAGCAGTTCGCGATGGATCCACATATTTTGTTCTCCTGATCATCACGGACGGCGAAATCTCAGACATGCAGCAGACCAAAAGTGCTATTGTCAAGGTAAACTGATTTTGTCTCTTTGCTATCTGAAATATTCATGGTTAAAGAACTACGAAGAGAAAGAACTGGGCTGGGTTGCATAAGCGTTTCATCTCCTATTAACACATAAAGGTGCAATTTACATACACAGAGTGAATGAACCTTACAATCACTCTTATGACTGGAAGGACAGATATAAATGTTCATGGTTCCTAACCACGGATCATAAAAAACAAAGACTGACTTAGTTAAAATCCTTATCATGTATTGATTTTCATTTTACATTACCAAATGAGAAAGGTTCGTACAAGTTGTGACCCAAACTGTATGTTGATTTCCAGGCGTCCAGTTTGCCAATGTCCATTATTATTGTTGGTGTTGGAAATGCAGAATTTGATGGTAAGTGAAATCTTTTCCAATAACTAAATCTGATTTTGTGTGTGTATGTGTATGAAAGGAAATTAAACATAAGAAAAATCCACTCGAGAGGTGCAGAGAATACAGTACCTTTCTTGTCTGTGCATTCTTGAATTTGGCATAATATACTCCATATTACTTTATAAATTATGTGATAATATATTAGTAATTAGTCTGCACAGTGCAAGCAAATACGTTGGAGCTTAAATGAAACTGTGCCTTTTGTGTCCATTTATGGGTTTGCCTAAGCATCTAAACAGCTGAATTACTATAACCCTAACCCTCAGTGAGACCACTGAGTCAGGTTCAAGATTCATGATTCAAATATTTTATTATTCTGGCAAAAATTCAGTTACAATGCCTTACAGCAGCCAACAGTTATCATAATAGATTTATGAAACACGTACACACACAAATTATGTCATTATACACACATCCACATTTAACTTAATGTTAAATATTAAAATTATACGACATACATAAATCACAAATATTTAGTCAGCCACCACTAGCCTACTCCACCCCCTCATCCATTCTCTCTCCCCTCCCCCCAATTTCTCTGGCTCCCTATCCACCCCATTCTCTCTCTCTGAAACAGTATACAAGTAATTATATCCATACTACAAATTAACAAAAAACAAGTTCATTAACTGTTCAGTAGGAAGAATGCTTTAGGAATAAAATTCTGCCTGTCTTTGCCTGTAGCAGAGATCCTATGGTCTTTAATGGCTGGGATTGCTGGAAACACTTCCAATTAGTTCAAACTGAGTCATAAATAATTTAACATTATGACATTGTCCAAACCACATGCATATAGTTTTTTCAGAAGGATCCTTCACATTCACAGCAAAGTGATCCTGTATGTGCGCAAGAGACAAGGGTGAGGTGTTGAACACGAAGAATGGTGTGTGCACATACATTCATTTGGACAACCTTTTTGTCACTGACTGAGGGATCTAATAATGTATTCTGCATGAGAGCTGTTCTCCTCCAAACGAAACTGCATCTTAGTTTGTTAACTCTTTGGCGACGCGTAGATAGTATACTTTCTACGGCCTATCATACCCTTGAGCCGGCGCCGCTTGCATACTTTCTACAGATTAAATAAATTGCAGCAACACATTTAACGGTGTAAAGGGCTTCCTACACTTGCAATGCTCTCAACGTTGAGCGAAAACATTTTCCGAGCATTCTCCATACACGGGGGCATGACACCTGCAACATTTTACCAGCCAGATCGTCACATGATCATCACGTGTTCGCTCTAGGGGCTGACAATAGTAACACTATGGATGATCACGAACAATTTATTCTGACCGCTGCAGCTTCTGCGACTGCATTTATTTTCGCCCAGCAGTCTGAGAAAACAAAATGGAAAAGACAAATGTGGGTTCCACAGTGCATTGCTCGCCGAAACCAGTTGGGAGCATACGCGTACGTGTCTTCTACAAGAATATCACTACACGACTCCACCGAAAGCAGACACTTCTTGCGAATGTCGCACGACAGTTTCGTGACCCAGCCGTCTCGCAATCGACGGGTAAACTTCCCGTACTAAATCTCTGTTTGAATAGTCAGGGGATGTGTTTTCGTATATGCTGGGATGGTGCTGTAAGAGATCAATTAACTGGAAAATCGTTTTTTCTGACCAGATGACTATCAATCGAAGGCCTAACATGATCACGACCAGCGCTAGACCACACTGCACTAAATAGCAGGATTGTTTCTGATTGGCTGACACGCTTGCAACATTTTGAGCCCCTGCTGGAAAATAGCGCGGCATGGTATCCCCTAAAATGTTGAGAGGCCTCCCTGAAACATTTTCGCTCAACGTTGCAACTTCCATATATGGTAAACATTGCAGAGAACATTGCAAGTGTAGGAAGCCCTTAAGGCAGGTAAACTTTATATCATTGTAAAGCTCTATCATCGCTTGTTTCCCCTGCACTGTCTAACCTTGAGTCCGCGTTGCTTGCAAACTTTCTACAGATTTAAAAATTTGCAGCAATGCATTTAATAGTGTAAGGGAGGTAAACTTTATATCATTGTAAAGCTCTATCATCGCTTGTTTCTCCTGCACTGTCTAAATGAGTTTTGGAAACAGTTTCGGCTTGCCAAACGCCGCGTAAATAGTATACTATCTACAGCCTATCATACCCTTTAGTCTGCGCTGCTTGCACACTTTCGACGGATTTAAAAATTTGCAGCGACGCATTTAACGGTGTAAGGCAGGTAAACTTTATATCATTGTAAAGCTCTATCATCGCTTGTTTCC
>SMGT01014461.1:132624-144048 GCA_004794575.1 Lanistes nyassanus
TGTTTATCTACATATCTTTTTCATTTGAAATGATAGAAAGAGTTTTTCTGGTGGTGACGAAGTACACTGCAGCAGTGTAGGTGAGAAAGACTCAATGTTGTTGCAGTTCATTCCTTTCCGGGATTTTCTGGGAGGTCGGTTTGGCAACAACATGGATTACTCAAAGGCAGCACTGGCAAAGGAGGTTCTGGCAAAAGTTCCCAATCAAGTGTTAGAATACATGCGCAAATATGACATCCGTGTCAAAATCTCTTCTCAGACTTCACCATAGAACATACCCAAAATCTGGAAGTGGTGCTTCCACAAGCAACGTCACATTGAAAGGGTAACTTGTGCAACATTCACAACGCCATTATTCGAAGTGGCACCTTATTATGAAGATGACTAATGATTGATTTCAGAAACTGTGAATCTTTGTAAAAGGCAGAGTCCTGCAAGCTGTTTTTACAGCTATTCCTAGAGCCGCAAGTGACTTCAGTTTTCGTTGCTGTGAACTGAATGAGCACCTTTGCAGCAGAGGTAGTACACCATGTTATCTACAGTTGTTAGGACGTTTGCTAGAAATTTTCATCCAAGCTTAATATAAAGCAAAGATGAGAGCTCAGATGAGCCAAGACAATATTTCCTGGCTGCTGATTGTAAGTGGAGTCTTTTATAAAGTCTGCAAGATGTAGCCCATTGTGGTTTGATATTTTTGTCAGCCGCATAGCATATCAACGAATGATGGAATCACACTGGAACCTACACTATGTGTGCTTTTTTGTAAACATGAAAACATTTCTGACGCACAGGGGAAAAAGATTCCAAACAAGGACAAAAAAAAGAGAAGATTTTTGTGAGTACAAATTAGCTACATGATTGGTGTGTAATTTTGAGCCTGCAGTACTCTTTGCAGTTAATGAGAATTACAAAACTTCTTTCTTCCTAGGAATATGAACATAGTTGATAATGAAGTTGGTTAAGCCATTTGGTGGAAAAATGCAGATTACAATCAGCCTTAACAACATGGCATGCAATGAGTTCCTCGATGCACACCATTGGTTTTCCTTAAAGTCTTCTTGCCCGTAGTGTGTGTTGGTAGACCGTAGAAACTACTATCCATGCAGAAGTTTGTTTAAACACTCTGTTGATTTTAAATCAACACCTTGTTTTGGAACTGATTTTTTGCTTGTTGTTTAGAGAGTTATTGTAACAGTGGAAGAAGTTATTTCCCATAAAGCCTTGGGTGTGTTTTCCTGCTATTTTGCATTGTGGTAGCTGGTGCTTCCACTATTTTGTCTCGAAAGAGGTCACACACAAATACATGTATTTGTTTTCAGTCTGACATTGCGGACATCGCAAGGACTTTGTGCAGTGAAGTTTTTCTCTGAAGGGTCAGAGTGAGATTTGTTATTTGGCACTTGACAACTTGTTTGTGCTAAAATTGATGTACGTTGTGGTGAATCTCTTTCCCACCAACAAATTTTGGAGAGCAAATGCTTTTACTTGGAAGCAGAGCCTGCCGTACTGAGTGCAGCCTACTTCTGTAGTTTTGTCTTGAGCTGTGAATGTCCTGAGACCAAGTATCCTATGGTGCCCTTTAATCTTTCTTTGCATAAGCATTTATAGCTGTTGTTTGGTCATTGAAAGTAGTCGTATGACTCATTCACTCTGGGTATCTTGCATATTTTTTGTGAAAAGGAGATAAAAGCAACCAAGCAATGCACTCCTGTTTCCAAGGAAATTACTGTTCACTAGAGCCAGTAGAGGGTCTTAACTGATTTTTTTTTATTTTTTCAGTTTTGCCCTGCTCATTTATCAGATGTTGCTATGATCTCAAGCTGTGATGTCTTGTTATGTGATATTCCATATTTTGAAAAGAAGCTGCAATTAGAAGCTGCTTAAGTATTTTAACACAGGCCATGTAATTGAAAATGACAGTTGTATTTCCATACCAAAGATCCATTTTCCCCATCAAAAGTACATCTCTGATGTATAATGACTACACCATAGTTTGCATTCCAACATTATCCAACAGCAAAAATGCAAAGCATTTCCATGAAAACCATCACCCCTGTCTTCAGGAGCAGATGAAGTAGAACAGCCCAAACCAGGAGCAGTTAATATTTTGACTTCTAAGTGTTTATATGTATTTGTTGTTGTCTTCTTTATCCTCATGGAGTACTGTAAGATTGATCTCATGTTGTGGAAGGGATCGCTTCAACTTGTTGAAGGTTCATTTGTTTAAACTGGAAATGCATAGATCATTGTCCCAAAATGTGGTGTTGGAGAGTTATTCTGCACCTAGATGGGTAGGGAAAAAGTGCAGATGCCAACAATGGCTACTGGTGAAAAGATTTGGAGGAGATAAAAAATAAATTGCAGAGGGAATTTAAAGCAGAAGCTACTCAAACCAAGAATTTCAGACCAAAATCAACAGGAAACAAGACGAGAATAAGAGCAGGATTTTTTGTGGTGTGGTGTAATTACAGCGCCGTCAGCCTCCTTATCCACTCCATGATGCTCCTGCTGTTCACTTCCTTCTCCTGTTAGCATTGTTGCAATTTGAACATTACAGACCCACAAACCCACAGACCCACAGGCCTACAGATCTACACCGAATATTTGCTTCAAATTTGTATTCAGCTCAATTATGATAAAATTTGAATATTCATATTTTAAAACAAATTGAATAGTTAAAATTTGAATATGTACACATGTATTTTTTTGCTGGGATTGCACAGTACAGGTGCCAAATTAACTATTCAGTCATGGATGTTAGACCTGACCCATAGTTGAAACATTTAATCAGAAATGCACATACATGCACTATTAACAGTAATAGGTAGAACTGCACAAAAATGACATTAAATGTGTAGTACTGTCAGCAAGCATTTAAAAAAAATTATTATTTGCATTTGGCCTCCCTAAAAACTAAACATTCATGCTTGGCTGAATAGCAAAACCTGTTTTTGGTACAGCCCTAGAAGTTTCTGAATTGATATCTACTTTGTTTTCAAAACATTTTCAAACTTTACACCCTATTACCTCTTTGTTATTATTGCTGCTGTTATAATTATCGTTGTTGTCATTGTCATCAAATGGAACTGGTTGAGCAACCTCCAGCATTACCTCTCCTTAGTTTTCTTGCTGCTGTAAATGATGAGCTTTTGGTTGTGTCCCTCTTCCCCTACCGCCCCTACCGCCCCTTTGACCTTTTCTGTTTTGGCCTCGTGCCAAAGTCTAGGCTGATTGTTCCACAACTGACTGGTGGTCTTTATGAGGGATTTTTTTTAAAGCTTTGTGTCTCTGTAATTGCTGTGGAACTGCTCAGCAGCTGACCTATTTCTGTGTTAATATTTTAGTGGTTTCACATTTATAACATTGTTAATGAGTCTTTATTAAACCAGAAATGCCCAGTGACGAGAGCATTGGGCATTGGAACATATTGGGACATACTCAATTATCAGATCTTTTCCTGGTGGGAGGGGTTGGGGAGGAGTAGGGGTAAGAGGTCAGGTCATGGCTTTTTTAGTTGTGAGCAAATACCAAAGAAGGCCAACTCAAAACTGCATACAAGTCTGTTGCACAAACAATATACATGTAACTGTTTTGATTCTGTTGGGAAATTACAGGTTGCAAGCTTATGGTGAGGTGACATCACCTGGTCGTAGATAAGTGAACATAACAGTTCGCAAATTACCTACATGCTTGTCTACTTGTACGCAGACACTAGCATGCGTGTATGCATACGTGCAAATGGTGAAACATTACACAGAGGAAGCGAAATGCAAACATGGGCTGTGATGACAGAAGGCTTGCTACGTGTTTGTCTACTTGCATGCAGACATGATTACATATGTACATGCGAGTGGTGAAACATTTCAGAGGAAGCCACAGACTGTACATGCACAGGGTCATACCCACAGAAGGCTTTCAATTAAGGACTGACAGCACCTACATAGAATGACTGTTGAAAGAAGGTTTTGAATAAAGGTTTGATAGAACCTAAAATGGATGAGGATGTTGACAGAAGGCTTTTAATAAAGGACTGAACCCACTTAGAATGGGTGTGTTGACTGAGGACTAGGCGTTAAAGAGAAGATGCTTCTCTTGCTGACAACTTCAACACACATAGAGACCGTCTCTTGTAATAACCATTCCCCTCCCTGTTACCCTCCTCCTATTCCTCCCCCTCCCCCCAAGAACATGGTGGATCTTCCTTTGCTATACTCTTGTTCACTTTTGTATTTGTTTACCCAGATCATTTTCTGGTCATTGTCGTTCAACCCTTACATTCCAGGTATACACGTACATGTACTTAGTTTTACCTGTGCTTGTTAAAATTCGAGAGTGCACATTTACACTTTTTGGTCTGAAATATCTAATTGCGTGTCACCATAACTGCATTTACTTCTGAACATGTTTGCTCTATCTGGTATTGTTCTTGCATTTACCTCTGGTTGTATTTGTCATGTATTTTGAACTGCATTTATCATGCACTTGTAGCAGTTTATCACAAGTGTGGATGCTTTTTTTTTTTAGCTAGTGCAGCCTACAGAATTGGTCGTTCTTTTAAGGTTTGGTTGAATTGCAACGTTAACCTCAGAGACACTTGCCTCACATATTTTTGGGACATTCGTCTAAAGCTGATGCAAAGCTAACATTTTTGTGGTGCATTCAGGTATAGAAATCATATGCTCCTGCTGTTAGCAGCAGGGAGACAACTGTCTTGTTTAAATGTTAACTGTGAATTTTGTGATGTGGTTAGCTTGTTTTCTTTTGTGTCATGGACCTGACTGTTGCATCACTTCTGCCATTCAGGGAGCAGTATACTTAGAAAGATGACTTTTTCTTACCATACAGCATGTATGCTAAACAGTATTATTCCAAACTCTTGACAGGTGAGCAGCAGGGTCTGTTAACATTCCAGTTCCACAGATTACACAGGATATAAAAATCCAAGGCTTTTCATCCAAACTGTAGAGGGGATTGTCTTTTCCTGTGTTTACCACCAAATGCTGCTCTTACACACTGTGCAGAGTGTATGATCATGATTTGGACTTGGCATTTGTGCTCGAAACAAAAGAAAAAAACTATTTTTCCAGCCTTAGACTTCTCTTTCAGAAGAAGAAATGATCTAAATCTATTTTTTGTGCACTCTTGCCAGCTTTTACATTAGGTATGGAACTATTTTTCTGGAAAGTATTGGCTGCCAAAAATGTAACAAAATGAGCATATTATCTATATAAAAAAAAGGGACTAGACTGCACAACATTTACATTTCTGAAACTGCATTGATTTCACCATTTTCAGGATTCGATGAGTTTAATTAATAGTTTTATTATTTGTATTCCTTGTTTTTAGTGTAAAAGATACTTGGGTTTTAATTTTTTTAATCTGCTGTCTCAGTGCAAGTGAATAGGAGTGTGAGTAATAATAGTGGAATCCATCACAGTGGAAAGAATTTTGATAATGTGTTACAATTGTGTTATCTTCGCCAGTAATAATTTTAGAAATATTTCAGTTCATTTTTGTGTACGTTCACAATGGTTTGTGTATTGTGCCTCAGCTATTATTCTGGTCATGTTTTTACTTATTTAATAGAAGCTAATTTGTTTTCTTGTGATGAAAAGGTTTAAACCCAGGGAACCAAGAAAGTCGAAGAAGCCATATTTACATAGTATTTTTAGATGTGTTGATGAAATATTTAATATTTTTCTCATGTCAGACACAATCTGATGTACATAATTATCACTGAATATCAGGGTGCTGTATTTCAAAACTCTATTTGCCCATTGTAATGACTGCAAAATAACAGTATAAGAAAAATATTTGCAATGAACATTAAGAGCAGGATTTGTTAATGTGAGCAAACTATGTGCTTTTAAAATGAATGTAGGACACGACATAACAGTCATCGAACCCTTTTGTATCTGCATGAATGCATGTGCAATATAGTTACTGCTTTTTTTTTTTTTTGAATGAGTCAGCAACAAAAGCTGTATTGTGGTGCTGAGTCAGCATAAAGGCTATATCACAATCAGCTGCTGGTTCTGTGAACAGAAGTCTATGTCTGCATACAGATGGTGTGTGCACACACACACCATGGACATACACAGACACATGCTTGCACACACACACACAATGCTGTGCACACTACCTGTTTCAACTCAGTTCAGTCATGCAACTCACTACTATTTGCAAAGTCATATGCACAGGTAAACAAATTTGTGCACCATAAAAAATGTGTACACCGAAAGATTTAAAGATTTTTTTATAAAGCATTGTTGAACTACTGATTTGTTTTCCTTTATCAGTTTTATCATCTCCCTTTTCAAGTGCATCATTTCTGATGTTCTGACTTTTTCATAATTTATCGTTTTCTATTTTTTTCTATTAAATTTAAACAGGTGTATATCTTTTCCATTTTCTTTTTATAAGCCATATTTCTTCATTATCTTTTTACATGTGCTGCATAATCTATGCTGAGGATGTTTTCCTGTCTGTATAACTGTAATCAAGCTGCTACATGTACATCACATATTTGAAAGTGTGTTCGACTATTAAACACCTTGATTAAAGTTTTTTTTGTTGTTGTTTCCCCTTTTGTGCATATGTGACAGAATGGTGACCATTTTCAGATAGAACGTTTCCCCCCAAATTGCTGCAAGCCATCTGAATATTTTCTTATGGTTTTCTTGACACAATGATACACTTCTACAACAGCAACCTCATCATTTTCCGGGACTTGTTAAACTGTTGCCTATTGGGTAATGCAGTCTATTTGGTAAAGTACATTTCGGTATGCAGAGATGCCAACCATTACGTTTTGAGCAAAATTTATTATGCACGTCTTGTTAAAATTACCCATTACCCTTTTGTCAAAATTATTAAACTTAAGAAACAATTGGCAAGTGTGGGTGATAGTTGTCTGCCATCACGAGATCGCCACTTCATGAGAGAGCACAGTGAAGTGTCAAGCAGGAAACACAGGGGCACTGCTGGCATACCTAACAATAGTTAACCTTGCTTGAAAAACACCCAATCCTCATGCTGTTTCTATCATATGCAATCATGTTGAAGTGCATTCTTGACAATGATGATGCAAGCTTTGAAGAGAGCAAAGGTGACAACTGAGTGATACAAAAATGATTACAGCAACACATACCTGGCCACTGATGAGTCTGAGAAGGGAATTCACTTTGAAATGTGCAAATCTTGCAGTTTTCATTTTACCATCACACACTCTGGAATGCATGGAGAGGGGGAGATGCTTTGAGAAGGCCCTGTGGGATGATCGGCTAAAAACAAAACCAATACATCTGTCCCTCAAGTGAAGTGTTGTAATTTTAATGTATGTTTCATTATCCCTATTGCCCTTGAGGATGTTTGATGGCCATGTATCAGTAAGTGAATTTTATGCCAGTTTAAAGCATTTGATCAAAGGAACAATCATTGAGTCAAAAGGACAATAAGTGATTCACATGAGCAATGTGTTTTAAACAGTGTTTGATTTGTCGATTAACGGAATATTTGAAGAACATGGTGGCAACAAAACATCAGCACCATAACATTTGGTTTTGGCATTTTTGTTAGCATAAACTTGAAGTTACAAGCATTACACTTAAACTTCCAGGATTACACTCAAATGACAAACTCATTACACTTAAAAGTCCTAAAGGGATGGCAGTTCTGCTTATCATAAAAGTACACTAGCACTGACAATTTTGTTCCCCTTCATAATTAAATCCGGCACATTGTCCCAAAAGAATTTTCACAGGCACAAAAACAAAGGAGGGAAAAGAATTGCCTCCCATAGAAATTTACATGATGCAAGTCTGAAAGATCCATGTTAAATGCCAAAGTTCCTTGTTCACCCAAAATTAGTGAACAAGGTAGTGGCAGTGGTGGATATGGCACTGGAACTACTGCAACCTGCTGTTGAACAGAGTATGCATGTGTAGCACACTTATAGAATATGACTGAGGTGATCTAAAAGTAAAAACAAAGCAACAAAAACATGGTTCCTGAGCACACCACCACGTGCATGCACATCAGTAAATTGGACTAGAAAAAACACTGCCTTGTGCATGCACACTACCTGTGCTGAAGGGGCATGTGCAGGTTAAGAAAAACCTGATTGTAGGGTTTGATGTTTTCTGTGTGCTTCTCAAAGTTGCGTGAAGGCACTAGTAGTACTCCAACTAAACAGTCTTTCAACAGATGCCCAGCATGCTTTTGATCACCAATGCTTCGTCAGGAGAAAACTTCACACCCTATTCCTCAAAAGTACACAGACTTTTGAAAGTGTTCAACTTTAGGAATGAAAGGAAATGCAGAGTTGCCGAAGGAGCAAAACAACAACATTATTTCTTACATTTAAAAACAAATCTATCCATGCCGCCAGCACCGTTTGCAAACAGCAATCTGCACTGCCAGGATGTTTCGTGCCACAGATTTATGGAATGCAGCCTCTTGCAGTGAACACTTGTGCAGCACTTTTTAGCAGATGCCTGTACAAGTGGATAGGGCTGTAGGTACATATCTGTACATACATTATGCATAGAATTTACAAAATTCCCAGCCATGAAATGTGATAAAAATGCAATGCAGGTAACATTTTACATACAAGAAAAGGCTTAGTTGTGCAACAAAATTTAAATGCTATTACCTTCATAACAAATCTTACCGTAGACTTTTCTTTCTTAAATGGGTTAATACATGTAATGAGACAGGATGTATCACAGGGTGTACTGTCAGCATGCATAGATGCACACAAGAACGCACCCACCCCCACACAAGGTTCAGATCCAGACAAACACAGTGAAATATTTGCATTGCTCAGCATTAACTGCCCAGAACTTGGTGGGGTTATTCAACTTCAAAGGTATGTGTTTGGAATTAGACTCTGACTTTTGGGATAATTCTCAAAGCTTGTTATTTTGCTGAATTCATAGATACAACTAAGAGACAGGGTTTAAGAACATATTTTGGTAACCACAAACCACTTCAGCATGGCTAGCAAGTTAGACCTGTGCATCGCCAATAGTGATTTGTCTTTCAAGTAAACAAAACACGAAAATTTGTTAATAAATTAAAAGAAAAATGTCTCCTATATGTTTATATGCAAAAGAAATTTTAATGAACACAGAAAATATGAGAAAACTTGAAAGCAATGACAACATAAGAATGATTGGTTTGGGGTTCAAAACAGGACTTGACAGTTAATGCAGATGATGGCTTATTTTTAAATGCACAAAACCTCAAAACTATTTCCACAGGATGAAACTATGGAAATTTTACAACATATGGGATTAACTATGACTTTTGAATTTCTGAGATTTTTTACCCTGATGTTAGGTCAAAATAAATCTATGCATGGTGTATCAGTTCAATTGTACCACTCGTTCACATCAGATGACACAGCTAACTTCTAAAAAAATCAAAAGATGTTCAATCACAAAATCACTAGCTTTTTCAAGAAAGTTTGAGGCTAAATAATTATTAAAGTAAAAAAGAGTTGTGTTTTTATTTGAAATAATTTCATGTGTAACTGGAAGTCTGATGTCAAGATGTTCCGAATGTCAGTCGTTTGTGAAACCCTCTCTCTTAAGACTGTTTTCAGGGCATACTCAGCAACTGGTTGAAGATACACTTGACACATTTATCTCCACCTGTTGGCAAAGTGCACTTCAAGGCTCATATGGAGGGGGTGGAGTTCCAAGCACATTGACTGGAGAAGCAGTACGGCTGTCTGTCACGGTGGTCAGATTACGGGGCACAGGCTGGTGACGTGGCTCAATGTTGTTCTTCTTCATGTACTGAAGAACTTGGTCTGGAAACTCTGCCAACACCTCTTTGGCTAACGCTGCTTTGCAGCTGTCTGTGGCACCTCGATTCGGGGTCAGGAACGGTTGTATTGGTACAAACTGATGAACAACACAAAACAGCATTAGCAAAGACAGAAGAAAAGGATAGAAATATGTAACATAATCACTGCACAGTTCAACCCTCCCTAATTCTGTTCTAGTCATGCAGATTTGTAAAATCTCGTGTAACTGAAAAACAGCTGTGTAAGAAAAAAGGATAACTCTTCAGCTGAACCTGAACAACTGAATATTGAGACTCTTGGATAATGCAGGGGTGCTACTGAGACAAAATGGAAAAGCGAAAGAACTAAAAGCATAAGGGGACCAATAATGGTACTATAGGGTCCCACACTACAAACACTGGCTGAGTGTCTAGCCTCTCTCAGGTACTGACCACTTCCGATTGTGCTTATCAGAAGGCAACAGAAACACTCATTGTAAAATTTGATTTTTTGGCAATTTTTCATAAAATGGATGTTCCGTTTTTATCAACATTGAAAAAACAGTTTCTGTTCCAAAACAGAAAGAAGTAGCACCCCTGATAATGTATTTAAAAACCAAGCACCAGAGGCAAACAGAATGAGCACCAACATGTCAGGTTCTGACATTATCCCAAACATCATGAGGTATATGTGAACGTTTTTACACAGTAGCACAACTGATCATGTATTTTCAAATACATGGAATAATTTCAATGCACTGTTACCCAGTACAGCAAGAAAAAACAGTTAATGTGAAGCTTTGGCTAAATATAAAATTACAATATTTTTAGCAGTCTTACAAAGCTGTGAGATCCAATTTTTAACCTTCACATAAAGTCACAAAACACTTCTCCGTTTTCTTCCTACCCAAGTGTTTCCCTACAGCCTACACCACATTCAGAATAAAGTCTACAGGTTTTCAAATCAGTTACCAAAACAAAAAGCACAATAAATAGAAAAACACTTTCCACCCAGTTCTATTTCCAAAAACAATGTGAGAATCTTACCTGGACAATATCTCTTTCAGCACATTGACCACCAAAGCACAATTTCACATTGTCTCCAACCAGATTATTCATGTCTGCATGCCAAAAATAAAACATCACCCAGCTCTTCATACATTCTGAACAGAATCATGTGCCTCTTAATGTCAACATTAATTGTTCGTGACCATACATCTGAGACAAGCTCAGTTAGGACAGAGAGGAATTTAAAAGAACAGGGCACATTATACATTTCCCTTACCAAATGTGCCATAATGCTGTGAACAAAAAATGAAAATCTGGAACCCTACCTTCAAAGTCAGCATTACCAACTCCAATGATGATGATAGACATGGGGAAGACAGAGGCCTGCAAAAGAAGACCTTTGCACAAATAGCTTTCACTGCTCTCCCTCTCCCACCCTTCACACACACACCCACAATGTATGCATGCATGCACATCAGTACACCTTATTATGTGACACAACATGTATGCACATATATGTCTATACACACAAATATATATATATAGGCACATATTAAAGAAAAACAAGTGACTGCTGCTTGGAGGATAAGCCCAAATTAAATGTAAAACAAGGGAACTGTACTA
>SMGT01014462.1:8830-63803 GCA_004794575.1 Lanistes nyassanus
AACCACCAACGGGCGAGTGTGACTGTTTTGAAACACGGGTCCTTACAGATGTGCTGCGTTTGAGGATAACGTTACATTGATTACCAGTCAATTTATTCGAACTGGAGCCAGTGCAGTCTGCTCTTGGTTTACTTTTCCACACACCAACATGGTGCGCATTCACATGCACGACCACGCATACCCCTGGGTTTCGCATTTTACACACGCATGCTCATAAGGTACACGCAAACAAGCATATGCACACACCCACAAGGTAGAGACAGAATAGCTACAGGGGGTTGGGTGGGAGAGCGAAAGCTTGTGCACCTCTCAAGTCTGTCAGATATTTGTTGTGGAACTTGGGGGCTCATGTTTACACTTGCTCTCGAACAAATAAGTGGAAATGGTGTTTGTTTCAGTCCAGCCTGTTCGATCTTGGCTCTGCGGGGGAACGGCTATTTTCGGCTGGTGTCTGGTGAGGGGACAACTTTTCATGCTGTGATGCAGTACGAGGAGGACGCGTTGAAACTAAAGCCTGACCCGTTCATTACACCCGCACGTTCACGAATTCAGATGCGGCACGCACTCGGGAGAAAAATATCGACCCTCGCGCGGCCCTCGAAATAAACACCAGCAGCTTTTGTAGGGTTCAAGGTCGCTGGCTGCCATCACTCGATAAAGGATGAGAGGGTGTCGTCTCCAGACCAACTGCATGGCGGAGAGGGCGAAGGGACATTCTGCGATGGGGCCAGGGACAGTAAACAGCTTATAGCCACTTAAGGAAAAATCCCACGTTGCGATCCCGACACCCTCCCCCCCCCCCAAACAAAAGAAAACAAAAAAACATGATGGCGAGAACAGAAACATTTGACGCAGTGGTCAAGACTTGTAAAATTATATCAGAGAAATGAAGCAGAGATTATGACGTATGTGACTGATACTCAGACCAATCATGGCTGGCGTGCCTGAGAGCAAGAAGTATCAGCGCAGCGGGCTGTTCTAGTGGACAGTGACTGGAGGTGCTACGGCAGCACAAGCACACAGATTTTCTAACTGGTATTTCCAAAACTGCTCTGGATAAAATAGCATAAATGTGAGCACCTTTTCAGCGTGTTGCTCATCTGGGCTGCTCGGACGCAACATTGGTCAGTGGACCCACCAGGTGGCATCTTCGTCAGTTATTGTCCGTCATTAGTAAAACATCGAAGGCAGATCGACCCTCTTCCCACTCACTTAGCAAGGATTCGATCTGCTGTCTTCAGTGGCCATCAGATCATACATTTTCGCTTAATGTGATAACCCCTTGAGTGCCTGGTCATAAATCTAGCCCTTTGCTTTTCTCTCTCTCCTCTCTCACACACACACATCTGAAAGCATTTGATAAAACACACAAATGCCGCTATTAATAAAACCAATATAGTTATGTTTCAACTGGTATAACACCACTTATCGAGGTGAAAACGCAGGCCACGACAGGGTGTAGGTCGCACTTCAGGTCAAACGACTGACCTGAATGACGTCATACAAGTGAGAGGGTAGGGTGCCTTGGTCTAGTGGTAGCTATAACCCCGCGGCTGGTGTCAGACTCCAGGGATGACTAAGACAACGGAATGGGTGTGGGTATTGTGACGTAACGTACAATGCACGCAGCATCTAGCAGCACGTACATATCTTGTAACGTCGGCAAATTACCTGCGGGCCGATTCGCGACGCATGCGCATGCACGTGTCTTGCCAAGGAAACAGCGGCCTTCTGCCATTTACACTGGAGCGTTTCCAGAACATTCTGCTGCTATGACTTGCACAATCCGACGCTTGGAACAAGACGAATAGTTCAAAGTAAACCCTAGAAACTAGGTTTTAACTAAATAATTAATGGCTCCCACTCTCTATTCGTGAGCAGTTCGCACTACCAGACCGTGGCTTTAATTGAAATGTCTAGCAGTAATAAGAACAGAAGACGCACGTCAAATTAGCCCTTCTGTGCAGTTATATTAGCTACATGCAGGGGCGGATAATTGGGGGGGGGAGGAAGCCCCTTACTGCCGCTCAGGTGTATACTTTTATCGTTTTCTTGTTCCCCCCCCCCCCCGCGCGCCAAAAAAACCATGATCCGCCCGACATGTGAAGTCGTAGATTAAATGTGGGTGGGAAGGTTGGTGGTGATAATGCGTCTTTGCACACGACTAAGATATACGATGAGAACAGAAATGAGGACAAAGAAGAGATGATGGAAACATACACGCATAGTAAATCTCTGGCCTAAACTAGGGAGAAAATGGAGAGACAGTTGCATTGTATAAAGTTACAACTATATTTATAACTTCACAGTGACAATGATAATTCATGCACACACACACACACCAGCATGCGTTCAGGGTTAAAACAGAAGACGGAGATGAGAAAGAGATCTGACATGCAGTATTTAAGATATCTGCAAGCTAAACACAAGCATGAATTCTCGAACCCCCCCAGGTACCAACCCCTGCCTTACACGTTTCCACAACAGATTCAGTTTAAACGTGGGGAAAGGGGCAGCAGCAGCCATAATCAGTCTTGGTGTTCCTCGACCCACGAAGCTTTCCAAGACCTGCCAGTCGACGTGGTGCACACATTCTGGAGGCAGGCACATCTCCCAATTAATGGACAAAAGCAGTGCGTCACAGTCTATGACTACAGCAGCTGACTGGCAACAGACCAGTCGGACCTGGACGACGCCCAGGTGTCATTGCAAACACAACACTACGTTGTATATGTGCAGGATAGAATAAAGGGAGACAATGCATAACCTTGTTTTCCCCGTGAAGCATTGTGAAATGCTTCCAGCACACCGCGTTGTGGTCCTGAGCCATCCACTGTTGCCTGTCCCTACTACTTTTCTACTGATCTTAACTGCCCACTAGCGTGGAAACTTTGGGTCTTTGGGAAAATGATTAAAACTGAAGGGTGTTCCCTTCACCAGTCATTCTTTGCAGTCCCCAGATGAGCATTCTTTAGACATATTTACAACTGATTCGCGTTAGGCTAGCGAAGCCAAAGATCTTGTAGACTGGTTATACTGGTGCCTCCTCACAAAAAGCACGAAAGAAAGCAGAACAGCATGTAAAAACCATGAAGGCCAAACAATTTAAAAACAAATTTACAAGGATAGAAAGACAAAACTGCAGATCTCTTCAAATGTCATTCAGTTCGACAATGTGGCATCTTGGATAGATTGATAATGGAGTCCCACTCATCTTGGACAGACTGACAATGTAAGTACTACTCATCTCAGATAGATTGATAATGGAGTCCCACTCATCTTGGACAGACTGACAATGTAAGTACTACTCATCTCGGATAGATTGATAACGGAGTCCCACTCATCTTGGACAGACTGACGATCAAGTCCCTTTCATCTTGGATGGCTTGATCATGGTCCCACTCATTTTAGAGAGATTGATGATGAAGTCCCACTCGTCTGTCAGACAAGGACAACACCAAAAAAGGTTAAAGCAGCAAGCAAAACAGAAGCAGTGAGGCACCCTGTCTAAAATAAAGTAAAATATCAGTTGTATCACAACCCTGTATCCTCCCGGACGGAAATGACAAAGACAGGAAATACATGTTGCAATCATACTGAGGGGGAAAAAATCTCTTTCAGTGGAATGCATGCAGCCATGCCCTCTACCAAGGCCATATTTATAGATATAGATTAACAAAAGGAGCAACCTCTTGCTGTTTAATGGTCTGAAGATGTGTGTCATCCATCTTGCGATCTGCCTTGGTTTCGTTCTAAAATTTTCAACATGCTTAATGGACACAAATGTGCACAAGTGATTTGGCCCTGTGTGTGTGCCTATCTAAACATAAAGATATTCTAGCCCCACCCCCACCCCCCATCTCTCTCTCTCTCTCTCACTTATGCTGACCCTGGGAAACTGGCTGAACAGACAAGCGTGCCCGAGTGAACAGCGCCATATTTTGGAGAGGGCCTCTATCTTTGACATGTTTCATGTGGATAGATTTCAGTTCCGACAGAGAAATAAAACGCTCCAGAGGCTGACTGTACTTCACATCCACCATGTACCACTTGGGACTGGCTTGCTTGCTGCTCCTGCAAATGTACAGGTATATTTTGATAGGAAAAAAATCCAAGCTATATACCTAAAATCCAAGCTATATTCCTAAACAAGTGAATGTGTTTGGCACTTTCTGTGATCTCAGGTAGTCAAATTCTGGATAGGTTAAGCAGCAGCAGCCTCACAAGGACTTGTGACTTGCCAAGCATTCACAAGCATTTTCACATGAAGCTACTACTAGTTGCTATGCAGGCAGACCACTTTCAAAAAATAATTTTGAACAAAGAGGAGAAAGAGAACAGGGCAACATAATACGTCACTATTAATAGTTAAAAGGGAAATGTTAATCTTGAAGCCCATTTGTTGCGTTCTTGCAGCCTTCACAACTAGAATTAGCAAATAACATGAAAACCTATTCCTACTTTCAAGAAGCTGAAAAGAATTTGTATATGAAGGGGAAGAAAACATTTATAAATGTATTTACACTTAGCAAAGAAACGGCCATAACAGTGAGGTTCTGTCAAAAGTGTAGGCAACAAAACCTGTTCAAATTTTTTTCTTAGAAACTTTTATTTCCTTTAGAGGGGATGGGGGTATATTGTTATTATTGCTAAAACCACAACTCTGCAGAAATACACTAAATTTCATAATGTTTGTATAACATACCTGTCAAAATGGGGGCTTTGCTTGTCAAACTGGGTGTGATCTGGATAGCCAGACCTGACAACCTGTAGCATGTGGATAAATAATTCCAGGAAGTCATCACCTATCAATGTCAATGTATGTACATGTACAAGAAAAACAAAAACTTACTGAAAATACTTTTTTCCTTTATTGGGATGGTAATATCACACACGATCTGCTTGCTGAAATAATATATGACTATGCCAAAGAAAGACCAGTACGGGCATCAAAGGAATGCCCTCTGGATAAATCAAATCAAGCTGTACTCACCCTTACAGCCAAGCTAGATTTGAAAGCATGATCTAATGATATACTGCTCACCTTGCAGATTCCGATAATTCCAGGCTCCTTGCAGTTGCTGTGGTAGAAAAAAGCTTCATGGCCTTCTTTGATGTCATCACGAAGAAAATTGCGAGCCTGAGATTTTCAAGAGTAAAAAGCATATTATTTAAACTGTTCAAAAATCTACATTATATTTATATTGTAGCATTTATTTCTTTGGACTGGTTTTTTCACCTAGCTGCACACACAAAAAGATGTCCAAGTTCCAGTTAAATCAATCATTCTGTACATTATCTGCAAAATAGAGATACATTGCAACTACTAACTAATATCAGGTTCTGGAAGATCGTTTATCACAATCTCATTTTCAGTTATTCCAGTTTGTTCAACTGTACCTGATAATTGCGAACTCCATCCCAATGCTCAGTCTGATCAGGGCAATTCTTTAGATCATCAAAGCTAAACTGCAAAGACAATTGACAAAAGTACAGTCTACTTCTGATGAAACAGATTGTTAGAATAAGATTTCAATCCAGTGCAAATAGCTAAATCAAACTGTTACATTTCCTGTGGTGGCAAAGAGGTCAATTCAGTTGTCTCTGTATAGTTTTCTCCATCAGAGGCAGCCAAGAAGTACCTGCACTCCCTGGTTATGTTAGTAACTCTGTACACATTTTTTTTTCTAGGATTAGTGACCCTTTCGAAGTTAAGATTTAAATGGAAAAAAAAGGAACAGAGATCATGCATTTCCTGAAAAGCAAAGGAAAACAATGCACACGTATTAACAAATTCTATACACTTTATACATTAATCCTCATGCTTCTGATACCTTCATGTCAACCCCATTTTCAAAACGAGATTCTGGTTCCGATTTGATAAGCCAGCGAGTGTAAACAGGCTTATTCTTCGCATCAGACTTGGAGCTGATTATGTCCGGACTTTCTTTTTTGGTGGATTTCTTTCTTGACACAGTTGGCACTTCTGACTGGTTATCATACACGGTACTGGACTCTGCAACAATAAAAAGGAGTGTCTTCAGTACATTTCTCTTCTCAGTTCTACAGCTGTTTTTTAGGCAAGACAATAGGTGCAAGCAAATGCCAACATGGCAGTTCAGTTTTTGATAAAGTATAATGATTCATTTTATCCAGTACTCCAAACTATTAAAGATGGCCTCAGTGTTACAGTCGTAAGGCTTCTGCACTCTAATGAAATGTGAGAAAGTTACAGGCAAGTGACAGAAGGTTTGTTGAGGGCAGGGCAGGGCAGGGCAGGGCAGGGCAGCACAGAAGGAAATTGACATGGAGCTTTAATGGATTTACACTTTAAAAATTTACAGAAAGCCGTAAGTGTAAAAAGGTTATGTTTTTCATTCAGGACAAGCAGTTTCTGGGAAGGATGTTTTAAATGCAAATATTTGGAATTATGGAAATTATGGAATTTGAAATATGTTTTGCATGTGCATATACATATACAATAGAAAGGTTGGAGGTTGCTGAAGAGGTTGAAAGCAAGTGTGTGTAGTTGTTTTGACTTGAAGGTTTGACCGTCTCACTGATCTCTTGATTCAGTCTGGTTTTTCATAGCATAAGGTACTTAAAGCTCGCTCAACGGGTCTTTGATGACTAGCAGACTAGGCACAGTAGAGGACATCTTGGACTAATGGCGTTCGTACTGCCTGAGGAGGCTTTTTAATTTTATTGGGTTTTGTTTTGACGTCCTTGTCAAGCGAGTTAATGCACCGCAGTAAATGAAAAGGAGCTGCCTGAAAGATTGACCGTGCTAGGCGTGATTCTTGTGTAATCTATCGTACAAAGAACTGTAGCATTACGAATGGACAAAAGAGCTGATGACTTTTTTTCGATTATCATATATTTAACATTGCTATAATTTTCGAAAACGTTGTTATTCAATAACTCTAACTACATTTCAGAATTCACTGTATTTCACTCAGTACTAATTACTATGACTATGAGTGTGACCATGACATGACTGCATGAGTGCGCGATGGGTTGGATAGTCTCATGCCTATGGGGCACTAGTTATCAATGATCTCTTTCCCTTATGATGCATCATTAAAATTTCACAAGACGAATTGATTGAGTTTGCCACAGTCAAAAAAAAATCATTGTCACCATCATCAACAGTTCTTCTTTTCTTCGCTGGAGGCATGCTGTGAGAACTGTTTCGTACGATCAGAGAGACAATATTTACATTTCCCGCTGACGAACCACATCCGGCGGAAAACATTTAGTGCGCATGGCAGGAGCAAGCAAATTCCAACATGACACCTTTGCTTTCTGTTGTGGACTTGGTACAGGTGGCATGCATGAAAGAACTCAGTGTATAATGACTTATCCTCGATAGTGAAATATTCTGGGTAATTTATTTGTTTCAAATTACACGATATTGACGAACAAATTACAGATGTATGTAACAAGATTTGAGAAAACTCATCCATATGTCCTGTTGTCATGGAAGCTTTGCCCAGCCATGAAACATTGAAAGGTATAAATAAGGTCCAAATATGATAACACGCCAATTTTAATTCCATACGCACACATCTATTAATTTTTTTAACGTCATATTACATCTTTATCTAGGTAGCCTCTAAGATGCACGCACATAGTCTAATGTTGACGAAAGCCAGAGATTGTCAACGAGTGTCTATAAATACTAATAGTAATACTAAATAGCATAAAATATTTTGTGTATTTTACTATTTACATGGGTCGAGAAACTAAAAAATTATAGAACTGCCCAACAGATTATCCTATTTAAAGGTTAGATAAATAGAGCTTTGCATTATCAGGAGATCTGCTTTTGCCCCTCATGCCTCACATATGGATCATGCATGCCGTGCAGCATTATGTATTTAACTTAAATATTTCATGATAATGAATTGCAGACTGTATACTAATGTTGGTTTTTTTTATCCGGCAGGCATTTCATGAGCCTCAGAGTTCGAACTAATGGCGCTTGCATTTCAGAGCCTTTTGTCACACAGGTATATCCCCCTGCTCTCCAGCTCTTTCTCTCTCTCTCTCTTATGCACACACACACACATTCTTATTTCAATAAAATATGAAGTGTTAGAAGTTTCATCCCATTAAAGTGTATGCGTAAATTTTAGTTTTTAACAAATCTAATGAGCTTAGTAAGTCTGTCAGTTTTGTAGCTATCAATTATTTATTTCAGTGCTTGGCTTAGTAAACCAGCTCATCCCCTCATTGTTCAAAATTGCAGCTAACCAGATACAATTTTCTTCTATAACCTGCAGACATAATTATTATGATTGTTTTGACCTCAAGTATGTGTTCAGTGGCCACATTCTGCACATTTAAAATTACTTAGGCATAGCTGTTAACTTTCTTCTTGCAGCACATCTAAGATGGATTCACCCCTGCAGCGACCTGAAAGTGCCCTGGCTCGAGGCGTGCAAATCACAGAGCTGCCAGATGGATGCATGAATCCAGATCCAGTTATCATGCAGGAAGCTGACATTCTGATGGAACAGTACTTGTCGCCAACTAAACTGGTGTGTTTCTGTTTCTACCCACTATACAAAACAAATGTCTTATTTCCCTCAGCTGAGCAAACAGACATACTGTTTGAAAAGATTATATTAAGTGTGAACAGATGATAAGATGCAGAAGAGAATTAAGCCATGCAAGGGGTTTGCTTTGGAAATCCAGAATCTTACTGAGATACATGATGGAGTGGTGAACATTAGTATAGTTATATACTGCTGTTTATGTAAGGCCACACCAGTGGTTATGACAGTTTATGAAAGTTTCTGTTGTTCACTGGTGAGCAAAATGAATTTTAATGTCATGTTGCCAGTGTAAAGATTACCAGATTAAATCTTCATTTCTTTTTTACCCAGCAACTTCTGGCAGGCACAGACAAACTGGACCAAGTCCAGTCCCTGGAACTGAAAGTAGACACATCTGAGACGACATTGAATAACTTTGGCTCACTTCTCCCTAACCTGACTGTACTGAAACTCTCAGGCAGCATCATTCCCTGTGTCAGGTACCAAGCTTTTTGTAGTCTGAATCTGTCTGTGTCAAGTAATAACCAATGTCAAATACCATGAGGTATCACATCTGTTACTCCTTTGAGATTCTAATCAGCTTGTTATACCCTTTCTGTGCCAAGTACCCATCAGAAGAGTTATAGACACATCTGTGCCTGCTTCATTTCAAACTGGTATTTATATCAGTATCATGTCGTAGTCAATCTGCAGTTAATGGAGTAGTTACTTCCTATTGTCCCTCAATCTCTTCATAATGAAGAGTGTGAATTCATCCAGTAGCTTGGCATTTACATTTTTTTCCTTGTCTTATGTGTGAAAGAAGTTTATTCTTTCTTTGCTGTATTTCTTTAAAAAAATCAGTTCTCAATGTACTTTGCCATTAAGAGTGTGTGCGTGTGTGTTGCAGGGATCTTGGCTCTGCCCTACGTCAGCTCGAAGTACTGTGCATGCCACGATGCAGCCTAGAAGAACTGGATGGTATTTCATCCATGCTGCGACTTCGGGAACTCTACCTAGCATATAATGAGTTGTCAGATATTTCACCACTTAGCATGCTAGAAGAACTACAGATTTTGGACTTGGAAGGGTGAGTTCAGTTTGTCCACCATTAAATGTAAACAGATTCACAAAAAAGAGTGGTGTCATCATCATCATCATCATCATCAACATCATCATCATCATCATCATCATCATCATCATCATCATCGTCATCATCATCGTCATCATCATCATTGTGGTGGTGGTGGTGGCGGCGGCGGCGGCGGTGGACATTTACAAGTCACACATTCACTATAAAATATTTTGAGACAATTCATGTTATTGATAGTTGCTTGTTGCGAAGTCAGTTGTTATGGATATGTTACTCATTCACTATCAACTTAGGCCAAACTATCTACAGTAAATGTCTAGAATCACCACATCCTCAGCAACAGCCAACGCCTTTCACATTACATTGTAGGGTTTAGTCAGTAACTGCTGTGTAATTAATCATGGTCATATGATTTATATGTGTTGCCATGTTAGTCCTTCATATTTTTCTTTCCTTCACTGTTCATACTTTCCCAAAAGTAACAACTTAATTTTTGGACTATTTTGAGATCCGTATTTAGCACCATGGATTTTACTATGACTCTTAGTATGAGGAGTCGGAGGTGGTCGCATGTTTAAATATTTTATGAAAAAATATTTTTTCATGCTTCTGGTATATGCCTTTCCATTCCTCATTTCCTGTGTTAGCAGTGTGGCTTCCGCTGAAATTTATATGCTTGTATATTTCTACAATCTAGGAACAACCTAGATGAGATTGGCCAGATCGAGTATTTAACACTGTGTCCCAAACTTCGTCAGTTGACTCTTGATGGAAATCCCATCTGCACAAGGCCAACAACAGAAGCTGAAGAGGTGAGAGTGCACACAGTTTTTTTTAAAAAATTAAAAGCAGGATAAAGCAGTGTCATTCATCCTCCTCCTTAACCCCTTCCTATCCATCCACTGTCCATAACTAAGTAGTTTAACATAATGTTTACACTTATTTAAATAAAAAACTGTTCATGTTAGCTCAGTCAGTTTCCTGGCTCATACAAAGAATGTAATAAATTGGTTTGGGACCTGTGGCATGGGGTTAATCAAGCTGTTTCCTATTCAAAATGTAGCATGCAAAATTCATGGTCAAATGGAGGGACCCTGAATAAATGCCAAATCTACACACATTTTTCGCTTTTACTTCGCAGGAAGACTACAACTACAGGGAGAACATTAAGAAGATTTTGCCAAACCTTTTGACACTGGACGATAAGCCTACCACAGAAAATGGCTCTGTAGCAACAAATGTGTTTGATGCTGACTGGGAGTACCTTGAAGAACTGCAGAGAGATGCCCTTCTCATAGAATCCAGAGAAAATGAGGAGAACAACACAGGTGTGTTAGACTATCATGTATCATACAGCATCTTCATAATACAGAAAACTTGTGAGTTGTCCATTGGCATTGCTGTACGATGCGGTCAGTCTTACAGTGCTATTTGTTCAGATTTAGGTGGGTGTCTGCATTTCTGTTGGATACATACCCTTAACCCAATCTAATCAGGCATCCTACAATGCATGCCATCGCTGCTGTCACAGCATTTTGGGGCAATTTGTTGCGATTTTACCGATTTTCGAAAAATTGTTAAAAAACTATGAAAGTTAGAAACATAGTTTGAACGTTCTTGGAAAGATAAATTTAAGTATTTTCCTACCTGAAATCCGTCTGTTGCTGACGGGGTGTGGAAGACTGTGTTGAATTATGTCACCAAAGTTAATGTGTTTATTGACACCAAACACTCGATCGCGTATTACAGCCGTCTGCGGCACTTGTAATCCACACACATTTATCGTCTTTCCCCTCCTCACTAAGGTTAGTGAGGATCATTTTTTTGTCTTCGGAAGATAAATTTTCGAACATTTATGACCAGACATTCGAAAATGGCGGCTGGTCATTTTTGCCCGCTCACGAGATACCACATTGTGAAGAGCACAGAACTCTCAAAACCTGTCTAGTTTGTGGTCTAAGGGAAGGAACTCTGTAGAGAAATGATTCTAGAATAGGAAAACACGAGTGACATCCCTTTCAAGTGAACCACTTTCGTGTTTTTAGTCGGCGCAAAATGGTGAGCACAGCACCAAAATCCAAGCGCAGTGATCACGCTATGGACCACCGCACCACCACTTGGCCAGCGCAGTGATGGGTTTGGGTTAATTATCTTCAGTGTCTCTTAGTGGTTCTCCGAATAAACAAAAGTGTTCAGGTTAGCTGAAAAATGTGAAGAGAATATATAAAATCATGTGGCTGAGATATGGCAGTCTAGGATGTTGCAGTACAGAGTTTAATATTGTCATTTGTCTTCCTTGAAAAGAATATTCAGTGAAGTGTTTAGCAAAAGCAGGCAAAATTTTTTCGAAAGTCCTTTTAAGTATGTCTTTAGGTAACTTTGAAGTTAGAAGAACTTCATGGGAGGCAGGCTTTTGAGTATGGTATTGCAGATGTATTTTATTTCCTTATGTATGAAGGAAAGTGCTAAGATTTTTTGTTTAACTTATATACACTGTAAATGTTACAATATATTTAGCTAAGTTTTACATCAATACTTATTCGATTCTAGTTGTCAGAGTAAAATGCATTTTCTAAGTAAACCCTGAGCTCACTTTCTAAGTAATTTTCTTCTAGTTTTTTAATGGCTTGTACAAGAGCATTTTTCTTATAATGTTTCAAAATAAATCTTGTACATGTATGTCACAACACAAAGGATTTAACCTTGGAGTGAGAAATAAGTGCAGCTGTCCTGTGTGCATGAAATGTGGACAGTGCCAGAGGCTGGAAGGCCTACAACAGCAGCGTTACAGCCTGCCGCATCCTACAGACCAGGATCTGCGCTCCGTCCTTCTTCTGGCTTCCGTCCCAGCAGTGCAGCCAGACGACCAGCCTCGCTGAGTGCAGGCCGACCCAGCAGCGCATCAAAAGAAAAACCCAAGAGAAGGCCAGCATCCAGTGGTGAGCTCCTCTCCCTCCCCCTCCAACACACACACGCACATACACACCCTCCCCCCATCCAAGCCACTGGAATTTTGTGTTAAAGTAGTTGTGCGACAACTCCGTGTTAGAACTGCATGTGATGTCGTCAGCACAAAAAAGCACAACACTTGGCAAATGAGCTCCAGCATTTGTTTTTCTTGAGTTTCCACTATGCCTGTGGAAGAGGATGAGCAAAGTTATCTGTTGGCAGTTCCTGGAACATCGAAATCAGTGGTGACAAAACTTCGTTATCTAAGGGAGTTAACTGTAGAAGGAACAGAGTGTTGTTGGTTATTTCTCAGTACATCATCAAACAGTATTATATTAAACTGATTGATGGTCCTGTGAATCTGCCCTCATCCAGTGAGCATGCAAGTAAATAGTTTTCCAGTTTTAGCTTGTAGGAACATTGACATCAAAAGGTTTGTGCATTTGCTAGCTAGACCTGTGGTGGACATGTTCTCACCAGATGCAACAGACGGCATGGAGGCTGTCAGTGATCTGACCTGTGGTACGGTGATCTGTGGCAATCCTTCGAAAGCCCTGAGGGCACGACGGAAGGCCAATGCAAGTCAAGAATCTGTTGAGAAGTCTGACCAGCATGACAGTCCTGTGCCAAAGGTAAACTCTCCCTTACACTGACCTTTGGTTGGTAAAGTGTTAACTGCCTCTAAACATAGACACAGATTCTGCTGCAGCTACAACTGTAAGTCACAGTCTTGAAAATCTTTTGCAAATCTCCATCAGCCAGTATGTGCATTGGTGGGTATGGAAGTGTGCTTGCATGTTCATATATATGCATGTGCATATACATATACAATAGCAAGGTTGGAGGTTGCTGAAGAGGTTGATAGCAAGTGTGTGTAGTTATTTTGACTTGAGTGTTTGACCATCTCATTGATCTCTTGATTCAGTCTGGTTTTTTATGGCATAAGGTACTTAAAGCTCGCTGAACAGCTCTTTGAAAACAAGGCACAGTAGAGAACATCTTGGGCTAATGGAATTTTAATGCCTGAGGAAGCTTTTTTATTTTATTGGTTTGTGTTTTGACGTCCAATTTCTTTGAATGGAGCACTACAGTACACATAGATGAGGTCACTTCCAGGTTACCAATGTACATTGCATTTGTTCCAACTACAGCTTAATTTCTTGAAAGCTTAGAATACATGTATCACTTTTAATGTTGACCGTCTACACAGCTTTTCTTCAGTTTATGTTATTTCCATTCACAGAATTTCTCAACTGTTAATGCCTGTGTGACAAAACAACAATTTCTCCATAACCCTTATGCTGAAAATTAAACTTTGGACCATGCCTTGTTGTCAAGACTTTAATGTATTGAGTTTGTGTAGGCAGCACTCTTGGAAACACAGGACAGCTTCAAGCCTCAAGACAAACTTGATGTTGGCCCCATCGAAGACAAAGATATCAGTGACTTGCTGCAGGAATTACAGTCTTGGAAAATGGAGCATGAAAGGTCAGTCGACCAGTTGACGTACATGTACTTCAGTTTGTACTCAAACTGTATTGCTTTCTGTTCATTGGGTTTTAAAAACGTTTAAGCAAGTTTATTTTGCAGTATGTTGAAGGGAACATCTCTGTGTATTTACAGGGAAATATATGGTGTGATTTTACCATCTTTTGGCTAAATATTTTAACTTGCTCATACGTCATGTCCAGAATGTTTGAATTACATGTCTAATCCTGTGTTATTAACTTCTTCTATAAATGTGTTTACAAATCATTGATGTTCATGCTCGTAGTTAACGTTTGCCATCTGTCCTGTCTGTTGCAGAAGACTTGAAAAAATCAGAGAATCCAAAGCACCACAGGTGTTTAAAATTGAGCACAGCGATCAGCTCAGTGTTTTTGGCAGTGACGTTGACAGTGGGGTTGCCCTCGCGAATGACTTTGACGCGTTGAATAGCGATGATGAGGACTTTGACGTGGACTTCAGACCCAGTTCTGCTATGCGTCAGTACCAGCAGCAGCTGTCTAGAAGGAATGACAGAACATTGGTGCACCAGCAGGGTCCAGATGCACTGGAAATAAATGGTGTCTGGCCTGGATCATTCTTGGAAGGAACATCTGTAGACAGATTGCTTCCACAAGACAGTTCTGTGGACCCTGTGGTCAAACCAAGACCTGCCAAAGAAAGTAACATCGAGGAGTTGCAGGCATATGAGAAGTCTCTCGATGAAGACGAACATCTCCTTAAGGAGTATGAAAGACTGAAGGACCTGATGAAGCAGAGTGATGCACCGTTGGAGGGAGGGAGGCTGGCCACCAAAAAGGGGGGCCTAAAGGAGATTCGGCCTCCCAGTGCTGGTCTTCAGCAAGTTAACCGTCCTCCAAGTCCAAGGACCATGCCAGTCTCTGGCCTTCAGTCTCCAAACAGCCCTACAAGCAAGGGTTCCTTTCTGTCATTTGCCAAAGAACGGCAAAAGAAATTAAGGTTGGAACTTTCACGTACTGTGTCATGCCTTGGTGTGCGTCACTGTTTTGATTTGCCAAGTGAAGATATGATAACTTTTTCATTCCTCAGTTCTGCTTCTATGTACTTGTCAGAAGAAATGGTACACTGAGAATAACAGTAAAGCTACTGTAAAATGTGGATCTGTTTTCTGATATTAGTTTGAGTATTGAACCTTTAAAAGGAATGAATACATTTACAAAACAAACTCGTCTGGCTGAGGAAAAAAGTGGTACTTTTTTAGATGGCCTTAGGACTCAAGATGGCTATAAACCTCTCTCACTGGTTTAGCTTGAAAGACCAACAGTTTTATATATATGTGAAAAGAACGATTGATTTATGGCACAAAAAAATGATAAATGTTGTTATCAAATCTACTAAAAAAAAAGAAACCACTTTCCTGCTCGCCTATTTCCTAATCTGCATGGAAACTTTCCTTTCTAATCCTAATGCATCATGCTACACCGTATTTAATAAACTGTAGTTTGCATCTCTGTTACTCCTCTTCGTCATCAGTGTTGCTTTGTTTCCTGGCCAGAAGTGCTCATTACTGATTGTGGTTTATTTAAAAGCTTTTTGTTCATTTCCAAAGGGTTGGGCCCACCGGATTGCCAGGATCATCCCAGCAGCCATCGGTGTGGGATGTTATCACACCCCCTATTAAATTAGGTCTGGCAAGTCTGCGACCTGCATCTGGACAGACATCTCCTAGCGCTGGAACCTCAAGTCGAATACGAAGACAGCTGCCAGAAGTGCCAACACTTCCATCGCGGCCCCCAGTGTCTAAATCCTAACCAGTGTAAACCCTTTCCAGTGAAATGATGTAATCATTCCGATTTGCTGCCGACACTGTTTGGAACTTTCCACTGGGACTTGACTCGGATGCTGCTGATGTTGGGCCTGTGTTGGTGTGCATTTTGCTGACACTGCTTGATTCATTCTGCCAGCACGGATGGGCTTTTGTAATAAAAGCTTTAAATTGGAACAAACAGTCGTCATGTTGGATCTGTGATATATCGCCAGTTTTACTGATCAAGAAAATTAACTGTAAGGACTTGTGTTTACAGCTGGCCTCAATCCAACTGCTGGAGCAAGTTCGTTTTGAGAACTCCTTTTCACCCCTTGATAATTTTACCACACATTATGAATGAGGAGTCAGTTTTGAGAGTTGATTTCAAAGTCTTGTTCGATAGTTTTTCCATTTTTTCCTTTTGTTTGATATTTTTGTGTTCTCCCCTCCCCCACAGATAACATGAAGGTCTGCAATGAATTTTTTTTAATTGGTAATGACTGGAACAATCTGATTTGTTTCCCTGGTTACATTTACCACAGCATGTCATGCCATTTAACAGTTTTCGTCCACTCCGGGGCCCATCTGTTTATTTATCAAACAACATGGTTGAAAATGGATACTTTTGCATATATCAAATGATGTATTTCCTGAGGCTTGTTGGCACTTGACTAATATTGAGATGTTCGTATTTGCATGAACATTACCACATTTTGAAACGGAGGAGATTAAAAATAAGAGCATTGGTAAATAAAAGTATTAGCAAGAAAAGAAGGGAAAGTGGATTGCTTTTGTATAAAAACTTCTTTCATTTGAAGATAGGGCTAGGATTTTGTGTGTGTGCCAGACTGATTTAAGGAGATAACAGACACTTTGCTTTCGTTGATTTTTAGGCTAGTTTCCAATCACCATGCCAGTAACTGGAGTGTTATGTTAATATCTAAAGTGATTTATTTTTCATGTCATTTTCCCTAAAAGCAGCACTATTTTTAACCAAACAGACTTGGCTAGTTACTGATTAGTGCACAGATAATAGTATTATTGCTGTGATACTGCCTCAAAAAGTTAGCTGTGCCATTGCTTCATAAAAACTTTTGAAATGTCAGAATTAAAGATGCATGTTTTTAACACGATATTGAGCCACTGTTTGGGAACTGGAAGTATATAAGTTAAAAAATGTCACATATCCTATGTTTGCACTTAAATGCCTGGTTTAGTTATTGGTTTGTATTTTATGCCAGTCAATGGATTGATTTGGTCTGTAAATTAATATTGGCTGCTCTGTTTACAGATAATGGAGTTAATAACTGTTGAGAACCATTTAGCCTCTCGTTTATTGTTTCAAGCTTTGTTAGATTTTCAGCAGAAGTTGTAGCCCCAGAACTGCTAAAAGTTTCATAAGATTTCAGAAACGGAAAGTTATACGGAATAGATAAACCTGGTGCTACTGATTTTCCGTCATTATCTTTGACCATGCCAGGTGATGATGTTAAAGTTATTGTGATAAGCAAAAACCAGATGCTGGTTACAGCAAACTCTCTTCAGCAGTGATGATGTTAAAGGTATTGTGATAAGCAAAAACCAGATGCTGGTTATGGCAAACTCTCTTCAGCAGTGATGATGTTTTCACCCGAGGAAAACTGTTGCCGTCTTCATTGGAGATAATGGGCATTTTCTCAGGAGCAGTTGCTTGTCAGTCATGTTCTTCACACTGTCAGTCATCAACTGCTGGCACAACAGGGCAGCAGGGTTGATGTCATCCCACCACTGTTCCCACGCTGCCTCCCCCTTTGGCCCCTTAATGTATGCCAAAAGACCACAACGACTGTGGCACAGCCACACAGGAACTGTCCACTAACTGGTCAGTTCAAGCTAAAGACAAGCTGATTAGGGTCAGCTGTGCTGTTCTGTAGCTGTTGGGAGCGTCAGGTAACCAGCATAGTTAAGACATAATAATGATAAAACATGCTGTGTCCAAAACTTTTTTTTTTTGCTGAGGAAAAAAGCTATAGCATTCTTTTGTCTCAGTTAAGACCCGATTCCGGTGCATTTTCAAAAGTTCTTAAGAGGGAGGTTTTACTGTACTGCTGATAAAATGTCTATTATGTAAATATTGTCATGATTTCTTTTGATGAAGGGCTTTGTTTAGTTTGGTTTTTTTGTGGGGGGGGGGGGATCATGCGTAAAGGTCAAGCAATCCATTTGTCTGATCTTCTAGCACCAGTCTGCATGTGGAGTTTAGATGGAGAGTTGTGTGTTTGACTACAAAAACTGCATACTGTGGATAACGTGCTTGCAGAAGATGTAAATTTACTTTGTAAAAATGTCATACTTGCTTCTGAGGAGGAATATGATTTCTTTTTAATCTTGGAAAGTTGTAATAATCACTCTTACTGTCCTTGAAGTGGCAAACTATTTCTGTATCCAGCGAAGTCAGCATGATGCAGCAAACATACCAGTCAGGCTTCAGATGGTAGAACTGTATTACATCGAACTAAAGTATGTTTCACTCCATAGTTAAAAAATATGCCATCTTGCCTCATAGTAGACAGTTTAAACTTTAAACATTCATCCAAAGACAATATGTCATTACTTTCATTTTTCTTCAGAGATGGGGCATATTTCTTTAAGTAAATATCCACGAGCACATACCACTTTTTTCTTCTGATTTAGGTGTTTGAGCAAACTGCTTTAAGAGACTTATAAATGTCAAAACCTAAGAATATCTTAACACTTTAAAAACTTTATTTCTGTCTTGGATTGATTGGTTGCATGTGGTAATTATGACTGCTTGATTAAAAAAATTAAAATGCTTGCTGAACTGAATTGTGTGGTGATTTTTTAGTTCTTTCACCTCCCCACTCCACCCACGCCACCTAACTGTAGGATATCTGCTTCATGTACAGATACCTGACAGACAAGACAGTTTTGACTTTAAAGGTTGCTTGCTGTGTAAGGAAGGTAGATTAAACGAAACATCTTCATGAAGAAAATGCGTTTAAAGTCAACAAAATAATTCCAATATCCTACCCGCCGACCATAATCTGTTTGATGGTTTAACCAAACATTTCTTTTGTCATAGTTGCATCATGCGAGTTCGCTTTCGTTATTTTTTTACGAGGAATGGGGCCCCCACACATAGCACAGTTCTGACTGGATCAACTTTTCAGTAGTGGAAGAACAGCCTCGAAATTCTGCACGAAGCCTTCATGCAGGAATGCCAGAAGATCGTGTGTTTCTGCAGACTTTTGTGTTCAGCTTTGGGGCTGGGGGCTGGGAACCCAACATGAAACAACGGGGCTATAGTGGGGTTGGTGGGGGGGGGGGTAGACTCTCTGCACGAACTGCCTTTTTCTGACGTATAAGCGCGACATCAGGCTACAGATAAAGTGCATTGGGTCGATCCCTAAAACCCACAAAAGTGATGACGTAAATTGGTAAATCGGAAAGTTCTCATACAGCTATATAGAGGCCATATTTGCTGAATCACTTGACATTTCTCCTGAGTTGCACACTTGACTGAACCCATGATAGCTGTATAAAATTGATCCTGAGCTGCATGTTACAAATTATAGTTTTCCCTTTGTCTATGGGAGTCAAGTTTCTGAACGAAGATAAGCTCCCCTATATAACTCCAGGTAAGAAATCAGAATGTATTAACTCACTTGTTTTCAGTTAGACCTTATTAATAGCTGCGTATCTTGCTACCTCTTCATTTATTTTTTTGTGTTTCTTGCAAAGAAAGAAAATCGGAAATCCCACGTGCACTCTCCCCCCTAACCCCCACCCCCCAAAAATAAGCACAAATCACCCTTGTCACCGTCAACTAACTCTCACAATAACTTGTGCATTATAAATTCCACATGAAAATCTAAACTTGGTAAACTACTGCTGGAGAAATTTTTTTTTGAAGTCTTCCCAATCTTTCTAGGAATAACGGTATATCACTCACGCGCGCGTCCTCCCATTCACTACACCAACACGACAAACAACGATAACATGGCAAAAGTTTCCAAAAAATCTATATCTTAGGCAATTTGGCAGATTCCAGAACTCAACAACGCGCTGAAGTCTCAGGTGCATATTTTTATGTTAAAAAGAAGAGAGAAAAGAACAGTTTAGTTTCTGTAGGCTTTACCGTTTTATAGAGTGTGCTGACTTCACCACAATAATCTACTTCAGAGCATTAACAAGAAAACACAACAAAGAGCGAACACGTTGCAAATATCACATCGAAATGGCAATCGACTGACTTCAAATACAGCCAGAATACATAAGGAAAGTCAACAATATATCAAATATTGTAGTCGCCAACAGAAAGATTTGTCCCGGGCAGTATGCCAGTGTATACCAGTATGCCAGCGTATACACCCAGTGTATTATCATGCGTGAATGCCATGCATTTCGCACTTTGAACAGATGTTTGTTTACTTACGTAACTGCATGCTTACAGGTAGGAAAAAGGACATTGCCTTATTTTGCTGTAGAAGCCTGGAACAGTACGTTGCATCATCGCCGAGGTGCATACTGATCAAATCCCGCAGTATTAGAACAAAAACGTTGGTGTATGTACGTCGGGTTGTAGATGTAGACGGTATGGTTGCCTGTGTGCGTGCACGCGCGTGTACAGGCATGAGTGTAGAATTGCATGTCAGCTTAAGAAGTCTTCAAGATTCACAGAAAGACGTTATCATAGTCTATAAGCGACTGAACAAAACTACCCATAAAAACCGATCCTACAAAGACGCACACGGCAGTTGAACTCTTCTTGACTACTTGCATAAGTCTTCCGTAACGGCGTACAGATTTTAGTAATTAAAAAAAATGAATCTTATAAATGTTGTGTTTACCCAGCCTGTACACTCGGCTGGCCTAACGCAGGCCAGAGCATGCCACAAGCGGCCAGCGTTAGGGCCTACAAATACATGCTACCTTAATTAACAGGTATCTCAAAATTCAGGTAGGCTACGTGTGCGTGTATGTGTGGGTGCGTGTGTGTGCGTGCGTGCGTGCGTGCGTGCGTGCGTGCGTGTATGCGTGTGTGCGTGTGTGTGCGCGCATGCGCAAAAGATGGAGAGGACGCATAATTTGCAGTCTTCGAGAAGAGCAACAGATAACCTTTACCAAATTGGGACAAAAACAGACACTCGGCGTTCGCGGGGCGTTGTGTCTGTTGGCATTGTTTCGTCGGCTGTCTGTTTTTGTCCCACCTTGGTAAAGTGTGTTTCCGTTACTCTCATTGTCTTCATTCCGAGTAGCAGTCATTCGTTTTGATATTTGTTCCAGTCTTTGCCTCATCAGAGACCGAGATCGAGACGGGGAACTGGGGGATGGGGCTGAACAATTGAAGAAACGGACAAAACTCTCGGACACGTCGATCGCGTCCTAGATATATAATTATGTATTGTGTAAAACATAATTATCACTTATGGAGCCTCAATCTAATGGTTTGTAAAACAAACTTAAGCAGAACTATGAAGTCTATGGCACTTGGTCTGCACGTCTAAACGCGATTTCAAGCGAAATGATTTGATGAAAAAAATATATCCAGTGATGTTATGTTCACCGAGAATATTTTTTTTTAATCCTTAAGAAAAGATTTTTAAAGGGATTAAAAAAAAGATTTTGAAAAGCGGGGCAGGGGCAGAACGAAAAGAAAGTGAAAAAAGACGATACAGCTTTGGTAAATTCGTGTGCGTGATCCGAATTCGTCAAAGAGAATCTCCATGTTCTCTGTACAATGCTGTTCGGCCAGCTCCTGTATGTTATTGCTTTGACGAGATCTTCCATCCAATTTTTTCGCCATACTCTACTGACGACGAGAACTGGTGCGCAAAAGGATTAGGAGACTGGGTAGGCAAGAGAAACCAGTACAACAAACCAGAAGACAGGTAGGGAGGAAGTAGGGGCTCAGGAGACGGGGGAGGGGATAGCGCGGGCATAGAAAAGAACGCGGGGCTGCGGGTATCGTTATGGATCCACCCTTGATCACTCCCGTTCAGATTTTTCATCTTCCAAGCTGAACCGTTCCCAGAATGACGTCGCAGGCAGTCCTGCGTGTCCTGATGCATAGCGTCTTTATCGGTGCGGAAAATGAATGGAGCTGTCGATTGGGTTCACTAAATGTGTCTCTTTCTGCTCATGGATGCACGTAACTGTACTCTGCTGGTACACTTCCACGTTCACCTTTGCAGATGGACGCCAAGCGACTAGCCGATGATTAGTCTAATCATTTGACCGACCCGAACGCCCTCTACACAGGCTCGGAGCACAGCACATCGATGCCCAAAAATTAAACATTCACGCGAAAACGAAACACTTGTTTCTCCATTTTTACGGAATCGAATCGAGTGAATCGTTCAGGATATTTCTGTGTTTGCCCAAACGGACGTAAACTGGAGAGTGAGCCTTCCCGCGTCTCTTCAAGGCTATCTTGGCTGATGTATCTTGAAGCCTGTCCGCGAACGCAAGTCGGATATATGAATAGTGATGAAATGTTTTTAAAAAAATGAAAGACGGCTGAAATCCACACAGGCAGATCAAGTAATCTTAAACTTATTTTTCCGATTCCCTGTGTTTATAAATTGTACTACCCACAGAAATGCTTATTAAAAAAACAGAATCACTAATAAAGATAATCATACTCATCATAAGAAGACGACCAAGAAGGATAACAATGTCTCGCAGATCAGTGTGAGAATTATCTTGTCAACAAATGTTTCAGTGCTGTTAAACTCCTGTGTTCGTGCCCTCATGTACCCGTGTCTTGGCCCCTTCCCGTCTCCGCTATGATGTTGCGCAGAAGAGAGATTACTCATGCGCCGAATCGAGAGACCCATCCGGTAGGTCCATCCCAAGCCGCTCATCTGTGACATTTGAAGGGTCTGTCTCTAGGTCGGTCCCCGAAGTCCTTCATCTCTGGCACCTGCGGTATCAGTCAGAGGTAGGTGACTTGCGTTGTCACTTCAAACGTCTGCAACACAACAGGTAAAAGGCTCTTGGGTTTTTTTTCATATGTTAAACTTGGGGTTTTCAGCCAGCGACTGGCCCCCTCATAACTGGATTTGCCATGTACAATGCGGGTGTAAATAAACACCAACGAAATAGAAGCGTTTAAAGTAACTCTTTGAAATAACGTCTGTGGACACAAAATCAAACTCTACATTTTACTGAAATGCTTCACAGAAACTGCAGTAATATGAAAACCCAGGAAACAATAGCAGTTGAAGGTAATGACCAGAGACACCACAAAGCCATAGTCGAACTCGCGCGCGTACGCGCATGCGTGCGAGTATGTCTGTGTGTTTGGGTGCGGGATTACGTGTAATGAGTGTGTGTCTTCATGAGGCAGTAGTATGGCTTTAAATAGTTTTATACGTTGTGCTTGCGTGCAAATACGTGCGAGTGTGCGTGCTCATGACGATACGGTTTGACTGTTGGTGTTTGAGAAGTGTTTATGTGTAATATATGTCTTCGATGAAATGAAGGAAATCTTTGTGACCATATATCCTGTGCTCGTACAGAAGTAATTCACGGATTTTTCTTGTCCAAAGGATGTGAAAGATGCTTTCTACAAGTGAAGATTCTGCTCATGTTCTGACAGTACATAGAATTAATGTTCTAACAGTACATAGAATTCATCTTCTGACAGTACATAGAATTCATGTTCTGACACTACATAGAATCATATTCTGAAAGTACGTAGAATCCATGCTTATCTCCAACTGTCCCTGCTGCAAACTCCAGCACAGACCCTACCAAGAATATAAACACCTGCGCTTTGAGTTAATCACTGGCCGAAAAAGCAACGTTTTGAGAAAGGAATTAATTAGTTACGTACCACATAATTAGACCCACGACCCGGCACACTTCGAACTGATGCTTTGCTCTGATATTTCGGTGGCAACCTCTCTTCCCATGATTCCTTTGGGGATTCCAGAACCTCCTCCTCGCCGTTGGGGGTCGTTGGCGACAGGTTGGCCAGCGGAATGCCGCTGCCCGAGGCCAGACCCGCCAAAGTCTCTGGAGATTTGCTTTGACCGCCGTTGGCCGTCGCGCCGTTGGGGCTGGCAGCGCCGGCAGTTCGTTGGGCTCTGTGCGTGGTGAAGCCGTTGTTGACGTAGAATATACTTCCGCTTCCGTTGGGGGCGCTGACGCTGTCGAAAGGCACGTCTCCGTACTCTGCCTCGCACGCCTCCGCGTGGTTGTCCAGGCTGGCGCTGCGGCGGGGCACCGTGTAGCTGCGCGTGACCTTGCCTCGCCGCTTGCCAGAACGAGGCTTGCTGGCGCGCGCGGCCTTCTTGTTCTTGAGCTCCAGCTGCTTGTCCAGCTCGATGGCGGCGTCTATGGCCTCCTCCTGGGCCTTCTTTGCCTCCGGCTCGTCCTCGTGCTCCGCCGGGTCGCGCAGGGCGTCCTGTGGGCATAAAGAGCGTGTAGGTGGGCGGGGAGAGGGCAGCAGGGTAAACGAAGCAGGGGGAGGAGGGCGTACGTACTTATGATTAGATGAAGGTCAATGTCCAGGTTTGGATTGCATGGGCGTCTTATCGGGTGTCCATTGTAAAGATGCACCTAAAATGCACACGACCGCTCGTGTGACAGGAAGAGCAGGTAGGAACGTCCGTGCCACCCAAGCCCGGGGTGAAATGGACGACCTTCCGGTCATAAATGTCGTGGTACGGTATTTTTTAACTGGAAGAATTACGTCGAACATGAACAAGTTAGGGTGAACCTGTACGCTTGCAAATTCGTCTGATCAGAAAACGAAAAAGAAAACAAAACAATAACAACAGCAAACTTCTGTACGTTCACCCAGCTGGTTATACGAGCACCTTTTTGAAAGTATGACAGGAGATTTGACTGCCCGTCTAAGCCAGCCCTGTGCTACAGTGGAGTTCACGAATACGAGAATACGAAGGGGGGGGGGGGTTGTATGAATCCTTCTTGAAATAATACTGTTTCAACTAATCTAACATCAGACGCAAGAACTTTTTAAAAGTCTCATAATGTACGTGTTCGTTGGGAGCTCTAGTCCCCTCCCAATTATTAATCTCTTTATCTTCCCGTCAGGTCTGTGATATTAATATTTATCTTGATGATAAATGCCATTATTCAGCTTATTCGATATATTCGTCTACATGGCTGCGTTTTTCTTTACGGTGCAAAATCTGGGGACACCATCTGTTTCTGCAGCAAAAACAAATAGCTGAATAAGGGCACGGCGTGACAGACAGAAGGGAAGAATGTGGCACGGACAACAAATTACATGGTCTCCCTGTTACATTTCTTCATTATAATGGCCCGTGGACGCACACAGACGTACAAGCAAATACACGTCTGACCACGTAAACACACACGCGCACTCATACACTTCCCGGAGCAAAGTACTGAATATGTTTTTGAGTTCCTTTCCGCATCCACCCCCACCACGGGTCCTACCGGAGGATGGCGGAATAAGTCTAAGGGGAAGGGAGGTAACCCCTCACCGCAAACAGACGTCCGTATATCTCGTCTTCGCAGTAAGCATCCTTGCCGAGCGCAGACACCAGCATTATGGTCGTACAGGAAGTGACCGCATTCAGGGTGGTGCTGCGCCTGCCCAGACCATCTGCAGCAGGTCTTATGACGTCATGATTCATTCATTGATCTATTGATGAATGGATCCATGAATGTATGGGGTGTACACGTACACAGCTTGCAAAGTGAGTATATGTCAGGCTTAACTTCACATCATGCATTTCAAAACTGGAAATCGAATCGAGTCCACCAAGAGTCCGGTAAACAAACATTGCCTACGAGAAGGGACAGAAGGACAGAAGGCGCGAAACAAGTTGCCTTCCCTTGTCACGAACCTGTCTGCGAGAACGTGACGAACAAAAATGTGGTCTAGCGGTGCAACGGAATGAGTGGCAGAGCCCGAAAATTGACTTTCTTTAGCAGAATCTTTAAGCAAGCCGACTTCCAGGTAAAGAAAAACGTTTACAGTTGGAAATGCTTTTTTTTTTCGTTGGGTAACGCTTACAGTGTGCGTGTTAAGTATTAACTCTGAAGTCTGGCTGCGTACCAGCCCGCCACAGGACCTCGCGTGCAAATATAATCCAAGTTATAGTCTGACTTTGAATGACGGAGCGAACGTTTGCGAACATTGAGGATCATCACTCAAATGCTAAGATCTTATGAAATGTCTCAGAAGTAACCTACCTGGACCCACCACCATGCAACGTGATGTCGGCCGGTAGTCCAACAATGTCGGCCTGCTGTCGGACGACATATATTACTCTACATGCTGCCCAATCGACTGCCGAAAAATCAGTTGAGGGTCTCTGCCACTCCTTTCAGGTGGGTTAAAGAGTAGGGAAGCTAGGTATGTCACAAAGGTCAGGAGAGACGTGCAAGAAACTTGTGGATTTATTATTCTGTAAATATTCTTCACATTTCTTTGTCGAAAAAAGTATTAGCAATGCATTGTAGACGGACTTAGTGACATCATGAAAATATCTGTGCAAGCGCGAGCGAGTGAGTGAATAAACGAGCAAACGAGTGAGTGAGTGCATATCATGAAATGGAACAGTGCTCATGAGTAGGTGGAGGAACATGGGCACTTACACAAACAGGCTGTTATTTCCGACTCTGGGAGGTGTGAATTTCGACAAAGGGCGACCAAGAGCTGAACATCTTTCTGGAATTGGGAGAGAAGTCTTAATTGCAGTTTGTACAGGTCGCCAACATTCATTTACACCAATAATAGACTAACAAACAGGACAGTACAGACAAATAACACTTCAGTTAAAATATGCAATAAAAGCAGAACCCTCATGGATTAGAACAGACATGCAGATGCAGGTACACGCTCCGTATACAATACGTGACCACATGCGCACGCACACTTAGGTATGTCATATAACAGGTATACAATATCAAGATATCTACAGAATGCGTTGAGGGGGACAGGGTAGTTCATGAACACAGAGACTGACGACGTACCCTTATTTCTGTGAGCAAAGTCTGCAATTTGGCGTTCTTGAAATCTGCTTTCTTCTTTGCCCGCTTCATGTTCATCATCTCGATGTGGTGTTTATGTTTGATCGTCATCAGAAAACCTGAACAACATAATCACCAATCATCATTCATCAGGCGTCTTCGTAATCATTGTCGTCTTCCTCCTCCTCCTCTTCCACAACAACAACAACAACAACGACGACGACGACAATGCGCCGTCAACACACTCAATATTTAATCCTGCCTGTTTGGGGAATGAGATTTTAAAACGTTTCGATCTTATTAATGATTACGTTGTTCCTCTGCAAGAAAATGATAAAAATGGCTTTTAACTTGCACTCATGCAATGCACACGCACGCTCTCCGAAAACGTGGCTTTTCACAAAGAGGAAACATGTTTTTATCGAATGCTTAACGTTTTCACGGGAGAAATGAGTGTCTGTTTCACGCGTAAAACCGCATTTCGGTTAGTGACACGCAAGCACGCAGACATATGAACACGTAGAGAAAAACAGACAAATCCACACGCACGCATGCACGCACGCGGACCCACAGAGAGAGAGAGACAGACAGACGCTCGCGCATCACATAAATGGACATCCATGACGTGCATTTCGTTTTGTTTCAGAGAAATCAGACTTGCAAACTACAGGACTTAATTCCTCCAGCTACTAACGAGTAACGATTGGCCGCGCCTTCCTCCCTACTCACTCCCCCACCCCACCCCCGTCCAGAAACTGACACAACGGAAAAATGAGGATTGGACAGAGCGAGGAACGCGCAGTCCAAGACGTGGAAGCTCGTCTCTTTACACCGAGCGTTCGCCAGGGTGGGGTAGGGGTGGGGGCGGGTGGGAGCGGGATATGGGTCGAAGGTGGAGCGACAGACAGCCACGGGAACTCACTGTTGACGATGCGGACGACTCGCTAGGGTGGGGTGGGGTGGGGTGGGAGCGGGATGTGGGTCGAATGTGGAGCGACAGGCAGCCAAGGGAACTCACTGTTGACGATGCGAACGACTCGCCAGGGAAGGAGCAGGACCAAGATGGTGGCGGCATCTTTCCCCGTCTCGTACCAGCGGCTGTCTAGAAACACGAAGTCCAGCGCGAACGACGCCAGCACTATGAAAGCGTCGAACACCTGCAACGATCAGGTGAGGCATCACTCGCGCGGAAATCTTTCAATCACTCAGGCGCTCGTACAGCCGGCATTCGCTCTCCTGCGACGAAAAGGTGCGTCATCAGTCACACAATCCCTTTGATTAAGTCAGTCGTCGTGGTTCGATCGCTCGATCACAGGTTTCGATCTCTACCACAGGTTGTCGTTTATTCAGCAGTCGGTGATCTAAAACGAGCGGCTAGGTTATCAGTCACGCAATTCGTTAGTCAGGTGGCTGTGTGTCGGTTATTTATTCTTTCATCAACGTCCTTGTGGGCGGTTTTATAAACACTTTGATCCTTGGAAGGCTGATTTATTTTTAATTGTAAGGATTTTTTCAGTTTTCATGTCTGCTACTAAAAAGTTACTCTTGTCCCATTATACATTAATTTAATATTCCCCCATAAGATAGCATCCATTGGTTGCTTGACATTAAACAATACAGCTGTCTTTCCCTACATCTCATTGTTATTTTTCTCATAATATCGTAAGCCGACACAGCACATCTGCACACAGAGAAGCATCTATTCACCCAAAAGCGTGCACACACAAGACAGCTTCTATTCACTCCCTCCTTCACTCACTCACCCACCCACCCACTCACTCGCTCACCCACCGACCTGCCCACTTACTCGGACTTTCAAAGAACAAAAGAAACCTACCTCAAAGCGTTTCTTCAGGAAACCTGTTCCCATGCAGACAAGCTTGGCCAGAGTCTGAGGCAAAACAAAACCATTGTTAAAGTCAAAAGTTAATAACATGTCGGCATACACAGCCATTTAACAATATCTGTAATCTTGCTGCCTTTTATCTGCTCTTGCAGTCACCAAAATAGTTATTCATGACTCATGTTCGTCATTGTTTTCTCCCGTTTTCTTGTCCATGTGTCGTAGTCCTGTTAGTTATGAGTTAAGTGCCTGAGAAGACTTGCTGACAAACTAGGCTTCCATTCTGATCAGTTAAATGCAAACCCGAATGCCTATTTTCCAGTCAAACGAAAATCGATTCTCGCAGGGCAGAGAACGACGAACAGTGTCTTTGATGTCAACGTGTCATTGAAATCCGGCTGGAACCGGCCAGCTAGACGTTTCTAACCGAGGAGCTGCGCAACTTCCACGTTCCTGCCCGCGATCGACCTACCGAATGCATTGATCGAAGGTTTTGTCAGTGTTGGCAAACTCGTGCGGGTCACAGTTCACGATCAGCCTGATTAAAGACCACGCTGTTGCTCAGCATCCTTCACCCCTCCGTCCTTATCCTCCCCACCCACCCCAACATCTCTTCCCTTCCCTTCTCTTCTTACTTCTCTTTAGGATCAGCCAAATCTCCGCGTCGAAGTATATTTAAAAGATTGTGACCTGGAGACTGCAGACTACAGATAAGACAGAAATGCAATATCTCGCATTCGATGGATGATGTGAACCGGGTGCAGCCTACCTAGCTCTCTACCTACTAGATATCTGTCTACCTAGACGGTTGGCATCCACTCAATACGAGATATTGCATTCATTTCTGCCTCAGTAGGGGCTGTAGCACACCCCATGCAGTCGGCAATGCTGAATCACCTACAAAGACGGAACCTAACCCCCCCCCAACCTCCTTCCCACCCCCCAAGAAAGAAAAACTTCACAACCGAGATTTGAACGCCCGATTTTCAGTTCCTAAAGTCAATGCTTAACTCGCTACAGAGCAGTTCGCCGGATTCTGTTCATTTTAACCATAAGATGCTGCACGAGACCAGACGTCACAATGCAGGTTCTTATCGCTAGAATGAAGACAGCATGGCGATTTGGTCCGTATCTTAAACGATTAGCGGATATGTTTTGAAAAATCATAATTCACACTGACGCTATATTTCGACTGTGGCTTCAACGCCTGCCAATGCCACTGGTGATCTAGTTCGAATGCGTTAGCTAAAGGGTTGGGTCATTAGACTGAAGATACAGTGTTCGATTTTCGTATCTTCCGTTCAACTTTCCATTTCTTTGTTTTTCTTTTTTTTTTTTTTTGTTTGTTTGTTTGTTTTGTTTTGTTGGCCGACGTTTATGTGTATGCTGTCAGATCCTTGTTCAGTAGGCGATTTAGCATTGCAGACTGCACGGTAGCGTGCTACAGCCCCTGTTGAGGAGGCAGAAATGATTACAATATTTCCTATACGAACCGGGTGCTATCTAATCTACCTACCAACCAACCAACCAACCAACCAACCAACCAACCAACCAACCAACCAACCAACCAACCAACCAACCAACCAACCAACCAACCAACCAACCAACCTGCCTGCCTGCCTGCCTGCCTGCCTACCTACCTACCTACCTTCCACTCACACACACACACCTACTGTCTGTCAAATTTGTGTTCTATGACTCTGTGGTGGATGTATACCAACATCGTTTGGCCGTGCTGTTCAACAAAAACAGAGGAAATGTTAACGGGTGCGTTCTTTGCGGTTATTGAAACATTTTGTTATTCCCAGCCTGGTTGCGTCATATGTTTTGATCTCTGTTCTTCCCGATTCTTGTCGACTTCAAGTTCCCGCACTTCATTCAGAGGCTGACGAGACTTTCAGGTACAACTGCACTGATCAATAAACTCAAAGAGAGTCCTTATTCCTTTTGCGTGGTCCACAGACGCGGCCAAGTGTCTTTCAGTAACATTTACAATATTTCAGACAGCGCCCTGCTGGACTCTTCGTGAATGGTGAGCACTGATTCCTGATCACAAGGAACGCTGGGCCCCGAATGAGAACCCATGGAAATGTACAGGTGTGGACTGAGGATATATGGTTAGTTCAGGGCACACACTCCTAGATACCAGACATACGAACTGTAAGCCATCAGTCAAATATAACTATTTCAATGAAAGGAAGATATAAGAAAAAGACAGACAGAAAGACAGAAAACAAAATCAGCACATGCGTTGAACCTCTAAAGACCTGTCTCGAAGATTTGGGATTATTTTATGAGGTTTTTTGTAGGTCTTGTGATTTTCTATAATGCTTGTGAATTTCTTGCAAGCTGCCACTCTCATGTCTCCCAGTTCAGGTTCCTGTTTACAGCCTGGTTGAACGTCTGGCGACCCACTACCCTGTCAGAATTCCTCATTTTATTGTCACCACGCTCTTTGCAGAAAAAAGGACACATTTCTGGACACTAACGTCAGCAAAAAGATCTGCATTTGTTCACGCAAACCTTCCTCGGGTGAACACTATTTTCAAGACGCAACCTGTTTATGGCACACGAACACCATGCTTACTTAAAGTGGTAGGAAACAAAGACTTTTAAAAAATCCTTCCGCGTAGGCAACCGACTAGAAAATTACTCCAACAACTTAGATAACTGCTGAGCGTGCCTGTAGATTTCCTAACAAGTGGTAAGGCGGGGAAAAACGTCTACAGCCTTGACTTTTCCCCTGAGTGAAGCTGTGTCTTCCCATTGCCGTCCATGTTCATTATGCGGCCCTGATGGACAAAATCCGCTTATGTCCTTCACTGCATTTTCTCCCTGCTGATGGTTGTTACGCAGTATTTTGGCTTTGAGTGAACTTATTTTTATACAATCTTTTGTTGAAATGTCATTCAAGGCATTTATTTGTACCTGAAGTCCCTAATTCACTGCTGCCAATTCTGGTGAGTCAGCCGTTTACTGAAAGAACATACAGTTATCTCCTTTTAGAACCTCTGCGTCTCATTATTATTCTCTCATGTATGTTATTTCTGTGGTCAGATTTGTGCCAGGGCCGTGTTGCAAAGGCTTTTGTATCCCCACTCCACCCATAAAAGGGCAAAAGATCACACAAAGCGGATTGGTCTTACGACTGATATTGGTGACCGAACCAGACCGTACATGCGGACAAGAACTCCCGTGTAACCCAGTCCTCGGCTTGTGTACACCTTATCTTCCATCTGATCTGACATCCACTGTTGGGGACTGTACGGCTTCCGGACATTTTCTCAACTTACTGCTATTCCTGACAAAATAACTGTCATCAGGTGAGACCCTAAGGGAAAACACGACTTTTTTAATGAGGCGTTTGTTAGGCATACAGAATTGTCTTGAAAATGCGACATTGATTGACGTGGGTATATTTAATAAAAGCGTCATTAGACGCCAAAGTGTCTCAAGCTGACAGGCAACTAAAATTTTTAATTAATGTCAAGGGAGTATGAATATCCCGACATTCGATGGCATTGGCCTGTGCTGTATACAACTCCTAACTCTAAAACAGCAAATTTTACGATACGCATGTTTATACTTTTCTGTCAGTGAGTATGGAAGGATATGTAAATAGGAATGGCCCCGGCGAAGTTTTTGAGTAACGCGTATTTGCACATCTTTTTTCTTTAATCCGTTTGCTCCACCGGGGAACATAGGGCCCCAACGACACTCCTCCAGCGGACTCGGTTCGCGGCGGTCTTCTTCAGCTGAGCCCATGTCCATCCGGCTGCCTTCATTTCAACCTCCGTGCACCTCCTCCATGTCTGTCTTGGCCGGCCAACTGTTCTTTTCCCTTGTGGGTTCCAGTCAAGGGCTTGCCTTGTGATGTTGTCAGAGCTCTTTCTGAGGGTGTGGCCTATCCAGCCCCACTTTCTTCTTCTGATTTCTCGGTCGATGGGGATCTGTTTTGATCTCTTCCATAGGCTGATGTTGGAAATTTTCTCTGGCCATCTGATGTGCAGGATGTTTCGGAGGCAGCGGTTGATGAAGGTTTGGAGCTTACTTGTGGTTGTCATGGTCAGTCTCCAGGTTTCCGAACCATAAAGCAAGACTGCTTTCACGTTGGTGTTAAAAATACGAATTTTGGTTTGTTGTGAAGGGGCTGTGGAGTTCCAGATGGGAGGTAAGGTGTTGAAGGCATGCCTGGCTGATGCGGCTCATGATGTCCTCATCTGCTCCTCCATCCTTGCTTACTACGCTGCCCAGGTAGACTTCCACGTCCTTGATGTCAACTCCTTGCAGCTGGATTTGGTCTTGCTGCTGATTGTTAATCTTCATGGTTTTTTATGCATATTTGCACATGATCAATATATCGCCTGACATCGAACTAAATGACAATGATCAAATGGAGCTTAAAGATCAGAAATACGCTTCAGACTATCTATATAAACTGACACAACCAGTTGTAAACGAGGTTTAAAACAATTTTCTAGATGTCTTAGGATGTACTATATCGTGAAAATTGATAGTCATAGTCATTCATAGCCAGAAAAGTGTGGCACGTTTACATGCAGGCACTCGTTTGACACCTCTTTACATTCAGGCACTCGTTTGACACCTCTTTACATGCAGGCACTCGTTTGACACCTCTTTACATGCAGGCACTCGTTTGACACCTCTTTACATTCAGGCACTCGTTTGACACCTCTTTACATCAGGCACTCGTTTGACACCTCTTTACATTCAGGCACTCGTTTGACACCTCTTTACATTCAGGCACTCGTTTGACACCTCTTTACATGCAGGCACTCGTTTGACACCTCTCTACATGCAGGCACTCGTTTGACACCTCTTTACATTCAGGCACTCGTTTGACACCCCTTTACATGCAGGCAACTTGCTTGTCCAACAGCAGATCGTGAAGTAAACACATTGCCGTCAATGTGCGAGACGCTGGCTGTCGAACGATGATGATGAGACGATAACGATGAAAATGATATCGACGATGATGATAATAACATTAAAACAATCGAGAAACACAACCGAATTCTGCCACTGGGAAAGTCAACAGTTCCCTTAATAAAATAGAAACTATCATACAAAATCGGCAGTGCATGACACATGACAAGACAGGTCAATATGCACGTGAGGAGCAGGATCTTACAAAAGCCCGAAAAACGTTATCATCGCGATCGAGTTGTCTACCCTGGCGCCAAGCAGGCTGGAGTCGCTGCCCCTACCAACCAAAGGCGGGGGGGGGGGGGGTTACAGGCCCCAAAATGGCGACTGAATCTAGACAGTGGCGAGTTAGATCCTGCTGCAGCTGCACGCCTCACTTTGCTTCCGGATCTCGATTTTTTAACAGTCGCTTCTGTTGTCGCCGATTCGATGCTAGGCAATACCCAAGCCTTCAGCACTGGGAACTAAAGGCACTGGCCGAAAATGCGGGGTTCACTTGAAGAGGAAGCTCGGAAAAATCAAGCGTATATTGGCATTAAAGTCTCACACGCACGAGTTCTCTCTTTCCATAAACCAACATTTTAGATATTTCCAGACAGCTTCTTTGTAGATGGGTGGGAGCTGAGCGAGATTCTAAAGACGCAAGCACTGACACTGAAGTTAGGTCGTAACGTTAGGCACCCCTATGTTTGCCTGCAGAATTCTGACGTAACATCCAGCCACTAGAGGGCGTGATGTAGCCGCGAGGGGTGGAGGTGGGGTGGGGAAGAAGCCCTCCGTGCCACAACTCCGCCATGTCAAACTGCAGATCAATAGGTGTCAGAGCAAATCGAATACAGGAGGTGGCGTCTTCAGCGGGCTGCCGGCGGTTACAGTTTCAGAGGGTTCGTGTTCCACTTCAGACCATCTTGTCCTCGAAGCAAGAAAGGAAAGAGTGTACTGACGATTATTTTGTTAATCCAGTGAAAGATACCTCAATGCGAACGGTTAGAATTCTTCCCCACTGTCATTTTATTGTTGCTCTATACTGGAAGTTTTTGTCACTGGTAGAGATATCATTTATGAAACTACACGAGTTTTGATCCATTGGAGCTAGGTTAAGCAGGGGAAATGATTGGGGAGAGAATATGTAATGAATATAATATCAGATCACGTTTGTCTTTGATGGTGGAATCCAATGTGATACTTTTTGTGCGGTTTTTTTCCCATTGTGTCGGCATCCCTGCCTTATCCGATTTAGCAAATTGTTCCTAAAAGGACAACAGATAATAACCACCTGTTTTCCTAAAAACGACAACGGATTAAAAACACAATTTTTCTCCTAAAAGGACCACAAATGACAACATATTTTTCGTGAAAGGACAACATATCATTGCGATGTTTCATGTTGTTCCTAAAAGAACAACAAATCACCATTTTTTCTGTTTTCCCGTAAGAGGAACAAACCGCCGTATTTCCTGTTGTTCCTATAAAAGAGACAACAAATACCTACAGCTTCCTATTGTTCCTATAAAAGGACAAAAACTGGCCACACTTTCGCGTTGTTCCTATAAAAGGACAACAACTAGCCACACTTTCGCGTTGTTCCTATAAAAGGACAACAACTAGCCACCCTTCCGCGTCGTTCCTATAAAAGGACAACAAATCGTCCAATTTCCCGTTGCTCATATAAAAGGACAACAACTCGGCACATTGTCCGTTTTTCCTATAAAAGGACAACAAATCACATTTCCTGTTGTTCGTAAACTGATATGTTGGCCCATTGGCGGGGCGTGAGTGTTCTTTGGCTGTCACTCCGGGAGGCTAGTCTTTCGCTCTAAGGAACAATGAGACGTTAATAGGGCTCTAGAGGTAAGATTAATATCTGTGCACGTGTTCATGCACATGTTCATCAGCGTGATAGACTTAACCGCACGAAGAGTGAAATGAAGCACAAATTACTTATGCATTCATTACTTCAACGAAATATCTTCAGTAGCTTTAGTTAATATTTGTAGGCTCTGTGTCCCCAAAGCCGTGAAGAAAGTGACCTGGAAATTCTCTTTCTTGCAATTGCGAAGATCTTTGACGAGGTGGGTAAGGGGGTTGTATGTCAGGATGATAGATTAATTAATTGGAGCATTTATAGGGCGCAAAGTAACTCGTCACCCTCACGCGCACACTCGCGCATGCGCATTCATTGTTTGTACTTCTTCCAACGTTGTGACAGAGGGTGGCTTCCCCCACAAATGGAGGAAAACAAAACAGAATATTTTAAACTCTGCAATTCTTTTTAAAGTTCTGTGTAAGAAAGCTAAATACGGTGTCATACAGGTACCCAGCCTATTGTAAAATTCTGTGGAATCGGGAGCATGCTTTTATTCTGATTTATAGCTCCCTCTGTCCTTCTCTCTCTCCTTCCCTCCCTCTCATCTTTCTCTTGACGGCAGTAATACTGCGGTCACTGTGGTGTACACAGGTTTGTCCCTGAGTAGCAAACGATACAGTAATGGGTTCAGTGGAAGGAATTAAGTTTATCTCTGTCCTCCATCGAGCGTTATATTACCGCCACATTTTCGGGCTCATAAATTCTTAACCTCTAAAGTTGACAACAGACACAGTGACCACAACAAGTTGCGATTTTATCATCGTGGAAATCGAGAAACCAGAGTTACCTCCACCACCCATAATCAGCCATAAAAAATATTTTTAAAAAACCCCAAGTGCTCAGTAACCATAGACGTGCAACTCTATTATGTCTTTATATGCCACATGCATTAGGTTGTATTAAAAAATTCAATAGCCATCACATATATTGTATAGCACAGTTTCCTACAGCCATCCCAGTAAATACGCAATCAATACAAAGTTAATTCCATAATAGACCTTGAACGGCTTGAGCACTTCCTGACCTGTGCAGGTTCCAGCGAGATTGCATTGCGATTTAAAGACACATGTCTACCTTATGTTCGTACTTTTCAGCTGCGTATATGATCATGATCTTTAAGTTTGTTTTGAAATAAGAAAAGCGACGATAGTAGATGGAAAACCAATCCCAAAATGTATTCAAAATGTATTCACTTTTTGTGACACTTTTTTGTGCTCTTTTTGCACGGAGCATAATGGGATTAGCACAGCTTCAATCTCCAGCAGCGTAATCACCATATAGACAGGTTCGGGGTTCAAAGGTCGGATTCCAGCAACACAATCAGCATACAGACAGGCTTAGGGTGTGACAGGGCCCGCTGGCCATCAGACAACACGCGGACCAGCACAACACTACTCACCAATGACCTACTTTCTATCCAGTCGCTCGGCGCTCGCCTTGCCTGTCCTCCTGACGCATCATTCTTGACTCGGAGCCGCCCAGCAGAGACGGCTGTGATTGGATGGCTATACATACTAATGAGATCAGCTGACAGACAAACCTCGCTGTGATTGGATGATGGTGCATTTTAATGAAATCAGCTACAGTGCGAGTTCCCAAAGGGATTAGGCAGAGCTGAATCTGGAGGAAGATCTCCCAAATTTTTCTCCTTAAAGTTGACTTTTTCAAGACTCACCAAAGCAGTAACTTATAAAATGAAATTTTTTAAGTTATTACAAGACGGTACCACCCAAATGTCAATAAAAAGCTCTCCTGTGTATTCATCAGCTATAAGTTTTCAAACTGGCTTTCTCAACTGGCCTCAGAAGGATGTTAAGATTGTGACGTCCTATTAGGCTATGGATACACCTCGTCAGCGTGTTCTCCAACCCTTGCCACCGACTGAAGCCTTGACAACACAAACCAATCCACGCTCTAATGTGGCGTCACAGTGTTCTTTTCTTTTTTCGAAAATGTTACAAAGCTTGTATCTTGCAGTCGTAACAATCAGATCACGTTTTCGGAATTAGTTTTGTGTAATAAATTTACAAATATTTTGCACCTGGGTTGTTTTTTGAAGAATGCATCAGTCTATGAGGATCCTACAAGGGGACCTTTAAAAAATAGATAGATGTTAACCTTTACTTTCTGCTCTAAGGATCTACGGATCTCACTAACTAGAAACACACATGGGCTAGTTTGTATCAGTGTATCTTATCTCCTTTTATGCGCATGATGTAAGTACGCCCATAAATGTTTCTGGAAGCGGATGGGTCCAAACGAGAATTGGTAAGGGATTCAAACGAGAATTGGTAAGGAATCCAAACGAGAATTGGTAAGGAATCCAAACGAGAATTGATAAGTATGGAAAGAAAATACAAGCACTCATGCAAGCGGGATGTGGATCTTAATGACATTAAACTGTTCCCTTATCCCGAGGATAACAGCAAGATCCATGGACCCTAAATTTTTTAATAATTTACTAGTGGTGTTATGCCTGGCAGCATCGGTTATATATTTGCCGACCATCGTCCATAACCTCAGCATCAACATTAAGCGATAACAAATGAAAACGGACCCACTGGCGTCCTTAGTGTTTGTAGCTGTCGTGCACATATTTTTCTAACTGGATCGAATATTATTTACAAACCCATGTTTGCATTACACTGTAAACCTCTTCAATGAAAAGGATTTTTTTGGAGATATCCATCGTGGATACGACTCTGACTGCTTGATGCACGCGGCTCAATTAGTTCTTAACGACTGATTTAATCCGACTTAGTCGCGCCGTGTAAACCCCGCATAAGACGTCTCACTGCAGTTGATAGCTCCTAGTTAAGACAGTCTGTATCAAGGCAACATACTGTGTAATGACATCCCATATTGCCCACACGCATATCTTGTTAAATATTAGGAGAGAAAACCAGTAATTATGCACAATATATGGCTTTTATTTGCCTAAATGCACATTCCTGGCCTTGCAATCGCACCCTAAAGTGTCTGAATTTATGCAAATTATACGTGTGTTCTTCTTTGCATAAACCCACATTTTAGGGTAGTCCTCTAGTCTGTAACCCTAACATCATATTCCAAAAAGCTGCATCAGCTCGTAAGTGAGGTTTAAACGCGTCCATATTAGGGACACTTACCCCAGCTAGGTTGGCGGGGAAATCGATTTTAATCTGTTTAAGGTAAAAAGGCGAGAAGGTGGGTGGAATACGTGGCGTTATAACAAATCACATTCCGCACGCAGCTTTAGAAAAAAGTGTTGTGGGGCCGGGAACAACTCAATGAAGCGGTTCGTCTCTTGGCCACACTGGTCTCGCTCGGCCTCACATTAGCAGAGGCAAGAAGCGCAAGGCATGTTAGGTCCCTTTCACGCCGTTTCGTGTCTTGTTAGTTCAAACCGGTCACCGCGACCTAGCCTGTCTGCAAGTCTTAGACGATAATCACTTTGCCTGCTGGCAAAATGGTCGCACGCAATCAGGTCTTCATAGGCGTCACATGAGAGATAGGGTTGTGCCACGAAGGACAGCGGAAATTTACGCCCATATTACACGGACATTTTAATCTGTATTTTTTTCATCTGTGCATTTTCGGAATTGTTTTCGAAGAGAGGTGAATGTGCCTGATTCAGGTGGTTGCTAGGTTGTTCAACACCAAGCCAGCAGCGAAAGGTGGGAGCGCCACCTTCAGAGACCTAAAGATGGGGAAAGCTGAGTTCTGTATTCTACATCCGAAGAGTTACTGAGCATGGGCAGGATTGGACAGTATACGGCTGCTTTCTGGGGCAGAGATTAGATAGTTGGTTGCCCTTGGCAGAATGTGCGTGTAGTCCTTGACCTCTGACAATATTTCAATTGCTCAAGCTGCAAGCAAACGTGCGCGTTCCCAAAATCCGGTAACACGTTCATCTCGTGTAAGTGCATTATGCAAAGCAGACACATTTTCCTTTTTCGTGCAAACGCATGTTTTCAGGCAGTCACCATTTCCTAGTGGGAGTGTTATCAGACTCTTCGTGTTCATTTCGTTTGTCGACAAGAAAAATCGCATTTTCTCTGGACGAGCAATGACTGCCAGAACGTCAGGCCAAATGACGGCTGACTGAAGGCGTTTATCCAAAACTTATGAAACATTTTTTATGTGTTAACTTGTTCAAACAATATAGGACAGGAAGACAGTTAATCTGAATGAACAAGCAGGTTTGTGAAGGAAGACAGCTTTCATTCCTGTCAAACTAAACTTTTATGAGTATTTAAGTCCTATAAATCTCTCCCATTCTCCGCCTCCCCCAACCCTCTCTCAATTGGGCTCCTGACCTCTCCTACATTCCCCCATCTGTCTCTCTCTCTCTCTCAATGTCGATACTGACCTCTCTCTCTCTCAGTGTCGATACTGACCTTTCTCTCTCTCTCTCAGTGTCGATATTGACCTCTCTCTCTCTCTCTTTCTCTCAGTGTCGATCTCGACCTCTCTCTCTCTGGATACTGAACTCTCTCTCTCTCTCTCTCTCTCAGCGTCCATACTGACCTCTATGACCATGACGGAAAGGATGACGAGGCTGGCGATGTGAAGAGTGGTGGAGGCCCGGTGGATCTTGTCGTACTCGTTGTAGTAGTGGCTGTGGCGCGTGTCGTTCTGCGCGATATGTTCGGGCGCGTACTCCGCCACCAGAAAGAAACTCTCCTTCACGTTGTTTATCTCCAGCACGAACACGTCCTCGATCTTAAACCCAGCCGTTGTCGTGTTGTCCAGCCTGACCGCCTGCGCCGTGGAAGACGAGGCCACTGGCGTGTTGCCAGGCGCCGACTGACTGCCGCTGGATTGACTGCCACTAGGCGCCGGCTGACTGCCGCTAGTCGCTGCTGCCTTCTGTTGCTCGGCGAGCAGGTTCTCAACGTCTTGCAACGGCAAGGCGACACTGATCTGGGAATCGCGAGAAGTGACGACCTGTTGCAAAGTACGCGTCCTGGACGTATCACTGCTGGCAGACAGCGCGCCACTGTTTCCAGACGACGTGTCAGTGTTTGCAGTCAATGTGGCGCTGCTGGATTCTGTCTGAGTGGCCGTAGGGCAAGTGCAGGAACAGCGCAGGCAGGAAAAGTCATCCCGGGACTTGAGCACGACGGCTTCTTGGATCTGGTTAATGATGTCCTCCACGTTCCTCCCGTCGAACGAGGCGAACTGCGCCGGGTACTTTGTTTTCAGGTAATCCACGAATCGCAAAATCTCCTGCTCTTCATTTTCGAAGCGGACTGATCCAAACAGCGTTCGAGAAAAGAAAGAAAAGTTTACACAGGGTAACTGATCCAGATATCGAATGGTCGAGTAAAGAAACAAGACCCGAGGAACATAGGGTCGATCACTCGCGCACTGTCGACCGACGGCAGGCCGCCAAAGTACGCTGTCAACCCGCTGCCGGCCGACTCTGTGCCAGAGACGCCATGTTCCTCACCAGTCATTCTCACGATCTGCGTCATGGCCACCTCTTACTTTGAATCTACTGCCTTAAACTTTTAAACATGGTTGGAAATTATCTGCTCATTTGTTGTAATTTGATAAATTTTGGAGAGCTGATACATACTTGTTAGCTGGGCACATCTTTGAGCTTAATTATATTGGAGAATAGAAACGGAATTTAAAAGTTGAACCTTGTTGGTGCTGCATTATTACGGTTAAAAAGTTTTACCTTCTTTTTAACATTTCAAGCCGCGGTCGTATAACTTTGTTACAAAGCCCGCTCCTCTTTCACACACAGGCATCAAACAACACCCTAGCAGCTGATGCAATGACAATAAATCTAGGCAATATCGGTACATATTCCAGCAAGATTAGACAAAGGGCCCTACAAGGCTTTACCTACCACTTGAGACATGATGGCAACAGATCAAAAGAGGGTCATTGAAAGAGTGAAAATTAAGGTGTGTTTAAAAATTTCACAGTTTGTAATACACATTTAAAATTAGTATGTCACTGAACAAAACAAAGATACTGTTTTACCAAGACAGGACTTAAAATCGTAGCTCACATTTAATGCCTTGCAAATCCACCATGAGCTCGGCCAGGACGCATGCGCACTCGATGACCACTAGAGCGCAAACAGCGATGAGCACAGTCCTGCTGTTGATGTATTTGAGGGTTTTCCGCCGGCATCTGGAAGGCAAGGGAGTGGAAAAGTTAACGAAACGCGTTACGCTATGTCGGAGTGGTAAAATATTCTTCGGAGTGCTTTTCGCTCAGAGAAGTGTTTAAGAAAGGAAAAAATATCTTTCCTTCTCTGTTATCCACAAACGCTCATCTTTTAACTTGTTTTTTAACGGAATGCAACAGTTTAGACAGGTGGATAGCACCTTTAGTTGTCGGGGAGGCGTCTTTGAACCTTTAATCATAACCTATCTATCTACCAATCTACATTCATCATGACCTTTTTATTATAACTGGTATGGCAAAAGGCTCAAAGTAACGCGAGTACATTAGCAAGCCAGCAAGGACAGTGAGTTCGGATGTCACCTGTGGCACACTACTGTGTAGCTGTTTAGATGTGACACGTGTTGACAGTGGGTTTCCCTTAACGTATTCCGCCTTCTTCTCTCTTCCTCTCCCCATTAAACCCTTTAGTCCCCTTTCTTGATAATGGGAGATCACTGCATGAAGCACTGTCTTCTTAACCACTCACGCACCCACCCACGTACGTAAGCACGCAGGCACGCACCCACGCTCGCACGCACGCACGCAGCCACCTACCAACCAACCACGCAACCAAACAGCCAAACAAACAAGCAAGCAAGCAAGCAACCAATCAAAAGATCAATGAATGAGCATCCTGACGCCTGTGTCCAAGCTCGCGGTGTGAGATCGATTCCTGAGGAACGAAAATTCTTTTAAATTGCGAGTGAAAGGATTTTGTTAAGAAGGTTTTTTTTCAAAATGTCGTTTAAATCAAAGTCAGTGAGGATAGTTGACGCCCATGCATGTTTAAGCCATTGTAATTTTCTTAATTCGTTCATTTGTCTTCAGTACCTAAACTTCCCTGACAATCCGGTGAAATGGCGAGGCGTGATTGCTTAGTCCGCATGCGCACAACTGTTAGCAAATCTATTGTAAGGAAGGTCGCCAGTGAGTTGTGCAGGCGTCGCATTGTAAAAATAAAAATGGCGGCAGAAGACTAACCGGACAGCCTGCAACAGAAGATTGACTTCTTTTCATTAAAACTGGATGACAGTTCTATGCAGCCGCAAGCTACGAGGAGAAACGCATGAAGGGGGGATACAGTGGAAGTTATGGGTGGTGAGGATTAGATTACTTTCTGACCATCGCTTTTAATTCAACGATTTCGTCCAGCCACGTAAGACAGGCATCCGATCTCACATGGAGGCCGCCTCGCGCTGCCAGACGCCTCTGGCACGGTCGCACGAGTTAAGACCTTTCTGGGCTTTGTTTGCACGGCATCACGTGACCTCACTTAAATTAAATGCACTCAGGTGTTCCGGGTTCAGATAACGCCATTTTATCTCTCTTCTGCATTTACCAAACTGCGGCAGCAAAGGATTTTCATTTTAAGTTGTTCGCGGCAAGACGCGAAACGATCCCCGACTTGTAACTGCAGACGTTCACGCAATACTGCGTACTTTTTATTTAATAACTGAAAGGATTTTGATGGTGCTTTTGTCATCCATTTGCAAATTTCATGTGAAAATTATGGAGATTTACTTCAGTACCTTTTACTAAGAATTTCTTCTGTCTACCGGATGCATAAAATCTTGATACTCTTTAATTAGCTTTATTATTATTATTTAACGAAGCAAACATCTAACAATTCAAACTTTAATTAACTGCATAACATAAACTTATGGTGCTTAACATTGTGCTCTGCCACAAGTTTTTTTAAAAGAAAGAACGAAAATAAATTGACAAATTAAAGTGTGCAGTCTTTTTAAGGCACTGTATGTATTTACCCTGGAAATGAAAACTTTGGGGACTGGACGCAAATGTAGTCATTATCATCACCGTCACCATTATCGTCGTCGGCTTCTTCATCGTCACTCTTAAGCGTTTAACATAACTCTACCTGTGATGTAGCTTTAGTGCGAGATCCAGCCATAGACAGTAGGGGTTTGACCTGTGTAGGTATGATTGATTGATTGAGAGAGAGAGATGTACCTGTTCGATATTTCTGTCAGCAACATCAGAAGAAATATAATCTGTGACAGAAACTGAAAAGGTCATAGGTCATTGTAAGGAGCCAGAGGGTTCATTCAGGCTTGTTAACGTGTAGAATGCTTAGTTCGCTGTCCCGTTCAACCCTGTGAGGAAGTGGCGGGAGGGGGGGTCACCCTCAGCATTACCCCCACCCGTGAGGTAGGGAGGGGGTCGCAGTGCAGGAGGGGAGAAGCCTTAGGGGCATAGATATCCTTTCTGCCAGGGCTCCAGCGACAGTTCGTCTCGTGCGGCCCGGACGATGAGCCCCGTCATCCGTGTATGGGGGACCAGTTTTGCCAGAGTGATTGTAGGGAGGAGGGGGGCGCTGGATAGCTTTGTTGGCAGAACTGCGGCCTAGCGTGTGAGTGTGGCCAGGGATTATTTCTTGAGGTTAAATATTATGCAAACTCCATTCGGCCATCACCTCGCACATTAAATGCCCGTCCGCACTGGCCATCTTACCACAGCCATCAGCCTGGTGGTTCTTTCAGTGTGTGGTTTAGTAATAGGACCCCACTCCCCCGGTATAGTGCGAAATCACCGTGAGGTGGAAGCACTGTCCCTCTAAATAACCAGCCAACCAACCCATCCACCAACCAACCAACCAGCCAACCCACCCACCAACCAACATCAACTGCTGTGCTAAATCACCCCAAAGTGGAGGCACTTTCCTTCCAAACACGTGGTGCAACTTGAGTCGGGGTTCCTCTTCCTCGAGAAGACAAGTGTCGGAAAATACAACCACCGGCCGACACCCACGGGGACCAGGAGGTGCACCAAGAGACCAAAGGCAGACTGCAGGGCGACAAAGAACTGTCGGAATCGTTAAAAGTTATTTAGTGTGCACAGATCCACGATCGAGAGATATTACACATACGCAAGGGCGCGTCACTGTGTATGAATGAGAGTATGAGTAGAATATGCTGCTAACCCATTTGCTCACTTGACTGGTGGTTATATCAGGGAAAGGTCAGTGGAAGTTCAGTGGAAACTGAGAAATAATTTCATAACAATTTCAAATATCTCTTGTATAAAATAAATAGTTGTGCAGCTTTTCGATCGCTGTCTTATTGTGCTGTCTCAGAGCGGACGGTAAGGCTGGGCCCTTGGTTTTGTCATTTAGACCGTGAAGTCATCTTTGCATGACTGACAGTGACATAAGATTGAGAGATAATATCTAATTGAGAAAATACAGGGACAGCGCTTGCCGTCAAACATCCTTACTGCGCACAAATTTATGTTAGCGAGAAATATAAGCCGTATACAAATTATTGCCGACTTTTCTGGAGAAGGCGCACTGCGTGCGTTGCAGAACTCTTGAGTGCACCGTCTCAGGGTAAAATCTTGCAGAAGCATATCATTCACACGAAAAGACAGTTGTTCGGTTCAAATACAGCACATGGTTATTGCGGCTTATGCCACTCGACATAAGGTCATAAGGCTAAAGTTCGCGAAGTGCTTTGTTCAGAAAAAAATGAGGACAATGGTCCCTTTAGCACGAATAACTATGCGAACAAGACACAAGTACAGCAGTGAGATAAGAACGATTCCTATACTGACAAGCAAAGTTACTCGCCATAGTCTACGGAGTTCTTGTGGTAACGCAGCGACGGATTTCACAGATCAATGCAGCTCTGTTGGCAGTTTCTTCCCCCTGAGGCAACTTATGGCGCCCTTCGAAGCTAAAAATAATGCAATGTGTTTGCGTGCGCGTGTGTATGTGTGCTTGCGTGTGCGTGTGTTTGTTTTAGAACTATGGCAAAACAGCAGAGAATCTGGTTATGTCAATCCGGCAGGTTTGGGTTGGACTACATGAATGTACCTGCACATCCACTCATAAGACCAGTCGCCCCTTATACTCCATGTGCACCTTTGAGTATGAACAAAAGATATTTACACCCAAGAAACCCAGCCCTGCAAATAAGTATAGACAAGAAACTGAAATGGCTGACCTACAGGTCAGAGTACAGCCTTTTCATTACCCTGTCACCCACTGCAGAGCATCAGCCTGAACAGCTCTGCCAGAAGCGAACGCTGTTTGAATGAAGCCTGACGCAAGTAAAGAGCGACGCATTAAAACTGGCCTTGTGAATTCCCAAGTCGCCCATCTCTCTGTGAATGGGTTTTATGTCTTCTCTCTGCTCCCTAGGAAACAGCGTCAGAGAAAAGGTTAACACATACTGTGCATGTTGAGACTGACGCGTAAAGAGCACTGTAAGCTCCTGGTCTGGCTTGCATGGGCGTTCTCATCTCCTCTTCAGACGTAAAGGTGCACGTAAAATACACACGGTGAATGGGCTTTATGGCCAGTCTTAAGAACGGAAGAGCATCTACGAACGCTAATGCAAGCCAGCCCTGGACATGATGGGAAATCGTTACACGTATGTTCATTTTTCATACCACTAGTCGCTGTGTCTTTATACTATTTAAGCTGTCGCCGAGGGTTGAAGACGGGAGTGGAATGAAAGGCGAAAAAAAAAACCTCCCGTACCCCGGCCCCAGGCGCAGTTTACAGCACTTACTCTGGCTAGAGCTGAGCAGATGGGACGCTGGTGAAGATGCGTCCATAACCAAAAGCGCTATGTATATGCAGCACTTAAGGCGAGAGTCCAGTAGGAAGGCAGCTATAAATCCGATGCCTCTTGCGAAGGAGCTAAAAATGGATGCCGTACCTACTGAACATGAATCAGATCAATGGATAGGAGGAGCAGTGGGTAGGGAGGGCGGGTGGGGGGAGTGCCTGCGATGTGGGAAATGAATGGACGCTTTGCCGTTAGCCGCAAAGTCTGGCGACGCGGTCTGGGGCTAGTTTTTCTTTTTCTCACGACAGCATGGTCGATTCTACTCTTTTTTTTCTGCCTGGCAGAAGACCCCTCTTGCTTCCTTCACAAAGTATAAGCATAGGAAATTCAAAACTCGCCATTAATCATGTACAAGAATGAACAGATTTGATTGCGTTCCACGTGTTCTTGACACAGCCCTGAGCGAAGGTTAGAACAGTAGGACTCTTTTCCTGCGTCCTTCGCTTCCCCTCAGTTTTTTTTTTCCTTGTGGGATTACGAAGCCACACACGGACATACTGACAGACGCTACAGCTTGCAGTATTCGACTAACAAACCTCTTCGTCTCTTAATTACCGCCCAATTTTCCAATAATGTGAGGGGGAGTTTTTTTGTTTTTTGTTTGTTTGGGTTTTTTTTTGTTTGTTTGTTTTTTGCAGATCCTGAAGAACTCGTATTCTTCAACACTCAGAAGGATTCACGGTTTAGCAACACGATAGCTAGCTGTAGCACTGAGAGGGAAAAAAGCGGGGAATGGATGAGATTGATTGAGGGGGAGAGGTCGTCCAACGGTTTCATGTATAGCTGATTAATATATAACTGGCCTACCGGCAGCAAATCATTTACAGACGCAACCAACTGACGATGTATTCAGTCTCCAAGAAGAGATTTTTCATTGACACTTAATCGTTTCAACAAACGATTCGAACTAAACCCCAAACAAGATTTATTCAGACATCGTTTATCCACAGTTGTAAGATTTATGATTGTATTCGAAAATATAGCCCACAGAATGAAAGATATGGCCCTGTCGCAGAGACGACCCACCAGGAATAAGGGGTCTGTAACCAGACAACTTAATGACACGTTGACAATCGATACAAAAGATACTTGGCTATCGATAACAGCTGATACCTTTATTTCTAAGACTATGTCGTCATATATTATGCACATGTACATCTGAGTGAAAGTGTACGAGGGAATTCGAAACAGTGAGTGGGTCATGGGTGGGTGTGCCGGCGAGTGAATGGGTGGATGAGCTTCCTGTGCTTACGGTCGTGTGTGCGTGTGTTGCGTGCGTTGCGTGCGTGAGGGCTGCATCGAACTGTCAACACCCCCATCCCCCACAGCTCAAGCCATTCGCTAGCCGCGTCATCCCAAGCATCGAATCGAGGTCAGCAAAAGTCTAGTGAAATCTCCAACCAGACTTACACCGACCGCGTACAGTCAAGAACTACGAGGCTCCCGTGCATCACGAGTCCAGGCGGAGTGCGTGGAGCCGGGGAGGGACAAAAGGTAGAAATGTAATCACGTACCCCTTCACCTCTGGATACGCGTCCTCCCCTTTGGCGGGTGGACTGTCCGGTCGGCGGAGCTCCCACGGGCAGGGGGAGGAAAAGGACATGGCGCTGTCTGGTCCACCACACAGCAGCGAGGCAGACTGTCGGAGGAAGCTAGTCCCGAGCCAGGGGGGTGGCCATAGCGCCGTCGGCCGGCATCTCTCCCAGTCTGTCGGCGCTTTACGCTTGGTGTTGGCCTTTCTTCCGCTGCGGCCGTCTTCGAGATTCTCTTTTGGAAACGGTCCTGGGCGGAACGGGCTGCCCGTGCTATCGATCTGCGGGCCCGCTCATGCCGCCTGTACGCCTACCATGACTTCCAAAAGGTGTTCACACTTACCACGACACTCTTCCTTCGACCCATTCCTCCATTATCTCCCTCTCCCACTCTCCACCTCTCCCTCTTTCTCTCCTCCATCTGCCTGTTTCTTTCTGTGACCTCTAATACTGAACTGCTTTTCTTTTGTCTGAATACTTATTTGGATGTGTTTTGATGTACGGAGATGCAATTCACTGACAGCGCTAGTCCGCAAGTTTTCCTTGAATTGTACTTCGTATTTTATATGAGATTGTGTAACTGCATGCCATCCCTTGCCTCTCAACTGTTTGTGGTCATGGCCTAACAGTTTAACTGAATAAAGAAATTGTTAGTCTAACTCCCTCCCTCCCTCACACTCCCTCCCTCCCTCCCTCCCTCCCTCCCTCCCTCCCTCCCTCCCTCACTCACTCACTCGCTTACTCGAGTCTTGTGATCGATGAGTCCTACTTGGTGAAAACATTCTAGGCACAAAGGAAAAAATCAACAAAGCTTAATCATCAGCGTCTGGTGGTGGGGGAGCACTTCTGAATCTGTATGTCGGAGCGGTAATTACTCTCATGTTTATGCTTATGCTTATTTTCCCATACCCTCGTATTGATGTTCGTGTTTATTTGCCTGTTCCTTCAAGTTTATGTTCACGTTCATTTGCCCATATTGCATGCCCGGGGATTTTCTGTGGTAGTAAAATGAAATCTTTATTAAGCGCTCTAATCGTAGTCGAAATTTAATTTAAGCAGCTCTACACAAATGATACAATATCTTAAGCTACAAGACTCTAGATAATTATGTTTCCTATTAACTCATAGGTAAAACTCACTCAGCCAGTTTTTACTGTGTCTTCCCGCTTTCGTATTCGTGAAAGATCATTCCAGGGGTCGAAGAACACACTAGTTGACCTTTAACCCACTGTACGGCACCTGGGTCAGGTCGATCAGCATGTCACCAGAGAGATATTACTCGTCTGATCAATGAAACAGGAAAAGCAACCGTTCGACAGGGTGGTCTTTGACATTACCGAAAGAAACTTACACCGAAAAGGACTTTGAAACATGCGAGCGTTTCTGTAAATCATCTAGAATATTTGTTAAAGGGCATTTGTAGCGCGAGCTTAGACCAGCACTAGTGTTCTTCCTCTGACGCAAGCAGTGCTTGCAAGACGTCTCCCTGATCTGGGGTGACTTTCACGTGATGGTCGGTCCCCACAATGCCAAACATTTAATTCCAGGGCTGTGCCATCTCGCAGCTTGAGGAATGTCACCTTTCTTCTAGCGCATACCTATCCCAGATTTTTGTAGACAGGTTATCATTTCAGAGGGGAAGACAATATTGTTTAAACTCGTTGCGAAGCACTTCTAGCAGCTGTTGGAAATCACTGTAAGTGATGCATCAAACGCGATTTTCCAACAGCGCATGAATCCTGTGCTAGCAGTCCTGTCTCATTCAGCTGGACCACACGTGTGTTTCTTGACTTTTAAAAATAAGACCCATTTACCCTGTATATTTTACTTTTATCTTTATGTACGAACAGCACATACGAACGCTCATACGCAATGCAGACCCGGTCTGGCTTGCACGAGCGTTCTCATCTTCTGTTCATACTTAAAGATGCACTTGTAAAATACACAGTGGAACCGCTGCTATGACCAGAAGAGCAGCAACGAACACTCATGCAAGCCAGCCCCGGTCCATTGCTAGTAATCCCGTCGTTGATTGCTTCTAATGGAATTTGCCTCAGCGTAAGCGTCATTCTTTCGGCTGATGGCACTTTGCTGTCAGTAGTGCATGTGCGTGTCTGAAGCCCACGTGTGTTGTCCTGTTCTTGACTTAATATGTTGTGTATTTTACATCACTGGTGTTTGCTGTTTGCCAGGTGATGAACGTCTGGCTTCTCCAAGCAACGTGTACGTGCTGCTGTCAGACTGGAGTTCAACGCTCCTCAGCACTGGAATGTTTTGTCGATGGTAAAAATCTTCAGTGCGAAAATTGCTCAAATAACAGTGAGAAAATGCAAAGCAACTAAAAAAACCAGAGCTGTTGTTGATTAACCATGACCTTTTCGCACAAATCAGAGCATTCTTTGTCCGCCTAACGCCAGAGGGGGCAACACGCCATCAGCAATAAAAAAAAGTATCGATTACTATTCCGGAAATTGCCAGAAAATGGCTGCAAACCCGAAGAGTCGCGATAGACCAGAAAGTAACACTTGGAAAAGTGCCATTCCCAAAATAACGCGATAGACCAGAAAGTAACACTTGGAAAAGTGCCATTCCCAAAATAACACGATAGACCAGAACGTAACTGAGCTGCGACGGCAGAATGACAGGGAAAGAGTGAGCAGTTATTGACCGCCGGTGGGGAGCGGCCGCGGGGATCAGAGAATCGAACGCAATTATGTCCAAACAAATTATTGAAATCAGCGAACACGGTGAATAGGGATGCAGACATCGTTTTAAAGTGGACTTTTATCTCCCCAATATTTTAGGAGCATATAAGCGTTCAAAGTAGTCTAGTTTTTTTTCAAGAAGACGTGGAGTTTATCGTAACCATAGAGCAAAACGAGACTACGGTTATAAAATCTTGATTGGATAGACTTTCAATTTTTTTATGAAATGCAGCTTTTGCGGGACACCCTTGGTATTTTCACCAGCAAATGATTCTGAACCCCAGGTCAAATGACAGCTCAGCAGTTCAGAATTAGGCAAAATATACTTGTGCTTGCTTTTCGAGTAAAGGTGTATTTTCAGGCAGAAACTCTGAGGAAGACGTTTGTGGAAAATGGCGAGACAAAAGCCTTGAACGTCAGCTAGAGTTAATGAAGAGTGCAGCAACGTAATCCACAGAAAGCTTTTCAACAGTTATGACGTGTACACATATAAGAGAGATCGCGATGGAGAAAAAAGTCTCACTACAAAAACATAACAAACAAAACCAGTCAAAACAAAAACAATAAGCAAATCAAACCACAACTCAACCAGACAAAGACAAACCAAAATACAATAAATTATCCAATTTTTCTCAAAATGTTGTATTGACAAACACATTGTGTACAGCGCTTTGTCAGTGTCGTTGTTATGACGGGTGTGAATTACATGAGGGGAAGCAAACATTGGTAGCCGTCGTTGATCCTGAAGCAGTACATCAAGGGAGTGGGCGGACCGAGAGGTTTCACCACGTCCAACTGAGGCGCTTGCTGCAGACGATACCACATCGATTGATGCAAGAACCATCTTCATCGAGCCTGGCCGAGGGTTCGCGGTCAGCAGATCGGCCATGCCTCTCCATGTTTATCCACCCCCTTCCTCCCTCCTCCCTCCTCTCTCCTCCCACTCCGACTGCTGACTCATCGACGCTCAAAAACGCCGAGTGTTCGTCTGCCGTCGGTGTCGACTATGGTGGAGGTGCAACGGATGCGCTCAGAGAATTTTTTTTTTGTCGACCTTCTGCAGGGTGAGCACCACTCCTTTCTGCCCAGACACATGCGCAAATACCAAATTTCGCATAAATCCGTGCACGCACACGGACATATCAACACATACGAAAACGCACTTTTATATACATGAACATATCGATGCGTTCATATACTTGTACATGCATATAGATAAATGTACACATACGTTTTTACAGATATCAGCGCATGCACACACATACTCACATACATATACAAAAAATATGCACATATATATAAATGAGTGGATAAGTAGATATACCCATACAATTACACAAGCTAATACATATACACCCAAATATCTGTTTCCATATACACATATACATGTTCACACATAGCCACAGATGCATACACATAAATATAAACAAACAAGTACACGTATATATGTTTATTAAGCGACCTGAACGTCTTGCAGACAAGTACAATAAGCAGTCTGAATGTCTCACAGACAGGTACAACAGGCAGCCTGAATATCTTACAAACAGGTACATCAAGCAGCTTGAATGTCTTATTGACACGTACAGTAAGCAGTCTGTCTTACAGACAGCAACAATAAGCAATATGAATGTCTTATAGACAGGTACAGTAAGCAGTCTGAATGTCTTACAAACAGGAACAATAAGCAGCCTGAATATCTTATGGACAGGTACAGTAAGCAGTCTAAATATCTTACAAACATGTACAATAAGCAGCCTGAATGTCTTATGGACAGGTACAGTAAGCAGTCTAAATATCTTACAAACAGGTACAATAAGCAGCCTGAATGTCTTATGGACAGGTACAGTAAGCAGTCTAAATATCTTACAAACAGGTACAATAAGCAGCCTGAATGTCTTATGGACAGGTACAATAATAAACCTGAATGTCTTACAGACAGGTACAATAAGCAGTCTGAATGTCTTACTGACAAATATAATAAGCAGTTTGAGTGTCTTACAGACAGGTACAATAAGCAGTCTGAATATCTTAGACAGGTACAATAAGCAGTCTCAATGTCTTACAGACAGGTACAATAAGCAGCCTGAATATCTTACGAACAGACACAATAAGCAATCTGAATGTCTTACAGACAGGTACAATAAGCAGCCTAAATATCTTACAGACAGGTACAATAAGCAGCCTGAGTGCAATAAGCAGTGTGAATGTCTTACAGACAGGCACAATAACCAGCCTGAGTATCTTACGTACAGATACAATAAGCAGTCTGAATGTCTTACATACAGGTGCAGTAAGCACCCTATATGAATTACAGGCGGGTACAATAAGCAGTCTGAATGCCTTACCTACAGGTACAGTAAGCAACGTGAATGATTACAGACAGGTACAGTAAGCAACATGGATGTATAACAGACAGGTACACTAATAAGCCTGAAAGCCTAAGAGACAGATACAGTAAAAAGCCTGAAAGTCCAGGAGACAGGTACAATAAGCAGGCCGAAAAATCTCCCGACTGCGCGCACATTTTCTTCATTTTCCGTGCTGTTGTATTCGTTATCTCCCCCAACTACGGCCTATTGATGATTATGTAGTATGTTGTGGTATTACTCTGTCGTGTGTCTAGGGGTATTGCGCTTATGTGTTTCACTAGCCTGCTATTTAACTAGAGTTATAACAACATAAAAATTTGTCAAAAAGGGGGAACTGACAATGCGATCGCTGCCTAATTTTGTCGATTTCCAATCGGCTCAAGCCCCCACCCCCTTGCTTGTCACGCGCACAGCTTAATAAAAGGAGGGCAGCGATACTATGCTATTCTATTTATTTAACAATTACACCATAGAATTTTTCACTACACAATGAATGATGCTCTAATATACCTCTACTGACATATGTAGAACAATCACTCGCACTCTCATATATTCATCCCAACTACGCTATACGTATCTACACGCACACGTTATTTACCGGGTTATGAATTCTACCGTACCGATAATTCACATCGGTGAACACAAGGAAAACGGTATCCTTTCCGAAGACAATCCGTTTGTCTTCGGTACAACGTGCTAAACCCACTCAGAAAATAACGTCGCGCCGACGTCTTAACACACGATAAGATCGGTCGACGATCACAAGAGATAACCGTAATTATTCTACAAATAACTAGTACCGTCGGACAACCGACAAATCAACAAGTTTGATGTATACTTTCTTCTCAGCCAGTTCAATACCGACGTTCAAGACAACTATCTTTGAGTTACGATCGTGTCTTACTTTCCTACACTGTAGGTAAACTCACTTTCACGATGTTGGATAGGAATGCCGTAGAGGCCACGTCTCTCGGCTCCACAATTTCAGCACCGGTCCGAATCTCCGAGTTCCTTTGCCGACTGACAAGAGTCACCCCTGTTGCACCAGCCTGCTGGTTCTTCTGTAGTAGAACTGCTGGGTGTATTCGGCAGTCGGCTGCCTTTATAGCCCTGAACTCAGACTTGCAAGAAAGCACTACCCGTTCGGGTTGGTCACCATGTAAAAGCGCAGAACTACTGGAGCCAATCAAATGACGAGCTCTATTTAGGACGTGTAAAAAGCGGAGCCAATCAAATGGCGAGCTATATTTCGAAGGTCTTTCCAGGGGCGGGGGGAAGGGAGGGAGAGGGGGATGTTCCGGGAGGAGGGGGATTTAGGGGAAGGGGTGGGGTTAGGGTGGGGGCTAGGAGTAGGGGATAGGTGGGGGTTGGGGGAGGGGTGGGGTGGGGTATAAGCAGTAAAGATCTTCCAGAGATTAGCATAGTTTACGTAAGACTGTATTTTGATTGGCTCCAGTTATTCTGCGCTTTTTCATGCTCGGTGTCTGGAGGGTTGTTCACCCCCACCTCCCAGGGTGACGGGTCAACCGGGGGAGTGGGGCGGGCTACCCTCGGCTCTCGGCCGACTACCTCCATCGCACCAGCGCGCGCTCCCCCGGCTGGCTGTTTTGGCAAGCCAGTCGGGTCGACGGTAACAAGTTGCTCTTTCTAAAGATTGGTTAGGGCAACGAGACGCCAAAAAAAATCATAACATAGTATTTGCGAAGAAACGTAAGGCTGAGAGAATTGTGCATTTTATTGGAGATTAGCACGTGATTTTTTTTTCTATAGCTTTCTGGTCTAACTGCTTCTGCTAACCAGAAAGCATTGATTGCCCAAAGAGAAAGTCACCTACATTACGTATAAAAGCAGAAATTCTGAGCGATAGATGTGCGCTTTGTTTTTGTGTAAATGCACTAGGGGGCCTGGTTCGGGGTCGGTAGAGCTGCGGACTAGCAGGTGGAATGTTCGAATCCAGGTGTGGCAATGGGTTATTTTCTTGGAGTTGAACCTTGTTCAGACTCCATTCAGCCAACTCCGAACATTAAACTGGCTCACCGCAGTGACTACCTTACTGCATCTACCAATCTAGTGGTTTTTTTTAGTGCATAGCTTAGTAATAGGACCCCATTCCCCCC
>SMGT01014462.1:71476-133048 GCA_004794575.1 Lanistes nyassanus
GGGGGGGGGTATGTGGAACGTTCTTGAACATGCATCACAACTTACTGTCGGTTCCGAGCCCTTCTTCCAATCTGCTAGCCTCCACCTCCCACTCCGCTTCTAGTTATCTCCCCACATCTGCGCCACGTCCGCCTTCTAAATGAGTTCGAACACGATCGATTCTAGTCGACTGTTTCTCCATTTCTCTCCCGCTGCTCCTAACAGGTATTTCTTGCTTGCCAGCTTCTGGGGAACTTTTCGAGGTGTGTCCCTAGCGGCTGTTCGCAAAATGCGCAAATAACTCAACGAGGTCGTTTACAGAGCAAGTCGCTAGCCACAATGACAACAAGATGTTGTAATTCTGTTTACAAGGCGCGTCACTGCGCGTAACTGGGCATAACGTAGCACCTTTATCTACACACTGCATAATGACTCTCCATGCGTATGTGTGTAATGTACGCAATCAAACCCCGAATTAAGCATCGAAATGTCACAGGGGGGCACCCATGCGCACTAAATTTTCATAGTGGAGATATGTCTACCATTAAGAGATTAAAATGTCTCCTTTGCAAACAGAGTCTGCATACAATTGATGACCGTGAAGTGTTTATTGTCGGAGTATATTTGTTACCCGCTTGAAATTCAGATTTTAAAACTTTGCTGTGGAGGTAAGCTTACCCTCTAAACACCTTAGCTCGAAGTGTTGTACGCTTTAATTAAACAAAATCCGATGGGAATGCTGCGTAAATAGTCGTTGTGTGGTTGTAACGTAAGAAAGCTCGGTAACCGCTCAGAAACCCGAGATGGCGTTCATGAGTCGGCATCAGAACTGATGGTATTAGTTTCTGTGTAATATTCACTAAACTTTCATTGTATGGCAAGAAGGCACTTCTCGAACTCAAAGCTTCTCCTGTATGCGCCAAGATCACTTATCGTGCACTTCAGCTCGGCATCTCAGATGTGCTTCTCAAGAAAAAGGCTTTTGCGGCTGCAAGATGGTAAGTGTAAATCATTAGGAGTCTAATGTATGGTTTGAAATTAGCTTGAAACTTATGCTTCTTTACGTTCAGAAAGGAGATACAAGCCCACCCATCCCCCCACCCCCCACGCACTCGACTCTATGTAAAGTCTTTTCCTCACAAGCAGTCCCTGTGGTTCACAGCTCCCCTCGCAGGTTTGGGGCGAGCGAACGGCTACTCACGCCATCGAGCGCGCGAAGGGCCCGAAATAGGATCATGCCTTTTGATTGACCCGATCCTCCTAATCACGAACCACAGCACGACAATTACACGTGCGGCCCCCGGCACCCTCATTCATCTGTACTGACAGGCTCCCGCAGGTGGGAGTGCGCGACATCACCCCCTCGGGTTGGTGCTGCTGTTTTGATTAACCTGGCCATAGAGGAGTCTTCCAGATCACGCATGTCAGCAGAACGTTAAGTAGTGTCGAAGAGACATATTTCCGGAAAATGACGATGCACAAGATTTTCACGCCGAGACTTATATGATAGTATATTTCAAGATGGGAATATTATTCTGGAAACAGGGGGATTCGTTAGTACTCTATTTGTGTTTGTAGTCAGTACTCTGTGTGCGTTTGTCGTCAGTACTCTGTGTGTGTTTGTCGTCAGTACTCTATTTTTTTTTTTGTCGTCAGTACTCTATTTGGTACGTTTTTTCGTCGTTTTTGTGTCGTCCTGATGAAGGGGTAGTGCCCCGAAACATGTAGATTGTCTTTGTCTTTGTCATGTCTTAGCTTGGTCCAGTTCCCTTGTTTTAAATTTAAGAAAGATTTTATTCCAAGCGGCAGTCACCTGTTTTTCTTACTCTATTTGTGTTTGTCGTCAGCAGCAAGACCATAAACGTCACAAACGTACGGACAGAGAGAGAGAAAAACGAAGGCACAAACGAACACATGGACAGTTGGCAAAGACCTTAAAGCCTCCCCCCCCCCCATGCCGCTGTTGACGTCTGACCGCAGAAGCTAGCCATCCGGTGCAGACAGCTTGCCAGAGAAAGACAGTCTGCAAGTGTGGTCAGAGGTCAAACATTGGCTACGAGTGGTCTTTAGCGAGTGAGCATTGTCTACTTACCCTTGAAAGGGCGGAGTGGACATGACTGGCTGCGCGGAGGGCTCACTGGGCAAGAAGGACAGCCTAGTCGTGACGATCACGCAGGCCATGCACTGGGCTATGATTCGTGACGTAGTGTGACGTGACAGACCAGAGATCTCCTAGTCCATGGCGATCTACGCGATGTGAAGGTGGGTAGAGCAGACTTTTGACTCCCAACAATGAGTGTGACGTAGCAGGCCAGACGTCACACGTCACACTCCTTGTCCACGGCGATCTTCCCGACGTGAACAGATGATCAGTCTTTGACTCCGAATAATCAGAGTGATATCACAACTCCAAAATTTCTTGCACACTCTGACCTGTGCGATGTGCAGGTCTGAAGATCACACAAGTGGTGGGATAATGTGATGGTAAAGTGCACGAGTGGAAATCGCGCTCATCGCACAAATGTAATTACTGCGCCTTTGTGTTTGTCGCATGTCCAGATTTTTTAAAGCCTGTTTTATTCCTAATCTTCTTTCTTTGTTCTTTCACTTAGAACGCAGCTTCTGGAAAGGTGTCCGTATCTACACATGTATATAATGTCTCAATAACTGAACCTATAATCATTAAGGCAAAAAAATGTATGGAGCTTATTAGTCAAAGGATACTGATGTACAAAGCATTCAAGGCTTATCTGGCATAACCTGATCCACATCTATTTTCCAGAAAATATGTTCATCTGTCGCCAGCCGCACCTGTGCGAAAAGGACACTTGCTGCGCTACTCTGGCACAACTACCAGTTGTCAGGGGAACTGCATAACCTTTCACCTCCAGATTCACCAGAATAGTAAATCATGTGATGTCCTAAGCATGATAAGTGAATGGTTACAGCAGACTTTGAAATGTCGCCTAGCAGCTGTGGCCAGAGCGTTTCAGAATAAAACCACTCCCGACTACACAACGTATTCCAATGTTTTTACGCATATGGTCACAAGATTAACAGGCTTTTTCAATTTTGTTCTTCTGTATAAGCGTCAGATTCCACAGAAAACTGAGAAAACTAATGAGTTTGGCTTGTAAAAAAAGATAAGCACACATTGTCTTTTGTCTTCAATCTAAATCTGACACACTTTCATTCACGATTTTAAAAAAAAACTACTTACTCTTTGAATCACATAAAATTGTGACAGTCCGTATAAACTTAGGAAAATAAGCCACAGAAAGACGCCCTAAGATCAGATCTCTGTTACAGTACTCACGTACGATAATTTGGACAAAATCACGTATCTCACGATATCACGAAACCATCCAGCATTGCCTATGAACTAACAAAGAAATCGGGACAATAAGTACTGGGCATACTTTAGCTTAATTCTCCAACCTTTTGATTGAGAAGAAGTGACGGACACCAGGACTGACGATAGTCTGTTAGCTGGCGGCCCAGTCACCGTTTGACCAAATGTCGTCTGCAGCAGGGAAAGCCCGGAAGTTGTCTCCAACATTATGGTTTGAGACGACCAAGCCTGACAACGTGCTAGCAGAGCCAGCTGAAGCACTGTCGCTGTTTCTCCGAGAATGCCAGAGCGTGCAAGGGACTCATCGCCTCACCTGAACTGGAGGCTGGGAAGTTAAGCAGGTTATGATGCTGCCCGTCAGCACACCTGAGCAACGGCAGCACACAGGCGTCAGGCTGCGCACAGCGAGAGAAAGAGAGGCGGGGGAATCAATGGCTTGCCGCACGTGGTGAACGCACATCTTTCCCGAACAGTGGACGTTGACAGCCCAGCGCTCGCGTGGCCACCACCCCTGGCACGCCAGCCCCAGCCAAGAAGGGACCCTGCGGTTTCAACCCTCCGAAGTGGGTCTCCGAATAACCCCCAAGGGACGTCATGGCAGATCTGAAGGAACCAAAGCAGCCACCCAGAGCCCGCGGTTGTCTCCCCCTCTTAAAGTAATCGGCACCGCAAGGCTTCGTGAAGGTGCTGCCAGCAAGCTGCTACTGTGCTCAGGTGAAATCACTGTCCTTGCTTTTTGTCTCCAACCGTACGGTGCCCTGCCGGGCTGTGCGATGCTATGCGGCGCGACACACTGCTGATAGCGTGCCAGCCGAGCAGACAGCAAACAAATAATGGCCGACGCGTAAACGACGCTTTCTGACTTGTGCCTGCGTCGAGACGCGGAAGGAGGTGCGGGTTCGGTGGGCAGCAGCTAGGGAATTCTGGAACCAGCATGTTCGAAGACCTCGAGGGACCAGTCAAATATCGATTGCGGGAGAGAGAGAGCCTGCCTTGCACCCACCCCGCTCCCGGCTACGTGGGAGGGGGAGGGGGCACTTGTCTCACGGCCAGCGTATCATCGACATCGTGAGAAGACTGGTGGAGGCTTTGTGTGCAGGGAAAACGGGAATTACTTGTTGACAACTTCAATGTGTATTGCCAGCGGCGTGAAGGACTTAGCATGCTCAGTTTGCGGGAGGCGGACAGATGTTTGTTATCGTCGTCGTCATCATCATCATCGTCGTCGTCGGCAGCGGAAGCATCAGCACTTTGTCCGTCCATGTGTGTGTGTGTGTGTCCCCGTTTATCTGTCCGCCCTTCCCAAACCTATCGCTGAGGTCGTCTATAACTAGGCAAGAAGTGGCGGGTCTGAAACGAGCCCAGGCACTGTAGACGCCAAGTTTAACGCGTGGCTGCTTTATACGACGATTCCTGTCTGCTTGTCCTTTCTGAAAAAGAAATGGTAGACAGGTCCGTTTCCCCATGCAATTGACGTGCATTTTACATACGAAATGGATTTTTAAAAAGCGCGAATGACCACTCTGCGTACCAAGCAGTAATAAAGGAACTTTGTGTAATGACCACTTTACCGACTTTAGTGTACAGTTGAAGACAATAGTGTAAATATTTTTGTAAATTTTTGTTTACAATTAAATTTCTGTTTGGGGGGAAAGAAAGTTGTACAACACTATATTTTCACTCGTACCGTTGCTGATATCCCTCATTGACGTTTGGCTAGTACAGCGATCAAATCGACTTAACATACTTATTTGCCTTTCTCATTGACATACGCGTGCGTACTCTAGACCGTAACATATTTTTGTGACGCTCACGCACTTGCTTTCTAACATTAAAAAAAAAACAAAGACAAGCCCAAAAACTTCCAAACAATCAATTCTCAATATATGTTTACGTTTACACATTCAGCAAAGTCAGAGGATAAAGTTGCTGAATCAAACAGGTCACGTACACTCCAGCATGTGACGTCGACTCGAGGAGATGGTTTCAGTGTCATTCTTCTCCTTTTCGCTCACCCTCCCGATCCTAAAATAGCCCGTGAAGGGCGTGCCGCAAAACTTATGACGTCATTTGGAGACCTCTCCGGTTGAAAATCTGAACTGCCTTGTCTCATAATGAGGTGGCGCGCGCGGAGATCGTGACAACTCCCGTTAGTTTAAAGAACAAACATGTTAAAGAATCTGAGTCATGGCGTGCAATCAAGAAGACTGGAGGAAAGAGAGGCAAGAGAGAGAAAAAAATGTATAGGAAGGGGGAAAAAAGCTGGAAGAAGAGAGAATTCTAAGAAGAGAAACCAAAATGAACTTATGTTTGGGATAAAAGGCCTATAGCTAGCACTGACCCTCTGTTGACCCTGCTCAGAGTACAAGTGTGCTAGATTTGGGGACTACATTAAATAAAGGCATGCTTACGTTTAGAACTAAATAGCCCCGGTGTCTTAACTGCTTCTCAGCAGCGTGATTGTGAAACCCCGTCTCCATTAACGTCACTCTGATTAGTGTTACATGTATTAAAAATCCTAAAGTGAAATGCTTACAGATTAAATACCAATAAAAATATCGAATTACTTTTCTTCAAAGATCGATTTTGGGATTGTACTTTTACAATAACGAAAGAATTACTAGTGAAAACTTCAGAATTATGTTAGTTTTTTAAAAAGCACAAAAATGATACCTAGCAAAGAGCGAAATTATGCAAGTTATGCTGCTTAGCTTCGGTAAGAAAAGATTGGCGTTAGATACTGTAAAGAATTAACAAAAACAAAGCCTTCCCGATGTCCTTCATCCTAGTGTTATCAACTGTAGATTTTTAAACGAACAAAATAAAGCGGGAAAGCAATAGATGTGGAGTATTTTTTTAAAATCATCTAGTCAATATTTTATAGTTTTATATCGATGCCTCTATTTCCTGTCTCATTCAGCCCGCATCCCAGCTATTGCTTTTTTTTTTTAAATCTTTTAAAGTAGTTTATAAACTGATTGTGAAAATAATAAAAACGAACTCTACACATATCCCCCCCCCCCCAAAAAAAAAAATCCACTCCCAAAACAAAAACATGTTAAAAACAAAAAATGGACAACTGAAACTGTCAAGAAAACAACTGTTTATTCCAGTAAACTGATCAGTTGATCCAGTTGAGAATGAATACCTGACCCACGGAAGATAGGCAGCGAGGGACACTGCGCTCCTATTCTGGCCCACAGAAAAGTGGGGTCTCATAAATCCCCACTCCCCTATGACCTAAAACAGGTCACGGGACAACCTTTACCTTTGCTGCCCACGGAAAAGGTATATGGTGTCTCGAAAAGATAAGGCTGACTTGGAAAGAATGCGATCTTCAATAAAGCGGCGGGTTGTGATGGGGCAAGGGTTGACGAATGTCTAGCTGAGTCTGTTCGTGCCCAGATCTAGTTACCCAGTATCGGCTGTCAGTCCTTGCACGGAAGGAACCTGTTGCATTGCAGCATCGATCCGTTCTGCAGGAAAGAGATGAGAGCGATGAAGGCTTCCAACACATACCCCACTCCACACTTTCCCCTGCCGATGTCTGCACAAACACGCATCAGTCCTCTATCGCCTTGTCCGTGTTATATTTCTCCCTCATCATACGACACCCCTGATAACAGACCTTAGGATAACGCAGTAACGCGTGCTTGCCAATACTGCAGAAGTCCGAGGGTTCGGTTCCTGTGGCCGGCACACGTAATCTCTGCAAGTGGCACCTATTTACAGGGATGGTCCAGTTTTTCCGACCACCACACCGCCTTCCTCTTCCCTCTGCACCCTATAACCACTCTTACCACGAGATAACCTTCGCTGCTGACTTAACGTTAAGCAATTAACAGCCAGTCCGACCCACATGCCCTATCTGTAGCAAACATGCAGTATTCCTGGGGGCCTGGATAGTTCAGTCGGTCGAGCTGCAGACTAGCAGTTGGAAGGTTGCTGGTTCGAATCCTGGTGTAGCCAAGGATTATTTCCTGGAGTTAAACATTGAGCAAACTCCGTTCGGCGATCTCCCCCTACACTAAACTGCCTGTCCGCATTGGCCAGCTATCAGTCTAGTGGTTCTTTTCGTGCATAGCTTAGTAATAGGACCCAGTCTCCCCGCCCCGCACTGTCCCTCAATATTCCTGTTGAGCTCACGTGTATGCCAGTGCAAATGTGTGGGCGTACGTGTGCGCACATCTGCCAGTGGTCGGATAACATTGTGGGGAAGTCGCCAACACACATTCACAGCAGTTGACTATTTCTAGTTTTCCTTGACTTAAATGTCAGTAGGGGTCCCCCCCCCCCCCAGACAGTGCCAGTGTGCAGTGCATCCAGAGGCTATCCTTGCAAACTGAAGTTTTACAGGTAAGGTCGGCTGTAGCTATGGGTCAAACGTTTGAATGAAACCTATGGCTGATCCAACCTGACATTTGCACCTGTTACAGACGTGGATGAAAACGGGTGAATTGCGCAAGAGGTTGATGATTTCCTTCCAAAATCTAAAGGCCACTGGGAATAAGACGCCAATAAACATTGGCGAGCTTCTGTGGCCTTCCCCTTCTGGATAAGCTCATGCATGCCTTCAAGACTTGACATTAACCATCTTACTGCTAAGCATGAATGAGTCTTACGTTCCCCTCCACAGATATTGGATTTTTGGTGGTTTCCAATAGTATTGTTTCTGCTTTTTCTAATGGTGACAGGAATTTTCAGATCTATTAGTTTGAGTTACAAAGTCTCAAACATGCAACCATTTAACATCAGAATTTGATAAAACTGTCTCCAAATATTTCCCAATTTCTCTACTCAAATTACCCTAGCAACTGTGCATTGACTTGTACCAAATTCAAAACATATACGGTGTACGTCAGAAACTGCCAAAAATTTTACTGAAAAATGCATAGTCCTATTCGTCTACCATGCACAGTTTACTGAGGTTATGTTCCATGCAGTCATTATGCAATAAATCTTTTCTGTGATTGGCTGCTGCAGTCACATCATGAGGAAAGTCCACTCGCAACGCACGGATTCAGCCCTCGGTGCCATATCGTTTATGCAGGCTTTCTTACTTTTAAAGCCAAAATGTGAAACTCCAGCTTAAAAAAAAAACATTCAAAGTTTGAAATGCATGAACTGGGCTTTCCATCCCTTTGTGTTTTGACCGGTCTATTCAATCTAAAAAGGGGGTAAGAATAACAGGGAGCTAAATATCAGAAATTTCAATGGCTTTAACCATTGAGAAACAGGGTATTACCTTCGTTAATAATATTCTTCTAATTTTAGAGGTAAAATCAAGCAGTGTCCTTTTACATCCATACAGATAAATAATTAATCTTTCACATTCAATAAAAAATTGATACCTCATCGCCCACAAAATTTTGGGGTTGTAGCTCAAAATTGCCTGAGGGAACTTGCGGCTCGTTTCCTGCTGGATGGTCAGGTATTTATTATAACCATGCACATGTGCATTCAAAATGCTACCTCAAGAACAGCCCTTAATCTGAGAACACTTTAAAATATAGTAATGGCTAGTAGGAAAGAATGTTGGAATCATAAAAATGTCAAATTCATTGATTCTATAATCATCCTAACTAACCAGCCAATAGTAAATGAGAACTGAAGTGTCATATTTTACATCCTACACATGCACCACTTCCAAAGGAAGAGAAATATCAAGAGCAATATTTTACTGAGAACACAACATAGGTATTATAACAACACAGCTAAGGTAAAATTGATTTTTTTCTGTACAACAAAGCAATACATTAAATAACATTCTGACATCACGAAGTTCACTAAATGAACAGGAACCTGTGAACAAGGCTCTATAGATAACAGCATAATTTTGAGAAAATAAAAACAAGACCATGGTCTGGGTGAAGCCAACAATGTATAAAAAAAGCCCCTGACCTTGGTCCTTACAACTTGGAAAAAGAAGGTCAACAACAAACAACTTGTGGAACAATACAACTGTCTTTTTCAGGGAACAGCTATTTTATGCTTGTAACATACAAAAATACAAGCAACCTATGCACTAACATGGGAAAAAAACCCAGGGGATTTACAGGAAGTGCAAGCATTTGCCCAACATTTGACATGCCTTTACAGCACCTTCCCTCTCCCATTTCTCCCCCATCAACACACACACATGCACACCAACAGTTATGTTAAAGCAGATTTGAAGACCATTATAAATTGTGTCATATTTGACTGATATGAAAGTTGATGTTCATGTTCAAATGCAAAAATGGTAAAATATTGCCTTTACAATTATCAAGATTTCATGAAAAATTTCTTTTTTGAAAACTTGATAATAAAATGTAATGTTATACTAAACATCATTTTTGCCTGTTTCAAATTTCCTGAAAACCTTGCTCAATAACCTTAAATACTTTTTCAGATTTATGCGTACCACCATTTTCATCACCATCGTAACCATTATCTCTTCTTGAAGCCCCTCTGTTAACAAAAGCGAGATGTTTCATGGAAAGTAACAGGTAGTAATTGTGTACTACAAGTTTTTTTTTTGGTATCATGTAAGTTGTACCAATAGAAGAAAGAAATTTGATACCAAAAAATAGTATACTATGATGCATAATGATACCTGGCAAAGCAGGACATAATTCATTATCCTCTGGTGAATGCCAAATTAGCTTGCCAAACTCTGATTCATGAAATATATAGCCAGGCGTGCGACAAGTGACTTCAAAAGACACTCCGTGGGCTACACAATACAGCTGAGCACCCTACAAACTTGGCACATGATCGAAACTTTGTCAAGTACATGCCAATGGCACCACAAATGATGGCTATTTAAGACTCCAGACATCTTCATGGTGTACACATCAAGGTCATGGGCGACTAGATGGACACTAGACCGTATCTGTGAATCTCTCATCAGAAATGCTGTGATTGTTAATGACAGACTGGCAGATGCCTTCATACAAGCCCCCATTCAAAGGCTTAATGTCAAGCTCTTCCAGATCCTGGGAAAGACTGCCACTCCCAGATGAGTTGGAGTCCTGGTTCTCCAGTGTTGCCAGTGTCACCATGGTGCGACGGTCGTCACTGGGGAGCTTGGTCCACATCTCAGACACTATGGCAGCCACCGTATGCGCATCATGTGACCTACCCAGTTGCTCCTTCAGGTTGGGGGCGACTTGCCGGTAGTATAGCAGATACCTACAGGAACAGCCGCTCACTCACAGTGCGTAGATATGTCCATTCACTTATACACATATGCTATATTTACTTCTCATTAAGAGAAAAAGCATCTTCTGGAAAAAATCCATTTTTTAAAATGCTAAACTTTCTTAATACCAGCAAAATATCTCTGTCACCAAAATTTAATGTCAGTGATAAGTCCTATTGCTGAGTTTCTATTCTATTTCCTATGTTCACACCTAGATGCAGATATTAAATTTATGCTACTTCATGCTTGATAAGGATCCTTTTTTAGGTTGAGATGCCTGAAAACAGTTTGCAAAGTCCGTAACAAAACGGTGGTCATTTGATACTGAATCTGATTATTCATTCCCTGCAGTGTTCACAAAGTGAACAGTGACTAGTGAAGTCATAGTATGCAGGTGTGTCGGGTAACTGTAAAAAATAGACATGAACAGTCCTCAAGTTAAAAACCTATTTATGAAGAAGGGTACAGAACAGCATGAGGGCAGTCCTGTGGAAGCGCATATCATGCCTTGGCAACTGCTTCAAAGATATCTCCCCAACATGTACATGGTCAGAGAAGTGAGAATGGTACAAGCTGGGACCCATCAGGACCAAGTGGCAACATCCTGGCATTATTCCTAAAGTGTGGTTTCATGGATGTGGCACTCGTACCAGACCACATGGACAGTCTTCACAGTGGGTAGACAGATTCCTCATCACACAGGTCACTTCTTTTGGACCACTGCTTAGCTTCAAAATGATCTCCAGAAGGGGACTGGGACTTAGATGTCTGTTACTGTTAGGAGACTTCAGGAAGATAGTCCAAGGTCAAGAGTATCTGCAGTCTCAGCATGATGACTGACCTCAGGACAGCAAAGCGCCACCTGGACTGTGCTTAAATGGACACCTGTCCTGGAAAAATATTTCTACATTTCATCTGGACATGACAGATCACAGGGAGAGAGGATGGAGATGCCCAAACCAGCAACTGCACATCCTGCATGTTGCCCAGCAAGACCAACTTGGAGGCTCCTCTTTGATGATGCAGGGTGGAATTTCCACTGGAATCAGTGTGCAGGGAAAGACAGACCTCCATGTGCTGATAGCTGCCAGGTACCAGGATGAAATTGTCCACTCTATTGTCAGACCTTAACCTGGAGCTTTTGGTTTGGAAGTTATTCTGATGAACAACACCTGCATAAATGTCAAGTCACTAATCATCACTTGGATGACAGGGCAATTACATACTGAGTGGTCAGTCAGGCCTTCTGATCTGAATACCACTGGACACACCTGAGACATGATCAACCAAACTGCATATGCACGAGTCAAGAGACTTGCATGGTGGAGCAACTGGTGCATGTTCTGCAGCAGGAGCAGGGCAGGATTCCCAAGCAGCAGATCAGAAACCTCGTCTGCACTACCAGAAAGCCATGCCAGGCTGGCACATAAATGACAGCTCATTTTCAGATGACCAGACAGGACCCTGTTTTACCTTTTACTTCCTGGTGCAAAAAAAAGCTTATTTTCTTGATTCTAAAGGAAGGTGCAGTTCTGTGGCTGTTTTCCATGCTTCAGTACTAATATTTAAGTCATACCTGTTCAGTTGCATTTGGTTGCTTAAAAATAAACCATCTTTTCACAAGTGTTATGCATGATCCTTAGCAAAACATGGAGTAGCATGCTGCCTTTTTCTCTTTTGTGGTATCATAATTACTATTTGAACTTTGGTCTATGTGTTTCATTTCCCTGAAAATGCAGTTTGAAGAGGGTCAGTGAAGAATCTCACCCTTCAAAGTCATGCAGCTCAGCTGTAGGGTTGACTGACATCCCTGCTTGCATAGGATCCATCACTGCATCCTCAGATTCCACTTTCCATGAGCTTTTCACATATAAACTGTTAATGAAGACTCCATTACAAGCAGAACTGTACATCTTTGTTGGTTATATATTGGTTCAATCAAATTTCAAACCAGAAACAAATCAAAAAGGTGAAATCATTCTGTATGCTGAACATGCCAATGCTCACTTACTCTTCTAGACGTTTTCTGCATTTTGGGTGTGGTCTGTCATGAACCTCATTTTTTCTGCTGTTCGGGTGATGCCCAGTTCTTTGAAATAATAAAAAAATTAAAAACAAAACCCATTTCACTGAATAAAATGAACAATTGTGAATGCACACATACACAAAAAACATTTCCCATATGCCCATATGTGCATATTAATGCTGTTGATGCACACCCAAATGAATTTGATGGCGCTCATGCTCAGAATGCATGCAGTACTAAGAATGAACCTTGCTTGCACATATGAGTATGTGCATGCAGTTAATAATTACCCTGAATATTCATAGAAAGTCTGGAATGAGATTTAACCATTATGCTAAAGCATCACAGAGAGGAAAACCTACGATCAACAATAAACGTATCTAGCAAGCTCACCCCTTTCTTTTACACGAACATTCATGATGTATCTTCCTTTTGTTTACGCATGATGGCATAGCTGGTGTTCTACATAAACAAAATTCTTATGTCAGTCTTCACTACGAAACATTAGAAATGGCACCGCTTTCTGACAAAAAATATCAATCCTTCAAATTTTAAGTTTTTAAAATTGTAAAGAACATATAGCTCTACACACAGAAGCATCTTAGAGATCTCTGTGTGTGAGCACACGGATGCAAGAGTGCAACTGCATGAAGGGAGAGAACAGAGACACAGAAGGAAAGAAATGTCTTAGAGGTGCTCCACATACAAATTTTATTTCCCTTTTCAGATGATATACAGCAAAACTTCCCACATAAGACTTCGAAAAAGCAGCCTAAATCAGGTCTTTAACATGGTATGCATAAAATAAATTGCAAACTCTTATCATTAATGAAGCTCAGTCTGCCCAATTTCCAGAGCATAAAACCATATAAACATGGCCTCCAAGGATGGAAGGCATTTATTTACCTTGGTTTGTTGGTGCTTTTGTCATTTACATCATCGAGGTCAAAATTCTCCATGCACAGTAGATTCCTGGCTCCATCAAGATCAGCTTCATCAAAGTCATTGAGCCCTGCCTGTGGACAGAAAATATACTTATTTTCCACTTGCGCCAGTAGGATGCCTTCTGAGAATGAGGCAATGAAGTAAAGAAAACGACTGCCTAAGTGATTGTCTGTCAGTTGGTCAGGCAGGCAGACAGTCAAAGACATTTCAATATGACAATATGCATCATCAACCTCACTGTAACACATCCCAAATGATACTCGGTTACTTTCCACAGTATGCGAAAGTGAGAGAAAACTCAGAACATTAATGCTGCTGATAGTCCAGAGAAGGTTAATGTAGTCGTTGGGAAAATAAAATTTCTGATAAACGGAACTGCAAAACAGGGCAAGTAGCTTACAATGTGGCATAAATTGTCAGAAAAACAGGTCACCTGCTGCCAAGTAAAACTTGTCTTACAGTGCAGTTAAAAAAAGTTCATGTCATTCTCTGCAGCTGATTACATAGTATATTTAATCATCCTCTGTATGAAAACTGTGAATAATAATGACAACTAAGCCTAAGTTATTTTTTAGGAAAAACATTTTCAGTGAACCAACAGAGAACAACAAATATCAAATTGGACTTGAATAGCCTCTTACAGACATCTGTTCCTGCACTATTATTTTAGCTGAAGCTTGAAGACAAACCAAACATTAGATGATGCTTGTCTTTGATGACACACATCTAAAAAAGTATAATGGGTGCAAAGATGTGTTTGCAATCCACCTGCGTACTTTACCTGAAAACATGTGTGAGGTAACAAGGAAATAAACACTGATCACACCTAAAAGCCAAATATTACACGAGAAACATGTTTCCTGGTTTTATGATCTTAGATAATAATGCTTGCTTGGCCAAAGCACAGTTTAGCAAACTCATATCACTGAACCTGTGGCACTCTAGCATCCATAGAAGCCCCAAGTGCCCAAGCAGGATTTGGGGACAGCAGAGGACTGACTGGCACACATGCATCCACAGGCAGCTTCACTGGTGTGAAGCCACTGTCACCATCGCTGACAACAGCCCCAGGAGAAGGCCGGCCCCCATAGTCCACAGCCTCAGCATTGCCATGTCCTGGCACGGTATCCAAAGAGCTTGCTGTAGTTGCAGACATGAACGTGGCACTGGGAAGAAACTGAAGCCTTGCATCGCCATCACCAGTTCCTTGGGTTTCCAACAGCGACATGCTGAAATCAAGCTGTCAGAAAAGTGTGTCCACTGTAAGAAGAAATCAAGGTAAGAAAAATGCAAGGATGAAAGTTTTCTTTTACCAAAATAAGCGAAAAGGTTGTCTGTTCCATTATGAGGTTAATACTCAAAGCTGGCAACAATTGTTCTCTATTGCACATATAGTAACATAACATAAAATATTAAAAACGTGTATTATATTGCTTTATCTTGAGATATTCCAAATCTGCAAGATGTTAAATTGTACCTTTTATCAAAACTTGAAGTATATCTGAAGCTGTTTGTCAGGACTCCTATTAAAAATACCAAGTTGCTGAAGAAATAATACCCAAACAAACTGATGATGTTCAAAACAAAAATTGTGCTTGAAACCTTGTTCCACCTTGAAAACCAAAGATGTCACTATGATTTAAAAAAAAAGAAAAAAATACAAAGAAAGAACAGGGATGAATGGGGGAGAAAAATCAAGCTGCAACACATAGCATTTCTGACCATATTCTACAACCCTGACACTGAGACATGTGTGACCTGGCATTTCTGACCTTTTTACACACCCTTGACAGCTGTGTGACAGCATTTCTGACCTTTTTACACACCCTGGACAGCTGAGATGTGTGTGACATCGAACTCTCCAGCTCATCAATACTAAGCTGTTGGCCTGTCAGTGGTGTAGAGTAGCCATGTAATGCTGAATTAAATATGTCAGCACCCTCGCAATGGTCACCCGATATCATGACGTCATTTCGTGCAATGCCATATGGCTTGCATGGTGTAAGCAGCACAGGTACCTGACAGTATGCATGATGGAAGTTATACATTCCTTCAAACATCTTTTAAAGATTAACAAAGCTTAAATGCTACGATCAGTTCTAAAATTTTACTGCCCCTGACCCCCTTTACCATAACACATCAATAAATGAAGCCAAAAATGAAATTTTACAAAAATAATATAACAAAAGTTCAAGAACTTGAATTCAATTTTTTTTAAATTTAGTGATTTTACTCTTATTTTTGTTTTCTTTCTCACTTATGTGCTTGTGTTGACCCAGGCACGTTTGCATGCCTGAACATGTGGATACTTATGTTTGCACACCTTTCATGACAGCCTACATTACATACAATGATACATACAATGAGTAAATCTATGTGCACATCCTCACACAGCACTGTTACAGCTGCATGTGCATGTACATGATTATGGAATAGTTTGACTATACCTCTTGCGCTGTTGACTCAAGTTGCTGCTGTTGCTGTTGTTCAAAACTAGCCTCATATTCTTTCTCTGAAATGTCGGTTGGGATGTAGATGCTTCCAACTTTCATCAGGTTCATCTCCACACCCTGCCTGGCCTTTAGCCTCGCTTCAGAACATCTACACTTGGCCCTGATCCTGGGGCAGCCAGACAACTGACGACGGCAACTGCCACCACTGCCTGTGGGTACCACAGCCTTGACCACCTCACCTGTCTTGTGGGCAGACAGCACCCTTGGAAAGGCCCGCTCCACAGGTCGACATTGGCTTCTGGCCACCTGCAGTATGTGGTGATTGATACACAACATCAGCTACTGGACATCTGTAGCACCATGCATGATGGAGCATGACTTTGGTTTCTGGTTAGTAGTACCACAAACGATGACAAAATACAGACAAGGTTCAAGGTTCCGGACACCTGTAGCGTCACATATGACAACAAGCAATACAGGCAAGGTTCTGGACACCTATAGTGTCACATATGACAAAAAAACCCAAAACAATACAAGCAGGGTTTTACGCACCTTTAGTGTCACATATGACAACAAACAACACAGGCAAGGTTCTGGACACTTATAAAGTTATAGGCTGTCACTCCTGTTTACATATATTTCATTGTATTGTATTGTATTGATGAAAATAGAAAGGAAAAAATTGAGAGATAATAGAATTCAAAGTAAATAGCAAGAATAGAAAAAAGTTTTTAAATATTTCAATTGTTTGTTGGTTGGTTAAAGGGTTCATTTGACTCAAAAGGCCATATCAGCACCACATATATCATTGTATGTCAAGTTTCTCCTATCAATACGATAAATTGAAAATCCCACCTATTTGTTAACATACACAAATCACTATATACAATAATATATCATCAGTTTGATAGCCCACATAAAGGACATAAAGTTGAGTGTTCGCTTTAATTTTTGTAATGCCAGATTTAAAGAAAACAGTAAACATAATAAGCAAGATCTTTAATGGAAATATTCGCAGATATGTAAGTTACCATTCATGATACATGTATTGGGTAAAACTGTAACAACTGAACGGTAGCTCCAGTTTGTGATTGTTTGGTCCATCTGTTTTTTCTTGCTGTATTTTGTGGTTGTCAAATTTTTTAAAAACAGGATTCATTTGAAAGAAGAAAATGCGTTGTTTGAAGAAGAAAAAATAATCTATCATCTGTAATGTCTTGATTCCACACCAAAACAATACATTGTCAAAGTAAGGGGAAAAATGGCACGAGTTTAGATGTACTTACTATAATTTATTTTAATATATTGTGGCACCTTTTTCTACAGGTACAGTACAAAATGTTGCAGAACCTAAGTTTAATGTTTCAAACTGTGAGCTTTCACTAGCATTAGAACACACAGTATGGTAACTTGTTTTTCGAAGAAGGAATATATACTCAAAACAAAAATAGGCACATAGGCAAAGAGTAGTCGAATTTTATGCATTCAGGTACAATGATAGCAACAAAAATTAGGTTGACATGAGGTTGCATGGTCTGTTGAGTGTAGCCCTTGAAAATGACATGCTTGGTGCAAAAAAACGTGTCCCTTCTGGTGGCCTAAAGTTGGAGAGTGGTTTTTTTTCATGCAGCATGAACAAAAGCAGCAAGACTCAAACTTTCTTTGTGAACAGAGGGCACCATCCACTAGCAATAAAACTCAATGCTTGCACACTTCCCGACAGACCACCTGTCACACATCCCCTGGGTGTGCCAGTTTCCACAATCTGTCATGTGTGGGCTCGCTTTCAAGCCACTGGCAGCACTTGGGATGGAGTCAAAAGCAGATGACCTCGTGTCACGACTGCAAGACAGGACAGGCAGATCTACCACAACCACCTGCGCCAGCCGTTCCTCCCTGCTGCAGAGACGGCCTGAGCCACTGTCGGGAGCCATGGAGCTGTCATCAGCAGGCAGACTACATTGTCTGAGTGACAGCTGTACTACCACCATCCTACACGCCGGTCAAGGCGGACTGCACAACAGCAGCAGAGAATGCAGTGGGCCCAGCACCACCTGAACTGGACATGGCAGTGATGGGAGGTATCCTCTTCTCTGATGAAAGCTGCTATTGCATCAGCCCCTCCGAAGGTCGCATCAGAGGAGGTGGAACGAGAGGTACGCAAACAACATCCTGCAGTATGACTGTTGGGGAGGCCCCAAAATCACAATCTGGGGTGGAGTTGGCCTCAGCTGACTCATGGACCCCATTGTCTTCCTAAGCATTGGCCCTGGACATGACAGCACAAGGCTATGTTGACCAGGTGCTGAGCCCCCACATCGTACCATACTTCCAGCAGCACAGCAACCTCACCTTTCAGCATGACAATGCCTGTTCACACATGGCAAAGCTCGCCAAGGCCTTCCTGCAGCAGAACAATGTTCAGGTCCTCATATAGCAGGTTCTTGGTCCTCAGACGTCTGGGACATTCTGAATGCTTTCTCAGCATGGCAGATGAACACACACTTTGCAAGACTCACTGCACCAATTTTCTCCAAAATTGATTGATTCAGACCCATTTGAAAAAAGGAAAAAATTCAAATAAAATCACCAACTCCCTCAGTTTGCGCTTCTTTTGATTTTCAGTTTATTTGCAATTAAAGCTTTGGAAACGGTGTGAATTACAGTTTCCACCAAGGCTTAATAGATGTTTTAACCCGTTTAATAAACCTAGATCTTGTTCCTGAATGCATAATAGATAGCTGACCTCAGTTCATAAACTGCAATGTGTTGGGGTTTAAATGTCTTATATATTCTAGGTTTTGTAGCTATAGCATGGAAATGACATAACTCGCAACATGAATTGCATTTTTATCACTTAAATGGTTAATATCACAACACCCAATGATATTTAAAAAATTTCATAGGTCATTTGAACACAGTTATAAGTAGGATTCCCAAAAATGTTTTTTCATTTGGATTCTTTAAAAACATTTCTGTGTACCTCTGTCCTGAAACCTGTTCCCAGTATTGTTAATCTCTAATGGCCACGTAAGTAACAGGCTGAATATACAAAATCTTAGACCCAAATGACATAAAAGTATATCATACCACCAACTAAGATACACATCACCTAACCCACCATGGATCTGATATAAAAGTAATTTTGAGAGAAAAAAAGACAGACGATTGAACCAGAAGATGAGATACAGGAGATGAAAATGGATGGTTCTGCATTTACAGTCAGAGGGGAGGACATCAGCAGCCCTGGCCTCCCCTCCAGGTAAAATGTTTCAATGATTCCACTTATAGACAATATAGACACGGAAGAAAGTGATGAGTCTCAATTAAAGGAAGATCACATCTGCTAGCTGTTAACTGAGAAAAGAGTTCAACCAACATTTGATCTTAATGGGGAGGACATTTAAAATACAGCCTTCAGTTCTCTCAAAGCCATGATGGAATCAATGTCTAATGTCAGCTATAAGAAGCCATTTACAATCTAGGCAGCAGAAAGCTCTGTAAACAGGACTCACTCTAACAAAAATCTTGATTTATTAAATCTTCGTACCATAAAAAATGTTTTATCATGCCAATATGTGATATTTTACACAATAAATGCATATTTCTTCTATATGTAGTCACAGATATTAAGACTGTGATGTTTCTTACAGTGAAATTACTGCCACTAGCTTCACCTTGTGTCTTCGCCTGCCCACGCAGGTACCTGCATCCTTGGTGAGTCTGCCATCTTCATTGTCCTGGAGACGAACAAATGCAAGGCTAGAGGACTGGGCACTCATGCTCAAGATTTCATCCTGGATGTCATGCAGCAGGTTGTAGCAGCGGCGTCCTTGGCCCGACCTACCCGAACAATTTCATACAAGAAAGGGAAACTGCTAACAGAAAGCTTGGCAGTCTTAAACAGGTGGAGTAAATACTGCAACAAGCTGTACAACTTCCAAGCAAGCCTGGTCTCAGCCTGTAATGAGGTTAACAAAAGGTACACACACATTAAAATGTGGCAGAGTGGAAAAAAACCCAATTAAAACATTAGGAGGCCTCAAGATCTGGGTGTGGAGATAAAATCAAACTTCATTCTTACCTAAATGATGATGCTAATACACTTGCTAAGACTATTATGCAAGGCCTACTGGAAGTTGGAAGAGAGAAAAGTAAAGAAAAAGCTGGCTTGACAACATCAAGAAGTTGACAGCACTTGGCACCCCAGGTCTGCTATGGACAGAAGACAATCCAGGATGGCAGAGATTGTCAGAAGGTGCATCCCCCATGTTCCCCCCCCTCCCCAACACCAACCTTTTAGGTAACAGAACTAAGATAAAATGATGAAAGCTTCCATTCCATTCCAAGGATGTACATTGTTTGGCACAGGAAACACACTGACATTTTAGCCACCTGCTTCCCTCATTATCTTTTATGCAAGAACTAGACAAGAATTTTACTTAGCCATTGGGAAACTATAATAAGCTTTACTCATAGATATATATAACTAATGATCTATCATCACACACATATTATCTAGTAAGCATCAAGAAATTTCTAACAAAGACCAGGTGAACATACTCCTGTCAACAAAAATTACACATACATTAAATTGTAGAAGAAAAAAAAACTAAAACATCAGGAAGCCTCTAGAACTGTGTGGACCAAACTCTATTGTCACCTAACAAAGCAAAGCACAGCTATGCAATTTAATCAAGCTTTTTAAAAAAATCTTACTGGTTAAGTCACAAGACTTACTGGTTAAAGATCTGGCGTTGCTTTTCAGAGAAGTCCTGACGTATATCCTCCAGTGTTGCAGGTGCCCAATGCTGCCCTTTGCGCCACAGAACACCTACCTCTTGCTCTTCAGCTGTGTCAGCAGTTGTTCCCGAAAACAGACACAAGTATTTACTTGGTGTCAAGAAGTTGGAAGATTTTTATTTGCCAAAAAAATTTTTAAAGTGAGTTTATCAAGCAAACAAGAAAAAAACCAAGGATAAGAATAGGAATTTTTCAACTGCAAAAGACAAGATGGCAAAGAACACAAGGAGACTGTGGAGGTGGTTGAAGAAAAGGATCAGATAAAAAGAGGTACAAAGGAGATGGACAGGAATGGAAAGATGACTCACCTTCCAAAAATGTGTCTAAGCAAAGGAGAAACAGATATTCACATCTTCAGCAAACTCAAATGTGAGACACATGAATGAATCTTCTTTATATAAATGGATATTTCAGTCAGTGACTGTATTTACAAAAGATTTATACTTCAGGGTTGCCTACCTTCAATATTAAGAATATGGGATATTGCTTGCTCAAGTTCCATGATATGCTTTTCTGTTTCTTGGAGAACCAGTGCCTACAGATTTGAGATGAAATATATGCAAAATGAAAGCCTGTTGGCATTTACCTACATTAAATAGTCACCTAACAGAGTTTGTATTTTGTTTGAATGAGTCATAAATAGTGTGAAATACACTCATATTTTGCCTAATAGTTGCAGATTAACTCAGAAAAAAACTGGAAGCTGCTTGCCATTCATTTTGTAACAAACTAAATAAGCCGAGAAATCCATCTCACCACTTTGCATAATATCAATTGGAGTATAGCTGAACTATGTAAAACATTTTATTTAGATGGCAGTTGCTTGCCACCCGTGTGGTAAACATGCATGTTAGTGTTACGCACTTTACTAAGCTAGAGCCATTAACAACATCATCTTTATTCCCCAAGGATGGAGGTCACAAGTTACAAATGCATAAAACTCAAATTTTATAGTATATATTATAAATATATGCCAATGAAAAAAATGACTTTAAAACACTGTCCTAAAAGTTTAAACTTAAATGCTTACGCAAGAATTAAGAATACAGATTATGATTAAAATTAAGATCAATATTCTTCTTCCACCATCAGTCCTTAACAAACCCACATACTACACTTCCTCTTTTCCCTTACTTCTCCTTCTAACTCCTCTCCCATTATAATTTCTTCCACTTCTCGCTCTCCATTCCCAACCCAACTATCCGTCTTATTAGATCACCTGATGAGTTCATACGGACGAAAAACATAACAAACTAAGTAAACTACTTGAGATCTGAGACATTAAGAAGTGACAGCAGTGGGAATAAATCTACACTTTGCATGTGGCAGCAAATTGCACTAAATCCAATCTCCTGCTGGGGGGTAAGAGTTGAAAGCAGTCAGAAATAGGATGGGTAGGACTGGCCTGTATGCTGATCGTTTTTTCACAAGCTCTCTTACCAAACAGCTGGTGATGAGGAACCTGGTTCCTGCCTATCACCTTGCAAATGTTCACAACGCTGCTCAGAAAGTTTTCTTTCAACGTTTAGAGTTGTAAACCAACAAATAAAAGAGAATGTTAAGACTGATTAAATAAAAGAATAACTCTAAGATGTTACTTGATACCATCAAGGATCTTAGCTGGTACATGTACATCGCTGCAAGGCACTTTTTTTTTAAAGGATTCTTTCCACATTGCTAGAGAAACTGTTATGGGAGAATCGAATTTTATATTCATATCTATATACTTTCAAATAGCTAGACTTCATTTTGTAATTTTAATCATTGCTACCACAAATGCTAGCTCAGACAATAATATACTAGTCTTCTAATCGTTTAGGGACACAAATTTCAATTATTATTAAGGTCAAGATTTCACGCAGTTCTACCTAAAATTCTGAACCACGATAAGATCAGCACTGAACAAAAGTTCAAAAGGAATTTTTTTCCCCACTGGATTCAATGTCTAGTTTGGGCGAAAATGATAAAAAAAAATGTAATAATTGGAATTAGCAGGGATTTTCGCACTTTTATACTACAGCCATAGGCGATTATCATACATCACATCGGCCGATAACTCGTTCGACGCTGCCATTTTTTACTACGCACGCTGTTACCAAGGTTTCTGCCGTCGCCGCCCATCATCCGTTTTATAGCACTGCACGGAAAAACAAGAAGCCCCTAGCTTCCCTTTGACTGTAAAATTCTCCTCATGACTTCCAAATTTTCATGAGTCATGGCTGATGTTAAATTTCTTTTCATCACAGTGACTGACCTTAGATGTCTTGCGTTTTGGCAAGGCGTCTCTGTTGGGGATGACAAACTTCAGCGTTTCGTAACAGCTTGCAACGCTTGCACGCCACTTCGCATCGCTCTGACGGCGACGGGTACGCATGGGTGCATGTCCGCGTCGACCTTTGTTCATCTCAAGAAAGCATGCAAATAATTTTCATAGTGAAAGAAAGAATACTTTCACTGTTCCAACGTACCGCAAATCGCTTAGACTAGAGCTTCTAGTACCACAGCTCGACTATCTCATCTGTTACATCTACTAGAACAGTACTGAACAGCTGAGTATGTAGAAGTAGAAAACTTAAAAATATTTGAAAGTAGAAATCATTTAACGCCGACTCCCTAATTAGGAGACACGGGATTTACTAAACTCCCATCTGTTCAAAGTTTTATTTAGATCTATTCATTTCAGAAAGTTATCAAGCCTCTCACTGACTCAGTGTCGCTCAGTCACGTCCGTGATTTTTGTCGTCTGCTTAGCGATGTTGGCAGCGTCTTCTTTAGTGCAATCAGTGCAGTTTTTTATTACGTGAATTAGGGGAACGTATATAATGTAATTACTTTTAGCCTGTCGTTCCTTCTTTTTTTTTAAGTCCATATTTTCTGCTGAGTTTCATAATCGATACACTTACCTTTTGACTGGTATAGGTTTTACTTCTCGCACTATTATAAGCGATAAAACATAAGAGCAGTGAGCACTGAAGCAGACGACAGTTTGAAACGGCGGCAAAATTCAAATGACCTCTTCATTAATGAAGATGTCTTCGTTCATTTAGATTTCACCAAACATATAAAACGTAACCTTTTCGCAAACTGAAACAGTGCGAATAACGTTTCACTTTCACTTCGTAACGCATAAATACAAAACCCATGATGCATCCCGCGCTTTGGAAATAAATAGAAAATCCCATGGTGATGATTGGGTGGTAGGGGTGGGGAAACTTTTGCAGTCTTGTCCGGAAACCAGTCCAAGCTGAAGAACGACAAAACCAGCAGCTAAGATTCTGGTGACACGTCAATGGTTTTAAATCAAAATAAAATGCGTTCTAGTTAAGGATTGAAAACCGCAGTTCCAAGCACGCTTACCTTCTCTTCAGCTTTCATGCTTTGTCTGCAGCCACTGACGTGCAGCACCATTTACATTGCGTCACGTCTTGTCCGTCGCGACGCAATGTACATCGGCACTGCTGTTAACTACACTGGTTAACACCAGTTTGCGACATGAGCTATTTTTGAAAAGCGGGCAGTCAGTGAAACGTACCCTTTCGTCGATGGTTGTGGAGATACTCTGAGCCACAGAACCAAACTGTACTGAATAGGTGTATATTCTATATTACCTCCATTTTATGCAGTTAAAGAAAACTTACAGATTACGCACTGCACTGAGATGCTTTTAGACCTTCAAAAATTATAACCGAGTGATCAAGTGGAACACAAGTACATGTACTCTTAAGCTATTTGTACTAAACTAAAATGACTAAATTCCTATGAACAGGCAATAATGGCGTAACGGATCAGTCCAACACATCATAGGTTGTCAATCCATTACAGCACTTGCACACGATTTGTAATAAAAATTGTCCACTTCCAAAAGTTTTAATATTACAAAATTACAAAGTGCAAAAAGCCAATGATGCAAACAATTTTTATTTCGAAAATGCATTTCAATTACCCTAAACTCACAAAAATTACAAGTATGTAGCCATGATTCCACATGTACAATGGGCAAGTGTTGAGGCCAATGGTCACTTACTGTATTTTTGTGTTCTGTGGCTATTTTCTAAACTATCAGTAGGCCTCACATTAAAAAAAATTAGTGTCACAATTGCAAAACAACCAAGATAAAAACATCAGTTTCCAAGCTGGTGAGTTCTTCCCTGGTTTTTATTTGAAAGACAACTAGTAGGTATGCAACACTTCTGTAAAGAATCAAATATTCTGCTTACAGCTATGGAAAATGGGATGCTCTTTTTAATTTTAATGAATGACAACAAGAAGAGTAAACTATTGTTTTTAACTCCCATTATTTTCACATCACTCAGATTCTTAAACCTACTGCGTTGCCTATCTTCAAAAAATTTTTTGCAAGCAGCACTCTCTTTGAAAACCTAGTTCTAAAAGAGTCTGTTAAAATCAGTCATACAAGATATCAAAACAGATAAAATATCAAAATTCTTTAGCTGATGAGAAAATGTCAATATACTAATTGCAGAAAGCTTACCAAAGGTTCAAGAATTGGCTAATAAATGCAGAACCCAGAATGCATGGCAATATAGGCCAAAAGTCTCAACTTCTTGGCCCACTATCAGCTGATGGGAAGGGCAACAATTTCAGATGGTTGGCCAATATTGCCTTCCAAGGGCTCTAAATCATTACACCCTGATAAACAGAGACTGTCACATAATCTCTATCAATTTTCATTAATAAAAATTTACAAAATTCATGCATACCTGACCTTTTCGTTATGAGAACTAAATGCTAATCCCCACCACATTTTCTATGCCAGCATCTCCCATCATACATGTATAAGGTAATATTTCCATACTTAATGTCTCAAATTTAATGCCACCATTTACGTTTAGAATTATGAGTCCAGCTTGAACCCTCAGTTAAATAACCTGGATTTTTACTTGTTTGGGAGATTATGTGACAGCTTTGCAAGATGGATGAATTAAAATGCTGTAAAATGTTTAAAAATGAAGATAGTGAGATGTAGAAAGTGTGACAAAGAGAATGATAATGTTATTTAAAAATTAGATGTGTAGTTCTTAAAAAGCTAATAAATGTCCCATGCAGATAGGTAGATGATGCTCTGCCAAAGGAAACACATGAACTGGACAAGCTAGAATATCTAATTCCAAGACCACACCATAATCAAAACCATTTATCTTGCTTAAAATTTAAAACCAAACATAAAAGTGGAAGTGCAATATTATCATCAGACTTTTCCCCTTATGACTACAGCTTGATGGTTATGTTCACAGGATAATTGAGGCAGTGATCAGTTGACGTAAGCATACTGTACTGGAAGACAGGCCTACACATCTCAATTAAATGTGAATTAAATAACTGCTTTTATGATTGTTCAGAACAAAGGCTTGTAGGTTAGAAATCAGGTATTTTGGTTCCAAACATCACCAGCAAAGAAATGGGATTATTATCTATGAACAGAATGCCAGGTTCTTCATGTCACATATCCTTTACTACTAATCTTTCTAGTGCTTTAGCATTCTGCTTTACAAATGTGTTAGGGAGGGTGAATAGCCAGCACTAGTTGGAACAGGCTAGGGCTCATGAAGTCAGAATGTCATGTCCCCATAATGACAAAAAAAGGTAAAAATATTGATTCCCTAAAAATCAGAATTTCACCAGAAGTCACAGCAGAAAATCAATGAATTGTCCATCTTTATTTATCAATGGTGTATGTTACAATGCAATGTCTTTCTATCTAAACGAAATAGGACATTTTAAAGTATCCCCCTGTTTTTATTTCGCCACACACACTTTCAAAACCCACCAGCAGTCACTTTGTTCATGAAATAGTAAAGCTACAAAACGTCCAACATGTTCATGTGGAAGGCTTAGAAGCATTTTTCCCACAGTCTATATTCCACAGTTCATGAAGAAACCCCCTCCCCCCACAACCCTACCCTACCTGATCATAAACTTTAACCCAGCACAAGAAGACTTACGGGCCGAACGTTTTTGCTTTTCAGCTGTTTTATGTCCCAATTGCAGCTTTGAAGTCTCTGCTAACGCATTTTATAAGTAAGACTTGTGGTTACTTCTGACAGTTCTCCATGAAAGTCCAGATCAACCGTGAAGTCCAGGTCACGCTGCAAATAAATATTATTCACACATATCATATAATGGTTAACATTATGCTTTTCATTCTTATTTAACATTACTCCTGTCCTAACAACACAATAGCTAGCCACAGCATACAGTTACCAAAATCTGTCCACTTTTGCAACATCTCCTCCCTGTAGGGTCACAAACTTCATAAAAATTTCTACTCTCTGGGTGGGACTACAGTTTATTATTAATCCCTATGTTAAAGGAATCTACTGAAGAGCACTCAGCAGAACATCAAGATAATCTAATTCTATTCCTAAACTGCACTGCATTAGAAATACATGCTAAATGACTGTGAAAGAAGGCAACTTACAACATTGGATTTGTTGGGTCTCATGCTGAAAACTCCATCTATTTCTTCATGCTTCTTCACAGTTAAGTCATGCTCTCCTAGATAAAACACCGTTTGTTTCCAGTGGGTATATGGAGCTTCTGGGGCTGAAACATGTACAAAAATTATAAGAAATCAACACAATTAGCACTAGCTGAATGGATAAATAGAGCTTGTGACTTACATATCTATTCAAAATGTTAGTACACAAAGCATTCTCGCTGTCCAATACACGATGACAGAACTAATCCACAAAGCTGGGATCAAACAGTTTACAATGGCCAAAAGGCCAGAATTCATCCAGACAAGCCCACTATGTGCTAACTAATGTCTTTTCAGGATGTTTGTGTGGGGCTTAATAAGCAACATCAGGCCAAACAGCCCATGCGGTCTGTCACACAGAAGGAAGCGAAATGATCATTTTGGAAAAAAAGTATAGGTTCAAAACTATTCACAACACCATGTGCCACTGCAGATCGACTTAGGTCTCATGTAACCCCTGTTTTTAACTTCAACGCTCATTTTCATTTTTATTTCATGGAAATACTATCTTTGAGACCAAACAGAACTCTGACATGCCGGAAATGCACTTTCCACCTGGCATTTTTTTAACGCAAAATCTTCACAATTTGAATCAAGAATCTGACACTCCAAGCAATCGCATGCTTTAACTTATATTCGTGTACTTGTCGGAAATCGTAAGAGAGGTATCTCTAACCTGACTTTTCAAAGTATGCATGATGGGAATTCAATCGTGATGATCTTATTTTTAGGGAATCAATATTTTTACCTCGCAGATACATACATGGCAACACATGGGCTGCATTCTTGCAATAGCGGATTTCAGTCAGCTGATGGTTTCTGGATTCTAACTAATTTTGAGAGGATGGCAAAGATTAAGGTAATAAAGAGTTTTTCCAGAATGTTTACATTTAATCACTTTATTTCTTGTCTTAAGCACTTTTTTGTGATTTTAACCATGCGGCCTGTACGTACAGCAAAATGGGTGGCCATGTCCGTTCAAATATGGCCAGGAACTGAAGAGTTAAGAGGTACATCTCTCTTAGACCAGAAAAACAATATTTCAGGGAAAGAAAGCATTTACCTTGATAATCATACTTGGCAAAATCTAGGAAAATGGCAGCTGTTATGTTGTTTACATTTACTTGGGTTACTTTTTTCAACGCAGCCATTTACACAAAATTCACAGACGGATTTCAAAGTAGAAATAATTTTATTCAATTTTTTTTTTCAAACTGCATTGGAATATTTATATTGCTAATAGCTTTTTTCTACATTTTTTAATACATGGCGACCATGGCACAGGCACATGGTGATGGGGACATGTTAAGTTAAACCCTCAGCCCTTGAGAGCAGGTCTCTTAAGCTAAGAATGTGTTCTTCAAAGAGAGGTCACTTCATACAGATTTTCTCACCCCTTATATCCTGTAAAAATGTAAAAAAATTATGTAAATTTGGCCATTTTTAATATTCAATACTGTATCTAGCCTCCTACCTGTAGAAAAACCAGTAAGCTTGTGGCACTTGGTGAACTCAATGTTGAAAAAGGTGACCAAGGCATGCAGGTAGTCATTTCGGCGCACTTGAAGATGGAAGGGGGCTGAGAAAGACAGGTCCTCTTCTTTGATTGTGTACATGTCCACCTCCTGCACAGAGAACATGACACTGGAATAACTTTGGTTAAGTAAGCGTGATATATACAGATTAATGCAGCATTTCTCTGGTGGACACTTTTGTAATGTTTACTCTAATGATTAGAGAATAAAAATCATCCTAGTCTGAACTATGATACACAACCATCTTGCATAAAAAGGCTTGAAACACAATGCTTATACAGCAAAAGTCGGAGTGCATTGTCTGTTCTAGTAATCCAGCACTCCAAGAAGGTTAGTAGAAATATGCAGTCATGAGTGAAGAAAGGCACTGCATTCTTTCGACCATTCTAAAAATATTCTATTTATGTTTAACTTGCTGATTTATACATTTAATAAAAAAGCAAAATAATTGCCCGATATATTATGAACAACATGATGCCACCTTAGCCCAAGCTATTATGCAGTGTTACCAGGCTGGCTGGATAACCAAGAAGGATGCCTTCAAACTGCAATATGATGCCATGTTCACCTATGCTATGATCTAGTGTAACCAGGCTGACTGGAAGGCCAAGAGACACCCAAAATGCAGCGAGTCAAATCAACTAAAATTTCTCCAGGATCAACCGAATTGCATACCTCTAGCTGGTATTTATTTCAAGAGCAATCCAGGCAGCCAAAAGACACTTGGACAACAGTGATACAGTTTTTAACCAGAATATACAGAAGAAAAGTTAGCAGAAATACAACCAAAAAGCTTGTCAATTAACGACTGGCATCAAGTTGGCACTGGGGGCTTTGTCAGGACGGGGAGGAGAGGGGAAGGCATAGAACATGTATGCACCAACCATGAAATCTAAACCCACAACCAGTGCACCTGCAGCAAGTATGTGTTATTTCTATGCTGCAGCTCTTGCTGCAAGAGACAGCACAGCTTATCAAACATTTTTGGGTTAAAAGAGTTGTGCTGATATACATATCCTGACAGCGAGGAAGGACAAAATTCTACTTGTGGTGAACACCTACACTTACGCTGTTAAATTATTTAAAATATCCCAACGCTTTACACTGCTACGTGGTCATTTGTTTGCTGCTACACACACATTACTGCTCTAGGTCAGTGTACATCTTGCTTCCAGTACTTTTAATCTCTGCTTCAAATGTTTGCCGTTGTGTGCATAAACAAATCAGTACATGCAACTAAAACCAGACTGCTAAGAATTTTATTCATTACAGAAGGGAGCACCAGCAGCTTGAAAATACATGGAAAGTATTAACTCTTTGACACCGTGCGAATAACCGACAGCCCGCTCCATTGGCACCATGTTTCCGCCTTACGGGCCAGATTAAGTCCGTTCGAATTATGATTTTTAAAATTTCATCTGCTAATCTTTTATGGGAAAGAACTCTTACAATCGAAAGTTGAATCATTTCTTCACGAGTTGCTTCCCTTTTCTGTGTTTTAAACTGTCAATCAGATCCGTTTCCGGCAATAATTTGAGAGGGGGTCCACATGTGGTCTGTCACTTGAGAAATGCTAGATTTGCGCTTCAAATTACACGCTGAAGAGGAAAATGACATTGTTTTGCAAATTTACTGTGATAAAGTGGATGATGATAAGAGTATTTGTGCCTGAAAGACCTAAGAAAGTGATTACGAAGAGAAAAACGAGCGAGCACGTGTACTGAAGAGTACCGAACAGACACTGAGACTGAATGGCGAGGACTTTTTGATTTCTTCAACTTCAGTTGTGTTTCCATCAAAGGATTTACAAAATTATGGAACAAGGTCCAAGAAACACGGTAAGAAATGAGTTTTCTTTATTTATTGTAGTTAGTTAGCAATTTTAAATAATGTTTTTATTGTTTTGGGGGATTTTTTTATGAATTTTTGAAAAAAGGCTAAAAATGCCCCGGCCCCCCGGGACCTACTCTAGGTAGGATTCTCCGTCACAATTGAGTTAAACGACTACATCAAATATTGGTGGGCCAACTTGTTTTGCCACTGAACTTTTCCCAATAACGAAGGTAGACCTGACTTTTCTTTAATTCAAATTTCAGGAATTTTGATGTCCTGAGCAGCCTGATTCCAGATTTCCTAATGGACAAGCTACTTCTGAGGACAAAAAACAAGTCTACAATGACAAAAGAGCTTACCTTGATCAGACATGAATTTGTAACAACTTGCTTTGGGTCAACAACATCCACCAGTGGTTCACACACAGCAACCTCACGGATTACACTCATGTCAAATCCATACACACAGTTCCACCCTGCGAGAAAAAAAAAGGATCATTATAAATTTTAGTTGTCCATTATCATTTATATACCACTCAGAAATCACTTCCAAAAATAGCCACACATTAAGAATGGTACACCCAACTTATTCCAAAACAAATGTCCGCCATAATCTAACAATGTATGAACCTTTAAAATTGCTGTGATACCAAAAGCACAAGTCTACTTTAAAAAATGCTTACAGTTGATCTTCTCATCTTTGTACTGTCTGTCTTCAATGGCTGTAATAAAGAGAGTAGCCCTGTCTGGAAATATCAAACCTCCTGGCGCCTGGAGAAAAAACCACACTATTAAGCACATCAGGAATATTCCAGCATTCACATACATTGAACAAAGTGTAAGGGACGAACTGATATGCAGCATTTGACTTCCACATACACATCTTCTGACAGTGTCAGCTCATTATCCACACAAAGGCACATTGACCAATAATCTTACAACTACTTTCTATTATTGTTGCAGAATCATTTTTCACTCACCCGCAATTGTACCATTTTTATTAAAAAAAAAGGACAGAACTCGTCAAGGCTTTGTAATGGAAGACATAAAACCCAACAAAAATCTGTGTGCATTCTTTTAACGCTAAATTTTGAGCTAATCTTCTGGGAAAAGGAAAATTCTTGTCCGATTTATTCCATCTGTTCCAATAGTTTTCATTTTCATGCAAGCTAGAAAGCCATATTTTTAAAAAGCAATATAATTGTAAGTTATTTGGTCAGATAAATTAGTAAACCTTACATAAGTAAAAGGAAACCTACCAGCCATTTATCTCTGGCATACAGGACGGTCTTAAGCATGGACTCATAGAAAAGACAATAGCCCATCCATTCACTGATTATAATGTCAACTTTCTCGATGCCATCCGGTAGAGTAACTTCCTCCACCTTGCCGCGCACAAGGGTAATAACTGAAATTAAACAACCAACCTTTTATTTGTGCATGTACTTTTCTAATAACAACTATTTGCTGGTTTTGTCTCACTGTGCAAAGACTGCTGCTTTGCATTTGCATGGATTGGAAATGCCACTTCTCCAGTTCAAAACAAAGATACTAAATACTTGGAATAGTAGATACTCAATACTTGGAAAAGACAAAATCAGAGTGGTACTTGTATTTTTTTTAATTTTTGTGCATTTTGTAATAATGTGAAGCTCAGAGTCTTTACATTTTTAAACAATCTGGAATACACACACTTCCAAAGTCACCTTTTTCCCATCTTTAACTGGCTAAAAGAACATGTTAACTACAGGCTTTGCTGAAGAGAAAGCAATACTTACCATTGTCCAGATTATTTGCAGTGATAATTTTTTGACTGTAGTCTATAATACTGGAGCACTCAATCTGCAAATTATTCCCAAACAATGCATGTAGGAAACAACAACAAAAAAATTTAGATTTTGCCATAATTGATCAAAACCTACAGTGACTGATCTGCTGCATCAGGAGTAAAAAAGTTGCTAAAGGCTAGGTACCAGGGTTTGGAGTTGCTCAAGACAAAAAATCTGCAGAACCAAACGAAGAGCAACACCCACATGGCCTAGCAATCTCTGTTAAAAGTACATGTTGTTGTACATGACCACATACTATGCTCATCGGGGACCCAGATAATGTTCAGTGAAAAAGTGATTTCATTGGCCTTCTGATTTATGGGCAGCAATTCCAAGCCTTGAATATAAAAAGTGTAAAATGTGGTTCCAACTTATATTCTGCCATTACAATATTATGGTTGCTCCAACTACAGTCGAATCCGGTTAATGGGACCACCGGAAAATCGGACCAGACGCTTATTCGGACCGAATCTTAAAGAACCGAAACAAATCCTATGTACATAAGCCTAATAGTATTCGCTTATTTGGACCAAAATTCCACTTAAACGGACCAAAGAACGTGACAGTGAATAAGAAAAAGAAGACGCAAGTTGCCTGCGTACAGCGGATGTAAGCGTATAGCACGTGCCGTCTTAATTGTAACATAGGGCATGTACGTGTAATCGGACCAGCCGGTTATTAGGACCACTCCCGATGTGGTGCGATTAACCGGATTCGACTGTAATCTTACTTTGAAACTTGCCAATAAAAACTTTTTTTTAAAAACCAGCACTTACACCAATGACTTTCGCAGCACCAGCTTTGGCAGCAAACATACAGAGGATGCCTGTTCCACTTCCTACATCAAGTACAGTCTTGCCTTTAAACAGGTGTTTGTTGTAGTACATAGAGTTTCTGTAGGTTCGTGTCCTAACCTCATCTTTCAGCATTTCCTGCACAAGATTATACACGAGATTTTCGGATAACAGCAATCACAGTTTTCAATGCCAACGGTTGCCTGTTCAAAAAGTCAAGACACAAATGTACAGATAATAAAGAGACATTATATTTTCAGGACCTCATAGTTTCTGTGCAGCATCTGGATAGCGACTTACATGTGTGCATTACTGAGAACAGCCAAAGTAATGAAATCTATGATTAAAATGTCAAATATGAAAAAGCATATTGGCATATGACAATAACACACGAACTGGCAAAATACTCCAAAAAAAAAATTCTCCAGATACACCTCCCCCACTCTATTCTCAAAATGTGCCAAAAACGATTTTTAAATGGTGAAATTTCAAACAATGACAATAGACATAGTATCTGACACAGTGAAAATAGCATGCTCCTGACATCTAAGAAAGATCAGAACTAAGTGTTGTTGTATTCTTCCTAGCGTTCTGAATGTACATTTTCCAGGCAGTTGTTTTCTTGGGGGAAAACAAAGGGTGCCTAGAAGCTGGGGAATCAACCCAAATATAAATTCCTGAAACCAAGGTGTGCTGAGCCCAAGAACAAAAATAATTCCATTGCAGACAGAGTTTGTGGGGATTTCAAAACAGTTCACTGGTGGTAAATGTCATCAAATGTAAAATGGGTCACTTTAGCCATAAACTACGTAACCTGTTGGGATAGCTTATGGTCAGTTGGGAAAGTTGTTGGACTTGGAACTGAAGAACCAAGTGCAATAATGGCTTGGATGACACATGTTTGATGCTTCTGTTTAGGTCAAGGTTTTTGATTTTAGATACTAGAGGTGTTTTGCAGTAAAGATACCAGATTTTTTAGTTTAGCATAAAGTGTTAGTATCACCCTTAAAATTTAGACCTAAGGTGGTCACACTTGGCTCTTTGGCGACGCGTAGAAAGTATACTTTCTACGGCCTATCATACCCTTGAGCCGGCGCCGCTTGCATACTTTCTACAGATTAAAAAATTTGCAGCAACACATTTAACGGTGTAAGGCAGGTAAACTTTATATCATTGTAAAGCTCTATCATCGCTTGTTTCCCATGCACTGTCAAAATGAGTTCCGGTTTGCCAAACGCTGCGTAGATAGTATACCATCTACAGCCTACTATCTACTATCTCATAACCTTGAGTCCGCGTTGCTTGCAAACTTTCTACGTATTTAAAAATTTGCAGCAATTCATTTAATAGTGTAAGGGAGGTAAACTTTATATCGTTGTAAAGCTCTATCATCGCTTGTTTCTCCTGCACTGTCTAAATGAGTTTTGGAAACAGTTTCGGCTTGCCAAACGCCACGTAGATAGTATACTAACTACAGCGTATCATACGCTTGAGTCTGCGCTGCTTGGACACTTTCGACGGATTTAAAAATTTGCAGCGACGCATTTAACCGTGTAAGGCAGGTAAACTTTATATCATTGTAAAGCTCTATCATCGCTTGTTTCCCTTGCAGTGTCTAAATGAGTTTCGGAAACAGTATCGGCTTGCCAAACAAGATTTAGTGTAGAGGCTGGCCAGGTCTACTTCCGTTCAAAATGGCTACACGTGGGAAGAGGACATTAAAAACACCTCAATATGTGAACAGTTTGTGAGCTTCAAGGGTGCAGTTGTGTTTTATTTCACAGTGGAACCATTCACCAACAAATTCAAAGTGGAATACTCTTGATTGCTGGATTTATTTACCTGTGGGAAGTGTACAAGCAGTGAAACCTTCTTTTGTTCCAATTTTTTTAATGTGCAAAAGTGGCTTTATTTGGCACCAAACTGTAAGTACTATTTAATATTTTAAACTAAAAGTATTGCTTCCATTGTGATGTGGAAGAATAGATCTTTCTAAATATGTAAAATATATTACTGCAAGTGTGGTAGTTTTTAAGTAGTAATTGTTTTTAAAACATGTAAATCTGTGCGTGGTATGGGGTTGCTGCAAAGGCCTTAGCCCTGCGTCGTCTAAGAGTTAATTACCTTCAACTGTTATTTTAAAACAAATCATAATGTTCTCTATGGTGGCCTGCACAGTTCAAACATCACAGCAAACAATGCTGGGTTGTGAAAAGAAAAATGTGATATAAATTTAGTCTATATTTTTTCACAATCTAGAATATGGAGAAAGGTGCAAACGCCCAAAAATACCTCATGTATTCCAAAGTGGGCATAGGAATCAAAATAGTAGTCTTTGGATGTCATGTCCTCTGCAGCAACATGCCCATTAGGCTTGCTGCAGCCTTCCCCGCTTCCATCTCCGCTTTGGTTGACAGTTGGTGTAGCCTGTAACAGCGGGGAAAAACAAGTACGATTTATTAGCTGGTTTTAAGATGAATGCATGAAAAGCAAATACATTTATATAAAAAACATAAGCATATAACACTCAGTGGAACAAAGGGCAGAGAATGATAGTAATGCTGGCCCACACAATCTTACTAGTAATTCTTACAAAAATGGGAGAAATGCCTACAGCAAGATAGTAGATACATGTATATGTTAATGTAAACCAATGCAGTATTACTATTTAATTTCAGCATTAGCATTTCACGAACTATTTACATAGTTGCAAAACCAGAGATGCAAAAGCCCAAAGGACCAATACCACTTGCTTTCAGGAAAATTAAGAAAACAAAATTAAGATAATGCCACTCAAGTTCCAAGAAAGTTTTTGTGACAGATGTAGAATTTTCTGTCTTTTAAACAAGTATTTAAATGTCTATACACAAAAATTCTCAGCAGCAGGTACAGTGACAGAGACACTGCAGTTTGAAATACACACACTGTAGTGTATGGACTTCAAATGTAATACGTTTTTCAGGGAGGAGGTGTTCCTGAATGCAGATGCAGAAACCTATCATGCCATGAAGTGGTGCCACTGTGCAGGTTATTTCGGTAAATTTATGGAATAATATAACTGTGTGTAGCATCAATATTTAAATATTTTGTTCTGCAGCAGCAAAGGGACACTAAAAGTAATACTAATAGGACAAAATGACAGCAGATTCTAAAATATATCCACAAACTGCATACATAATTATTGTATATCTAGTGGATTATCTGCACATCAGCTAAATGCAAACTACCTTTAAAAATTAGAGATTTTGCACATCACTTGGCATGGCATGCAAAGATGGTATGTGCTTCCCTCAGCTACCTATTTGATTTTGGCCACAAAAGAAAGTTTTTTTCCTTTGAGCAAATTTCACCAAAAAAAATTGTACAAGTATAATGACTTTTTGGCCAGTGTGGAGTGAGGTGTAATAAGCTACACTCTCCAGAGCTCTGCCTTACAAAAAGGACCTGGATCAAAACGAAAACATCTAGCGGAAGTAAACAGTCATTGCATGTGTGCAGGATAGCCATCTCAAAACTCTCTACTGGTCTATTCACATCTAGGCTAAGGTACACTTGGTTGTTTGTTTTCTTTTTTAATGTCTCCTCCCAAACAAGGTCCAAATCAGGATGGTATTGCTCAGACAAAAATTATGTGTTGCCACATAGCAACATGGGCTTCAGTCTCACCCAGTCACATTACACTGACGCTGGGCAAACCAAAGGTGGGTTTTGCAGGCACAGCGAACCTATCCAAAAAAGCCAAATCTAGGCTAGCTTGCTTCACACAAGCTGCTATGAGGTAGAGAAGCTAACGCAGCAAAGCTAGCCCCCCCCCCCCCCCCAAAGTGGTGCTATGCATTAGCGCAGCAGACAGCGAGGTGGCGTTGGCAGTGTTGTGAGGTCAAGACCGATGATAATTTTCTTTATTTTATGGTGCGAGTGGAGCAAATTTATTTTGTTTTAAAGAGCATTACTAAATATTGTACCTTGTACAATGGGTCATTTGTTAATGGATGCACCTCATAGCCTAACGGACAATTTTTAACGCGGCGCCAGTATTCCTTATAAAGTTTTCCCCTGTACCTATGGATCCTATGATATTGTTACTGCTAGCCTTAGTGATGGAACATATTTTACTCATTCATGTGCTGTAACAAACATATGCCAACACTCAGCATGTTGTTTTGTTCGCCACTTTGAAGCTGCTACAAGGTGTTCATAAGCACATCCACTGCGTTAGATTTGCTTTATTCACTACACCTCGCTCCTAGCTTGGCTAATAGACTAGTAGAGAGTTTCAAGATGGCCATCTTGGGCATGTGCAGTGACTTGTTTACTTCTACCAGATGTTTTTATTTTTATCCGGGTCCTTTTGGATTGGGGCAGGCCTTTGTCAGCCAGCTGCCACTTGGTATCAATCTGACAAGTAAATTGCTTTAAAAAAAATTCTGCTGTGGAGCCCAAAACAATGAATGCCAGCATCTAGTTGGAAAAATCCCCACTATCAAAGCCTAACTCATCCGATCGTGCAGTTTACTGGCAATGGCATCTGCCACTAAGAAACCGAATGTTTATTCTAATCCAAATGTTTTGGGTTTCGAATCAGCGAATCGCAGCATATTCAATTTTCCTTCAATAAGCCATGTTTCATCAGATCTCCCTACTGTTGGTGTGAAACCTGCCCCAGTCCTAGTGCTGCTCCCTATAGGCTTTACTGGCAGGCATTGGGCAGGGTAACCAGGTACAGACCACCAACCTCCCACCTTGGATGAGGATGCCTTAACTAGTGGAACCCCAAGGCAGTCTAAGAAAGACTCGAAGGGAAAGGTCGTAATGCTAAATGCCATGTCATGCACTCAACCATCTGAATGAGTAACCATACTTCCTAATCAAATGCTAACCATGTTGAATCCATCCCCCCTCCCCTAGATTTGCAATATCCCAGAAATTAAACGTACTTCTAAAGCATAGTATCAAGCACACATAACAGCTGTTTATTGCTACGTCTTATAAAGTACAGTTTAATTATAGGCCTACAGAACGCATTTTCTGAAAATGCTTCTTATTAAATATGCCAGTATAATTTTAAAATGCTTGAAGTTAACTGCCGCATAGCTGCTACTGTTCTAGAAAAATCTGTGCCATTGACACCACAAGCACAATATGCAGCTGCTAGATCATTATCATCACATGCAGATGCCAGCACAGTTTACCACAGTAGACATGCTTACATTTACACTATCAAACCTTTGGATGGGTTATTAACCAAAGGCCAGTAATTGTTAAAATGATTTATTATATCTGTGAAACATACTTAGATTTTTATAAAGAGTTGGAAAGCCAAGCATCTCTGGTTCTCATATAATTTCTTTGCTTTCCATTCGATTCACGCCATTTTCTCTTCCTTTCATCTATCACACTTTTGTCGTTCTCCGATTGAGTCTGATCGTCATAGTTGTTCACTGTAAACATCCTTATGATAACCACTCTGAAACACGCTAGCATGATTTAGACTGACTCACTGAGCAAACGATGCTTTCACAATTTTTCTTTATAATCTAGAAAGACCGAGGCCAGTGTTTTACATTTACCGCCAAAAAAATACGCCCTTGTGTTCATCAGAGAAAATAATTTTATATTAATAGACAACAAAAATTTTTCATGCCATAATCATGGGTGAAGGCTGTAATCCTAAGTACTGAGGAGATACGCTCAAAGAGACAATGAATGGAAAGCGTGAGTGGTGAAACCACGTGAACAGAGAGAATGAGATGGGACTTTGAATAAAACCACAATCATGATTATCAATTACCTCGCACGCTTCCATGATGCTTAACATACGAAGAGCCTTAATATCACGACTCAACATTGTTTAAGTAAAAGCAACAAAAGATTTGCCGTTTTTTATGATGATCGGTTGTTGCTTATATTTACCTCCATTTGTTCAGCCATTTCTCCTTCGCACATGGGAAGTGTACTACGTCACAAAATAGCGTGCTCTTCGATGATAGAAGCAAATCAGGAGTGAGGCGATTTAGGCCAATGAGGAGGCTTTACATCTGTGCTAGCCTCATTTCTGATGACGAAAACACTAAACGCGAATCGTAGTCCTCCGGCTTTTCCCGCCTAACGAAGGTTTTCTAACGGAAAGAACCGAAACTTGCCGAACCCTGAGGAGTCACGTTAGCTACACAGGTAACGTAGACATTTACTCGAGGCAACGGTACACGTAGAGGTAGGTATGAATATTTTGACATAAATCTATGTCTGATTAATTTACTTTGAAAGTAAAGCACATCAGTAAATAGTCTTTGCTGTTGTGTTACATCTGGTAATGGTTGAGTCCAAAATAGGAATATCGTTTTACTGGATGTAATTTTGTTTATCCACTTTCGGTATTTCGTCTCCCACTCGCACTATGATGACTATCACTGTCACAAAAGCGCATGCATGAATCAGTGCTTGCGTTCTTGAGTGTGCGTGCGTGAAAGAGAGAGGGAGAGGTTTTATTATACTTAGGCTTATTACTGCTGTCAAATTGTTAACATCAAAGATTACTACATTATATCAGCTCAAGGTTATCCCCCCCCCCACTCAGCGTTACAAGCACAGGACTGGATCAGTATTGGGGGGGGGGGGGGGTGAGTAAAGTGTTTTTGACAGGGGTCGCCTTGGCCCCGGTGGGGTCCAGGAGCAACGCCTGGAGGGTGGGGGGTAGAAGAGGGAGGCAATGCCGTTCGGCCGAAAAAATGATTTTACATTTTGAAGGTAATTGTAGGGCCCCTGTTGACAAATAATTTTGAAAATATTTTCTGACCCTGGTAGTACACAATAGCTTACCATCCAGTGGCCAGGGACGGGGGTGCCAAAGCAACTAAAACAGGCCTAGATCCAGTTGTGAAGAACCGAATGCGACTTGTTTATTGATATGAGTAATCAAAATGTAAATAAGGGTAACTGTCACAATGAACACGAAGTTAAAGTGGGTCGTTGTTATATGGCTTCAGTGCCACAATCTCATGTGTCTGCCACTAGTTTAGTTTAGGCAGAGCTGTGCATTTAAGACACACAGACAAGATGCAAATCGGTTTGAACAAATAAAATGTCCTTAAGTGGAGCATTAATAATAATCATTTAACATCCATTATTTCTCCTTACAATATTTGACTTATCTGTTACCACTAAGTTGTACCCCTGAGGTTTGCATCCTGTAAACAGTTGTTTTAAATACCCATTTTAGATGGAAGCTTTTGCAAATAAATGTGCAAAAACCTTAGTTGTAGTCAAGTTTTTGAAAGAATTTTAGTTTACCCCTTTTCAGTGTTGTCAGCAAATGTTACAGACAAATCCATGTAAATTTTAACACTATACCTGTTGAAATGTTTTCTGTGGAAGTTGTACATTGCCCTTTGTCTGGTTGAAATTATGAACTGCCGTTAAAAAGATGGATAAATGTTTTGCAGAATGGCTGTTGTCAGTATGTACTATTGAAAAGATTGCATAGATGGATGTATCTGCATGTTTCTGTTGTTTATACCATCAATTCCTGGCTTGTCTATAGGGTAATTTGATAATTATTTTTTGTAACCTTATGGATGGTGATTGGAGGAAGTAATTCTACACAGTATCAAGAACTGTGGAGACAGCTGAGACCAAGCTAGGTTTACAAAGCAAACTGGAATACCTGCTTGAACCAGAGCAAGGCACGTAGGTTTTTTTCTGTGTACTTATTAAAACAAAGGTTTCCTTGATACACCGAAAATGCCAGTCTATTTGTCAGTCATTTATGTATTTTACAACTTGAGGCAAAACGTGAGCTGTCCTGGGATGCTATGCAGTTAGTGTTTTCAGAAACTACACGCACATGGTGGGTATTTATTTTTTCAGTATCTGTCAAGGTCGCGGTTCATTTTCCAGTCGCACAAGGGGGGTGGGGGAGACCGTATTAACTGGAGGCCCGTCTGTCGCCGGCTTACCTCTAGTGGTGTGTAGGTCGCAGCAGAGAAAACGCGACCCCACCCACCCCCACACCCTTTTCCCAATCTGGCCCGGTGCATCCCCATCCTATCCGCTCACTCGCTTTCACGATCACATGTGCTTCCGAATTTCCTTTAACCTTTTCCTCCGCGCAACCTGTGAATTTAGTAGAAAAGGCTGAAAGAACTTTAGCAGGAGAAATCCGTCACAGTGAGAGACAAGAGAGAGAGATTCGCACAGGCGTGCTGTCGGAGTCAGTTCGATAGCATGCTTGCAAGCGCTTCAGCTTCCTTTGACCGCTTCTTTGCTGGGTTGCGTGACTGCGTGACTCTTCGTATCTGCTCTTCGTCACACAAAAATATCGCAAAAAGTCCCGCAGACCACTGTCCCTGCTTTTTTTAACGTCCCTGTGGAAAAAATATGTGAACGGCTATGTAACCTACGCAGCCCCGGTGTCACACTGCAAAACGGAACTGGAGTGGGACCGTTATTAACTGGGGGCGGAGGCAGGGTGGGGGTGGAGGATGCTCGCTGTAACAAGAGTCGTCTAATGCCAGGCACCTCTTCCCCACTTCCTATTACCCCCAGCTCGCAGCACTGCATGTACTTCTTTTGAAGTACTTCCCGGCAGAGCTCTTTCCAGGTCTCCGGCAGTGCCAGCCGGAACGGTAAACGACAATGGTGGCTGCGCGCTGAGCATCGTCAGTGGTTTTTGGCGGAGGCTAGCAGTGATGGCAGTCCGCAGCAGCCAGCAGATACCAGACCTGCTTCGCACACGCTCACTAGGCTGTGGGAAGACAGAGACCAACCCCTTCCACTCCGCCCCCCCCCCCGCGCCTTCGCAACTCCCAGAGTTCCGACTACTCCAGGGAGGAAAGCTAGGCAGACCCGCAGAAATATTCGTGTAGGGTGACTCGTGAGTAGGAGCAGACAACGATTCTCAGAGAACCAGAGTGCACCCCCACCCGCGCTTTCCAACCCCTCCACCTCTCCTCCTGTCTCACTCCCTTTCCGTCCCTTTTCCCCCATCTACCCCCATCCAGACCCTCTGTACCGCTCGCTCTGATATATTTGACAGCTGTGGAGGATTGGTGAGGGGCGGGGGTAAGGGTGAAGCCGGTTATGGGAGAGAGGGGGGATTTAATTTTTTTTGGCTGGCGCTAGCGGTAAAGAACAGAAAGTTCAAATAGAGGCCTTCCCTAGTAGCAGCGGGTTTACATATGACACCTTCGTGCTCATTTGGTCTCCATGCCACGCTCGTCTGGATCAGACATGGAAGAACACACGGCAGACAGGGGCAAGTACATCATGTTGTGTAGTAGTCGGCAAAGGAAGTCTTTGTCTTCGGTGCTTGATGTATCCGTATAAGTCCTGTTTGACACAGCAGTTTTCTTTCGTTTGCTTTCTTTCTTATGGGAGGAGTGCGTGCGCGAGGGTATCTGCACAGAAATGAGTCCTCCCGACGGCATGCCAGATAAAGTGCTGCTGATAACTACTGTAGACAATACACTTAGAAGGAAGGAGTACAGGAGCCCATTCTTAATGAGAACCGTGCATAAGCGCTGTTGAACAAAAAAGAGAAGTAATCGACTCACCAGTGAATGATACTTTTTGCTGGAACTTCTGCTGTTACTTTAAAGGGCTTATGTTGGAATTCTGCAGTTTATTCTCTACAACTCGTGTGCACTAGCGGCCTTACCGCCAAACAAAACCACCGGCTTAGCGAGGGTTTATAAAGAAATCCCTGATCTTGATGATGCGTCACATGGAAGACGGAGGATTACAATACATTTTAATTGTTTCTATTTTTCCAGTTGTTGCTTTGTGTGTGCATGAATAAGTCGAAATGACATTAGAATTATATATATATATCCAGTGCTCAGAAGAGTCGAAAGTCCAGTACAAACTGCACGAGCTACGTGATGCCAAAAACACAAACCGGTAGTCACAATGCAGCTGAAGTGCACCTCATTTATTATTGTAACGACAAACAACATATTTAATTGGTTATTTTCGTTGCAACAGAGAGATTCCCTGCCATAAAGGACACAACACCCGGATACAAAAGTCGGAGCAGGTGCAGCACAGAATAATCAATGTCAAAAATGTGTGTGCCTTCCATTGGCCTGCACTCAGACAAGGCACTGTTGTCGCATGGACTGATCAAGCCAATGTCCACAGAGTCATTTGCATGATCGCCTGTCACTCCTGCTGAAGCAAAAGGAACAGCACATTCCACAGGTGCTCGGTCGGGTTAAAGTCCGGTGAATGAGCTGGGCAGTCCATGCGAGTCGCTGCTGCTGCAGGAAGGCGGTGACTACCCGCGACCTGCGTGGTTTGGTATTGTCATCTTCGAGAATGGCCCCTGGTACGAGGGGCTACAATATGTCACCCCTGTAGACCACGCTAGCCAGGTTATCTTGCACACGGCGCAGGTTATTCTGTTAGCCGTGCCCGTTTCTCCCCAAACCATGATGCACCCACCACCAAACGCAGTGGTTCCTCACAGATGCATCATAAAACTGACCATGTTTCTTCCACAGTGGATTTTGCCATGGTGTAACAATCTGGCGAAGCAAGACGCATTAGTGAAGAGAACCCTGGCCCACTGCTGGTGTGTCCAATCCAGATGACGCTGGGCCCAGGCCAGCCGATCAGCGCGATGAGCCGGCGTCAGGTCGGACTGCGGGGCACCTTGAACGCAGGGTAGCCTCACGCAGCCGGTTCTAACCACCGGATCACTGACGGTGACATTGCTGGATGCTCTCAGGGCCCCTGAGTGTGCTGGCGGTGGCTGTTTTGTCCCGTAAAGCTCACAGGACGACAAGCCTATCGTCCTGTCTGGATGTCGGTCGTGGGCATCTCGGTCGTCTGCGCTCGCTGACACTTCCAGTCTGGTACTTGTGGCAGTCTCGCAATGTTTCAACGACTACCCTTGCTGACGACTAACTTTCCAATTTCCGATGGCTTTCTGCAGCCACTCATTTTCCCTGCCGCCATCAGTATCACCAATTCGTTGCCTTGGAGGCATGGTAACAAACTGTCTTTCGACCGCGTCCATACTCACCAGTCCCTCAATATGGGCTTACATTTGTCCACATTACATAAGGTTTTCATGTGCATTGCTTCTAGTTTTGCTTCGTAATCTGCGCGCGTTTTTTTCAACAGACATTGGGGTCTTGCAAGCGTGGCTTCCTCCTGTGGTGTGCACGAATGCCCCAGCACTGATTTCCAAGCACACTGACGTTCACTGTTGCAACATGGAAGACCTGTGGTGCATCCAAATGTCCGGGGTTTGATGTTTTGCTCCTGCAAATTTCATACGTCCATTATCTGCCTGCCTAAATGCAGCTGGTCTTTTAATTCCTTTGAGCGGTATGTGATACATATATTTGTGTACATCTCTTCTTCCTTTACCCACCCACCCCTCCCGTTTTATGCGACTTAATTGTGATAATTCATAACGACTCATAATGTACTTCTTGTGAAGACAGCTGCTGGAAATCCGAGACTGCATTTTTAGCACACAGTGTTTTGAGCAAAAAAAGAAACAAAACAAAATGCATGCTGCGATGCTTAGCTGAATGTGCGCGCTGTGCGTTGAACTTGAGCTGTTCAGCTAAACCCCTAGCTGAGTCAGACCACTGTACAGATGCACACTTCAAGAGCTTCCCTTTAAATGCTGTCTTCCCGCCCTCGCCCCACACATACAGAAGAGAGGGAGGTGGGGGCTGGAAGCATGTCGAGCACAGCATTTAAATCCTTGAACTAAGGCGTCCCGTAAAGCCGTTCTCAGAATGTTTCCACTTTGTACACACGAAAAGCAAACCATCTATACGTATAACATGTACGACTGGAACGGGATAGTAGGTATCTCAGCTGGAGAAACTGTCATTCTCAAGCTGTTCATCACGTGACAGTGACCTTTGGATCGCAGGATAGGTATCAGAATCATGCGCTTGGCGGAGGAGTTCTGTCGTGGTTTTTACAGGGCAGCAAGTCGCATGTCAGTGTACCTAACATTACTGGGCTATTTGGCGACTCTTTGTAGGTATGGTGACGTACTGTTTGCGATAGCAAACTCAAGAAGAGACACATGTTGTAGGTATCTATTGGTAGATAAGACTGGGGACGGTAGAATCTTTTGCTGGAGTGCAGCAAGTAGCCTGAAATTGAAGTATCCGTCATTCAATAGTTGAGAAGTTTTGTGAAAGCGTTTGGCAGCGTGCCAGGAACGAGACGTGGGCACAGAACAACAATAAACATAAGCTCTTTAACATGCTTATCAGTGAGCTGAAATCGTTTATTCAGAACCATGCTATTTGAATCGACTTGCTTTTTCAGCTATGTTGTGGTCTGGGTTGCCATTAGTGGTTAGGGGAGGTCCTTGACTTGACTGTAAACACGTAACGGGTAGTTCATAAAAACATTTGATTTCTCCAGCGTTCACTTGGGCTTTATGCTGGTAAATATTTGCCTCAAGCATTTGAGAGTGTGATAAGTAGTCGCCAAAGCACATGGCTGTGAGATAAGTTCAGCTTTCGAAGGTACCCTGCTAATCCATCGACATTCTGCCACGCTTCCAAATATTCCACTGCGTACTTGAAGAAGCACAGTTCTACATGTGTAAATATATAATTAATTGTATATGAATCACATTTTCTTGGATTTATAGCAGGTTTGTTTCGTGATTAAAGTATAGAAGGGCTTCATAACAGGTTCCCGAACAGGCCGGGGAAGTGGGCAGTGACTGAATCTGGAATGTCGTCGTCATGTGTTCGGGCTTATTCAGCCTTGTGGTCATTTAAAGCAACAGGTCTTCCGGAAGTTACCCGTTTCCACTAATGCAAGGGAGGATAACCGTTACTTCTAAACAGGTTCATTGCCTTCACACTTTTTTAAAAAATTGTCGCAGATCTTGTTCAGGTGGCCTTTTTTCGTGCCACTCAATGATTCATAAGCTGAGAACTGGATTTATAAATCGCAGTGGCCCCCACGCGTGCGTTACTATTAGGAATTCTGCTTTAGCGATGCTTGCGAAGCTAGTAATGCACTTGACACAAGGATTGAATTATCGTGCGAAACAAGGAAGCCGGTGAAAAACGTTTGGAAAGCGCTATGTGTGTGTTTGCGCGCGCGGGCATATGATGTAAAAATCTTGCCATAGAGTTGCAGGAGGCGTAGGCCTTATTTTTACGGTTTGCCTGTAGTGCTAGTCCGAAAAATCTCATCTAATATTCAAAGCCGAATGTGTATTTACTGTTTGTTCGTTTGTTGTACAAAAACGCACGCCTGAACCGATCCACATCAAATTCGGCACGCGCGTTCCTTTTCACCCGCAGATGGGCATAGGCCGTATTTCGACCCTGTACCTAGACCTAAAAATGAAATAATAAATACGACGCCCTTAACAAGTCATGTACACAGCGATCAACGTGCAAGGGAGATCACCACACAGTCTTTTCTCTTTTGTACGAACAACACTTTCCCTTGCCTCTTGACAGGATGACGGCGGGCAATGATAGGGGTTGGGGAAGGGGTGCAGGGCTAGTAAAGGGGTAGAGGTGGGGGTTACAGAAGGGGTAGGGGTGGGGGTAACAATAACCCGGGCTTCCAGGCTAATATATATGTTTCTGCAATGGTAAAGTCAGTAATGCGTTAAAACTAAAATCACTCCACAGTACTTTTTTTTCCGTAGACAGAATCCCAGTGACTTGCCAGACGACAAAATCATGGAAAGATCGAGTCACTCTGTATAGTTTGCTTATTGAGTTTATACAGTTTTGAGATGTTACAATAGAAACCCGTTTCAGATGGTGAAGTGTAGCTATGTGGAGACTGTTATATCCATACAACACGGCTTTACTCAACGTGTGGTTCAGATTCGATGCAGCAGCGATTTCCTCTGGTTAAGACGTTGACAACAGCTTACCAAAGGTTCAGGCGCTACAAGGTTATCACATGCCAAGATAAATGCTCGCGAAGTTTTGGTGCTAAAGGTCATCGTTTGGGATACATCATCTCTCTGTAAGCTTATGTCAGGAGCTTAACCTGCAGTACTCACTACTGTGTGTGTGGGTGCGTGGGTGGGTGGGTGTATGCTTGCAGTATGTAAATTATCTGTGGTAAGAAGACCAAATTTTAGAGAAAGTTGGTCTGACTGTGGACAGAAGAAAGATTGTAGTGCCCACAGTCAACTGACGAAGAAACAGGGCAACTTTGCTATAATGGATAGGGTTGCCGATTTTTTAGATGTCGCCAGAGGTATCATTTATTCCCAACCAATGCGCAAACGCAGCCTTGCTGTCTCCTTAAGATATTTGAATTTGTGTGAATTCATGAATGGAAGTTTTGTTTCCACAAGCTGCGCTTTAACTTTTGGGGATGGTGAATGGGCGTGGTGTGGGCAGTCCGATCTGCTGTAGACACGTCAAAATGCATGTTAAAGACACGGCGTGCACGGCACGTGAGCTTTTTGTACATGGACTTGCCGATTCCAGCGCTTCTGCCCTGAAAGATGGTTTACATGTGGAAGTGATGAATGCAGACCAAGAAAAGCCCCTTTTAACCACATTTCCATGTGCTGTCTTCAAACATATCAAAAATCCAGGAAGCGAGTCTGAAATTCCCACCGACTTAGGGTATTCATGTGCAGACTACCTCTCATCCCGATTAACTTATACTTGCGGACTTCTGCTTGAATTTATACATGAAAACGGAAGTCCTACCTAACGTCAAACCCTAATCCTACCCCCATAACCCCCATCCCCTAAAAAATGAAAGCATCTTAATACGGGTATCGAACCTGGGAAACCCCATCCCCCTAAAAAAAAAAATGAAAGCAACTTAATATGGATATCGAACCTGGGACTTTGAACTGAAAAGTCTTGTCTTTATCACTTAGCTACCAATCGCCACAGATTGGTCTCTTCATTTAATTATAAGAAGTGACGCTGTATAGAGGTCATGGTTTGACCTATAATTATCTGTTGTTGTGGTTAGCAACCTGCACGCGCATGTGCAACATGATACACCGCGCATGGGTGGCGCAAGTCGGTTAGAATTGCAAACTCGCAGCCCGGAAAGGTGGACCTACAAGCCACATCGCATTGCCTAGCCATAGCACGTGCCCTTTCCAAGCTGACCGTGCTCGGCGCGTTTTGTGGATGAAAGGTTTGAAGGGCTGGCCAACCCGTTCAGGTAACGGGTGCCAGCTGTTTGCAGCAACCTTTACGCAGTCTTGGCGAAAAGATCGTAAGTCTTGCGCCGGTCGGCAGTGCTCAGTGTCAACATTGCCACGTCTGATCTAGCTTTAGACTGGTTGTTACTGGCTTACATGCACGTGGCAATGTTTGCAAGGAAAGACAAGACCTTGCACATTTACGGCCAATAACGTATAGAGCTGAGTAGCCTCTTTCACTTATTGTCTTTTCATTGTCTCCTGGCATAGGTCAGCAGGTCAATAACTCACGTGGGAGAAAAATTCGCGGCCGGTTGTTTGGGTGGCAAAGATAGGGCATCCGTGAAAAACAGAAAACACGAAGAAAATCTGTTACGAAAACTGTTTGTGAAGAAGGTTGTGCATGCTTTGCAAATTTCTTTAGAAACACCTTTTAACCTAGTCCGAATGTGAAGCTTGCTTTTGAAAGGAGCTTTCAATAGAGTAGGCCACTTTCTAAAACCTTCGGGGTGGTTCTCCAGATTACATTTGGGCTGCTTGATGTACCAACAAAACTTTGGGCCAAGCCAGTGAATGGACACGCAGCTGGACTCTTTTATAACTCGGAGATGAAAGGAATTTGAGCACACGCACGGAGACACAATAATGTTCCTTTCGAAGAGCATTGCACATCTTCGATCCTGGAAACTTTAAAAGAGCTTTTAATGGCCGGTTCGGCGCTACCAGAGAAACATCCTGCAGGGACTCGCACGCATCTCACACATTCTGGAGAGGGAAGGCAATTGCTGGTTTGGCTGTTTCCAACTTGTTGGGTGCGTGCGTGTGAGAGTTCGCGTGCGCACGTTCGTGCGTCAGTGTGAATGAGAGAGTGAGAGGGCGCGTTTACAATGCTGTGTCGAACTGGACTAGGTTCCTCGGCGATATAAAAGAGATCTCGTGTGTTGGTAGATTCTTTAAAAGAAAAAAAAGACCTACACATTAGGAACATGTCACATCTTTTTTTCTGTGGCTAGCACGACTGTGTAACCTTAGATTACGCTTGTAAGTTGTCGGTTACCTGAAATTTCTGTATCGTGAAAGCGTTTTACCGGTTGGACAGATGACTGTTTTACGCACGTATCTGCTAGCTTCTTGATCGGACCACTGAGAAGAGGTATTGCACGGTTGTGTGTGTGTGTGTGGGGGGGGGGGGGTTAAACCTCAATCTTCACGAGAACTATTGCTGCTTGTCGTAGCCAAGCGGATGGGAGGAGGGAAAGGGAGAAGAGCTGAGGAAATGCGAGTGGGTGGGGATAGGGAGCGCGAGTGCTGAAAATACCTAAGTGAGGGAGATAGGAGAAGAGGAAACAAATTGTGAGGGGAGGGGGAGATGATCACGAGCCACTCTGTAGCATCTCACATGATAGTCATTGTGATGTGAGAGTCTAAGAGACCGAACGCCCAAAATTGTGGGGCGGGGTTATCAAGGTTGTGGACTTTTGTGGTACGAGAGTCAGAATCATTTTCATTGGATATTGAGCAAGGAACTTATAGGTTTCTGTGGGCGATCTGTGATATGTTTGTCTTCTATGGCAGAATGATTGGTGGCAGCAATTTCCTTTGTGGCCTTGGGTCAGTGTACCATGGAATCAAGTTATCGACTGAAGATGTTAATTTGCATCGGGTGTTCAACATCAGAAACTACACAAGAGTCTACCCAAACCTCTTTCGTCTCTCAGCCCCCATTCCCACTGTCCATTTCACTGTCTGAGATCTACTTTTTTTCTCTCAAAATTTTCCTTTCTCTTCAGGTGAATTACAATGAACTGATAGTTCTACGATATGACAGATCCCTGGGGCTTTGTCTAGTGGTACATGTATTTTGACCACTGTGAATGTGATCAGTGCTCACTTTCAGAACCTGCTGCTGTTGGTGAGTCCTGGCTTATGCAGACCTTTGTCAGCTTACATAAGTAAAGTGTTTGCATCTTTAAATTTGATTGAATTTGCTTGTAAGAGTTGCTCACTTTTGTTGTAATACATTAAAGAATATAAAAACATTTAAGTACAACCTAGTCCTGGCTTTTGAGATATGCTGAAAGTGGGGCCTGAATCTGCTAGAATACATTCAGTCACTTATGGAATAGTCAGAAGAATTTAGGTCTGAAATCATTTCAGCTATGGATAGAAGAATCTGAGAGCGAACTTTTAACCATCAAACCTTTTGAACCCAGTTTAAAGTTGACAAGGTCCCAGCCATCAGAGAGACGAAAGAGGTTAGGGGAAGACTCTTGTCAATTTTGTGATGTTGAACATTTGATGCTAAATAACATCTTCAGTCAAGAAAATGATTACTTGATTCCAAAACTACTGACAAAGAGAAGAAGAGAATAGCAAGTTGAAATGTTCGCACTTGGTCACAGATCTTGTTTTTGTAACATAACTGCTTAAGGTATCATAGTTTGCAACATGAAGCAAGGTTTGAGTCAGTTTTATAGCTTATACAGCTTATACAGTTTTGTTTTTGGGGAGAGGGGACATGTTTTTGTTTATGTTATCTTTATTCTGGTATTTTTGGAAATAATTTGGATAATTTTGTTGTTATGAGTTTAAGTGTGAACTTTTCATCTTAAGCATCCTGTTTCAACAGATAACTCCAACAAAGGTACTGGCAGCGCTCAACATAACCGTATGCAGATGCATGTGACCAAGGGAGCTTACCGTACCCAAACACTTAGCAAAGAGAGGGCCGAAAGAAAGGAACGCTGAGCAGTGCCAGTACCTTTGTTGGAGTTATCTTTCGATAATTTAAGCGCTCGGTCCTCAGTTGTTCTTTATTCATCCAGTTTCAAGACAAAGTTGCCTTAGCATGCAGTGTTTGTTTGTTTCTTTCTTGTTCAGGTGATGGTATGAGTGGGTGGATTTGTTTCTAACAATCGCTTTGTCCTTAGTCTGCCCTTTATTGTTGGGGGTAGGGGTAACCATGAGAGCTATCTACAGGTGTTTGTTTGCTGTAATTTACCAGAGGCTGCTTCCGGAGTCCCTGAAATGACTGAAGAAAGGATTATCCATGGCTTCAAACACCCTCACTTTTCCAGCACCAATGGTTCCACCTTTAAAAAAGAAATCTGCCACTAAGAAAAAGCGACAGCGTTTAAGTTCGTGGTCTATGTAAAAGTTTTAAATGATAGATATAATACTAAAATGCACTCCTCTCTTTTTAAGCTTGGCTGTTTGAAGCCCTGTTTTCATGTTGTATCTGTCACCCCTAAGTTGCGTTTAGAAGGTCATGCATGCTGGCTTGTTATTATGTTAATGACTGAGTGTTATAAATTAAATGGTGGCTTTGTGATCAAAATGATATATTTGACTGAGTGCATAACTTGGCTGGGTGCCCGTTAGATGGGTTTGCTGGCAAGTTTATGCATTTAGTCTGGATGTTTGCCTGCTTACTTGAAAGAGATGTTTTATGTTTAGGAGTCAAATTTAACTAGCCAAGAAGCTGCGCAAATGAATCAGAAACAACATCTTGGAGTGTGTGATCTGTGTATAAAACAAGCAAGTCTCAGGCAGGAGATATTTATGTAGCCTGAAGTGTTCACATTCATGACATTTAAATTAGATTCATCAGACATGCATAGCCTGATTTATCTGCCTACTTAGCGGATTTGCTTAAGGTTTGGTTTAGCTGGCAGCCTTTCATCCGACACACAGGGTGGCATATAGTATAGGAGTAACATGCTTGTTACTGATATTGAGGGCTGTGGATTTGAATCCTGTGTCGAGCACTCCTGCTTTCTGTGGATGTTTCACCTGTACGCAAGGCTGGCCATGGGGGTTTCTCTGGGTGCTTGTTTGTCATCCTTCCTCATTCCCACACCCCTTTTACCACCCTGTCTTCTCCTTCCTCTCTCAAGATAATGGCCTTTGTTGCTGACTTGATGTTGAACAATAACCAACCAACCATCCCAGCACATCCTACCTCCTATGTGGACATGAGGAGTTCAGAAATTCCCCAAACTTCTTGTATTTTCATGTTTCATGCAATGATGCATTAAAAGTCGAAATGAAGGGTAAGGGAATGCATTAAAAACCTGGGCAAGATAAAAATAGTAATGGCCATGTATGTGCCCGGAGTGAAAGGGCTAGTTTAAAATGTTAATTTGGAGATGAGTGGAGTCTTCGGAGGACATTTTTGGAAGACCTCCTCTCAACACCCTCACCATATCATTGATATTATCAAGTCTGACATGGTGACACATAATTGTATTTAGTGACCAAAACAAGTTCATGCAAAAGTAAATAGTTAATACTCGTACACACTAACCTCAAATTATTTTATCCGAGAAAGGTCTGATGAGTGCACCCAAGAGCCTCTTTAAATGCATCTGTTGTTGTAATACCAGTTTTATCTGTTTATTGTTGAAATACAAAGATCATCTAGTATTCCAGGCAAGTTTATGGTACATCATTGCCTCAAGGGCAAATGAAGAGAGAGAGGAAAAAGAGGGAAACTAGATTAGATCTCTTTCAGGAAAATAGGAAGCCATAAAGCTGAGAGGACTTCTAGGCAGATTTCTGTGTAGCTTCTGTGATTCTCAGGAGGTTTCAAGGCTGATGTCTGCTGGGTTACTTACTGTCAAATGAGAAACATAGCCACACAGCACGGGGGCCTGGGGAAGTTTTAAAGATGATTTTCTTGCACGCACATTCTCTGTGTCTGTTTCCTCTCTCTCTCTCTCTCTCACCTACCCACTCTTCCACATACACATATTTATAAGAATTGCAATCGTTAAGTTTGCAGCTGTTGAAAGGACAAAAGAAAGAAGGAAGGATGAGGAAAGAAAGAAGAACTTGGAAAGAAAGAAAGAATGGTACAATAGAGGACAGGAAGACCTAAAATGCTGAGTGTAGCTATGAGGTAGTAGAAACTTCTCTGAACCATCATCGTACTGACTTGCTGGATTCAGTGACAAGCTATCGTGATTAACAAACTTCTTTCTGAACTGTTAATAGTTTGTATGATGATAAGTTGCCTTATTTAGCAGCTTCGTGGTTTCGCTGCCTTTCAGAGCCTCAGATCAGGCTGCATGGCATAAATACTGGCGCTTGCATGAGTGATCCACATTTGCCAGTCATTTGGCCATTTTCCTTCATGTGTCTGCTTTCACACAGCACAACCTTGTTGCGCTGAATTTGCCATCTTAGCATAGCCGATCCATTATACAGTAAGAGCCCATGATATGAGCAAACTGATCCCTGTGTAACAAAAAGTTCAGATGAAAAGGGTCTAGACAGCCATTTCTATGAATCAGCCTCGTCATCAAAGTAATGGCATTTTGGTAATAAACATTTGTAATTCAGAGTACAGAATAAGGTTTAAGAGTAAGCACGATGCATCTCTATCATTTAGACATTAACACCTCCCACTGTTGGTGACAATAAAAGCTAAAAGCCAATTTTACTGAGACTTGATCAGACACAAGCTGGCAAGCTGAAGAAATGGGATGGAATCGGGCCAATCTACATGGGGGGGGGGGGGGGCAAAAAAGCATAGGGACTAACAGGGGCATTGAGTTGGTGTGGGATAGGATGGTGATGGAGGCTGATTGCTGTTGGTTGGCAACTGATGTGATGAAGGTTGACTGCTGTCGGTTGGCAGATGATGTAACGGAGGTTGACTTCTGTCGGTGGGCAAACGATGTAGCATAGGCCAGTAGCCAGTAGAAAGGCTTCTTAAAATGGTGGAAATGTGTTTCTTCACAAGATCTGATCCTAATTATCCAGTTTCTAAAGTGTGTGGTCTCTCTCTTTTTTTTTTGTTTATTTATTTTTTTACTTTTTTGTGTTTGGCCGGACTAGTACTTTATCACTAGTTTTTGACTTTCTTGAACTGTGAAGTGAGACTCCAGCATTAGGAACTGTATGACTGAATGTGAAGGATCTGCCTGGGTGTGGTTTTGCTTTTGTTTTGTATTTTGGGTGATTTTTCTACTTCCTTGCTTCTGATTTATGTTGTCACACTTTCTTGCTGGGTCAAAAGTTCATCAATTTCCTTTTCGCAAGGCAGGAAGTTTTTTTCTGTTAAAGCCCTGGCTAAATCTGTTGTTTAGTGTTCAGGTCACTGTGAAGAAGTTTCACTGCTAAGTAAACATTATATACAGATATCTCACATTGCTTACTTGTTACATGCAATAATATTAATATGCTGGTTCAGTGCCTTTGCACCCCAACACACTCCCCCCCCCCCTTCCAGTTCATCAAGCTAGGAATGGGTACCTGACCCCCTGGATGAGGGACAGTAAAGCAGAGCGGGAGAGCAGGTGGGCAGCTCCCTCACAGTGCTGGCCCATAGAAAAGTGGGAGTCTCGTAGCAGATGGCCTTGTGGTTCAAGTGTTGGCCTCCAACCCAAAGGTGCTTGTTCCACGATCCACCTGTAAATGGAAACCCAAATCCATGGGTTAGGGAAGGTAAAGCAGAGAGGAAGAGGAGAGGGGCACCTCCCTCATGATGCTGGCTGACAGAAAGTGGGGTCTCGTACACCTCCACTCCCCTACAAACTGAACCAGCTCATGGGACAACCTTCACCTTGTTGTTATATTTGTTTGTGAAGAGCATCTTATCTTCTGTAGCAGTGAGTCAACAGTATAATGAAACCCTTAAGTTGTCTGTTCAGAAGGAGCATGTTTCCATCCCATAAGTCACAAACTGTGCCCAAGATATTTATTCCAAAGTCATTAGTATGGGAGATGCTTATTTTCTTGTTGTATGACTTAAGAACATCAAGTCTAGTTAACAAAGAGTGCAGCAGCTTCCACATGCCTTTTATTTGGTCATTTATGGGTCTTACTGGCTGTGGATGAACAACTCATTAAATATATGTTGGTATAGGCAAATCTGTTGTTATATGCTTGAATCAGAACGTTCCCATGTTCTTGCTGCCACATCAGTAGAATGAGATAACAGTGAGAGCTGTATGAGAGCCGTGATATCATCAACCAGGCAGTAGTTTCTAAGCTGCCTTCTCCTTTTTTTTTGGGGGGGGGGGGGTGCTGTGTATCTGACTTTTTTCTCTTTACTGACTGCCATTTTCCGGTATAACAAATGAATCAGTGGTGACACAAGAAGCTTAAAGCTCATGGAGCAGTTGCCATATAAGATAATAAGGTATATATATGTAAAAAAAAAAATTAAAAAAAGACAGGTTTCGGAATCATAAAAGTAGACTGGCTTAGCAAAATGTTGAACTTTTGTTCGTGATTTCATTAATGATGGCAAGATGTTCCCAGAAGCCATGGAGTAAATGAAAAAACCTTTCTGAATTTTTATATTATACAAGCATTTTTTCCGGATACTAAGAAGAGTCAAAATAAAGCATTCTTTGTAAGACTCAGCAATAGACAGCCATTATGGGTATGTTGTATTATGTGTTGGAGTACTTAAACATGTAATAAATCCATAGTGCAAAAGGTGCTGCAGTACTGTGGAAGTTAGACACACATTTTATAACGACAAAGCACTTGATAGTGTAATGAGATGGCAGTCCGTACAGTATCAAAAGCCACATCCTGCATATTTATTTCCCCATCTTTTTGGGTCGTTGAACTAGTTTAGTTCTCTTTGCAGATAAGATGCCAACATCCGAGATGATAAACAGGAGGAACAGGCGGAAGGAGACTGGATTTTGTAGTGTTGTGTTTCTGCGCTCTGTTCTAATTGTTTTCAACTCACTTTTCTGGGTAAGCTTGTTGATTTGTCTCCTAGTGTACGGCTATACACAGTCTCTTCCTCATTCCCAACACCACCTCACTCCACACACACATGCATACATCACCACCACAAAACGTAATAAGTTCACTCAAATTACAATGACACGTTTTCCCTCTCCGTTGGACACCGTGTATTAAATATAGGCCTCCATTGTAGCAAAGAGTAGACTACATTGTACAGTAAAGTCCAACATAGATTTTAGGTGTCGAAAAAATTGCTCTTGTAGCCAATTCGCTTCTTTACCAAATGAGACTAAATAGGAGCATGCTGGTCAGGAAGTCAGAATACAACAGTGTTAACGGTTAAATTCCTCGTTTAATCAGGACTTGTGTTAGCTAGACTGCTCTGTAAACTGTTTACCTGTTCTGTTAATGGTCAAAGGCAAATAGAAATTTGCTGAACTAATGGCTTATGGTAACCAAAACAAGCAGCTGGGTTTTTTCTTTTCATTTAACCGCAATTTATAAACAAGGAATCTTGTTCAGATGTAGTCCCAGACTGTGTGTCAATGGTTATGTGTATGTACTGTGCCAGTCAGCAACTGTCAGAATTGTACAGAGCCGTAATGACTGCAGAAAATGAAGGGGAAAACACCTGGCTTCAAGAGCAGACATAACATTGAAAGAAAAATTTTGGGTGGGATGAGGGAGATAGCAGCATCTATCATGAAGCAGTCTGTCTTTTCAACAGATTTCCTTTTGTTCAGACTTGAGCAGGTAAAGAATTTGTAACAAAGCCTGGAGGTACATTCACAGACAAGAAGAGGAAATGTCTAAAGTAGTGCCTCATCTGAACTAATGAGCTCCCAAAAGAAAAGATGGGTGAAGGCAGTGAAGCATAGGACTCTTCTAAACAACTCCAGCTTGACATTTTTCATCAATTGTAGGGCTCATGAGAGGATTTTTAAAATCTTTAAAAAAATTTAATTCAAGGGCATTCTAACTTGCAATAGTTTGTATGACATGGAGATGGCCACACTTTATTGGCAAGTGTGAAGCACTCACTATGAGAGGCTGAATTTGAAGGCCTGCAATCATCCATACCAGTATTAGGTTCATTTGAAAACCCAGTCTCTCCTTGCACTAGTCAATGATTTTTGGCAATCAAATGCTAAATTTAATTGTTTATCAGAATTCCCTAAGGTTTGCCAGGAGCTGACACCATCGTTTCTTGCAGCTCTATTGACATGTTTAACACACTGACTGGCATCTTCAACTCAAAAAAAAAATCATAATGACATAAAAACCTGGGCATAATATTATTATATGCATTAAGGATTTCTCTTCTTGTGTCTTTCTTTCTTTTCTCTTTCTCTTACAAGTCCGAAGTAAATATGGTATCATGCACAGTCCCCAGCTACAAATGTATATATATATATATCTGTATATGCATTTGAAATACATTCAAGTCACAGGTTTAAATAAAGGTTTGGGGAATGGGGCAATTTTCAGAAATAAAAATTAAAAGGCAATAATTTAGTAGGTTTGACATTTGTTATTCCACATTCATTACAGTTTTATGGGGATAGGGTTGGGGTGGGGGCTGTATTCTAAGGGTACTTATTCTTTGATTTTTTATTTTACTTTCATGGTTATCGTGCTATCACAGCACCCTCTACCCCTCCTCAGCTAAACCTGTACAGATATGCCATTTTAACAGTGATGTTTTTCAGCTTTCAGGGGCGGCATTTGTGGGATTAGGCATTTGGGCAGTGGTTACTCGCCATAACTATGTTGGGTTGCTTGGCAACAATGCCTATTCAGCCACCACTTTCCTGTTCCTGTCTGTGGGCATTCTGATCATTGTCGTCGGGTTTCTGGGCTGCATAGCCGCGCTACACCTGAACCGTTGTTGTCTGATAACCTTCGCCTTCTTGCTTCTTGTTGTCTTTGTTCTGGAGGCCATCGCAGGTGTTTTGGCTTACCTGTTTGAAAACACGGTAAGAACATGCTTGAGGCCTTCAAAGCAGAGTGCAGTTTCATACATTTTGGTTTAAGAGAATGAGAAAGGAATCAAGAGACCTCTGAGTGTTGGGTGGGTGGGATTCTCTTGTGTGAGAGTATTGAAGGGATGGGAAGATGTCAGTAGCTTCTAAAAGTGTGGAAGATTTCAAAATGCAAGTCTAGTCAACATTTATTTAGTAACTTAATCTTATGATGAGGCAGATATGAGAAGTATATGAAGTAACTTAATCTTATGATGAGGCAGATGCGAGAAGTATATGAAGTAACTTAATTTTATGATGGGGCAGATACGAGAAGAACTGACAAGGAATCTGAACAGTACATTGATAGAGAGCTACTCGTATGACATCAGCATCTCAAAGAGTGCTGACAACATGCAAGAAGATGTGAGTATTTTGTACATATATTTCACATATTTCTAAAAATTGCCATACTTGTAAACTGATGGTTCGGTAATACATTTTTGGATTTTTTTTCATTTTCAAATTGAGCTGATTTTTTTTTCAGAGCTGTCAGGATCCTGTTACATAGCCTTAGTATCAAGCTAGGACTCCTAGCATTTGTGCACCTCACCCCAGGTGATCTCATCTGCATAAAATAATATTTCAAAAAAATTTCTTATTTCAAAATACACATGATTTTTGATCCAGTTATGTTAAGACTTCAGTATAAAGGTCACAGATCCTGTACAAATGACCATTATTTCTAGACTAGAAATGTGAAGTTGCTGTTAGGCATGCAAGTCTATAACAGGAGGACATTTTTGCCATGAACTATGAAAACCTGGAAGTTTTTTTTGTTGTTGTTTTAAATCAGCTGTTCCACAAAGAGAAGGAACTCAAGTTGCCAAATGGTTCATGAAACTAAACTATGGATTTCCCTTCCATTTCATGATTTCTTTTGTCCCACCAATTGCATGTTGCTTCATTTGGCAACATACTTAAGTAAAGGCATCTGGAACATCTGTCAGATGTGGGGGAAAGGGTTAATGTGGTGGTGTTTATAACAGCTTAAAATTAAGTTTGTAAATATTGATTTCCTGGGGAGGAGTTGGGATTGAGCTATTCAGATGATTAAAGTCCATACATGACACAGGTTTTTAAGTTTTTGACACTGACTGCAGCTTTTCTATTGCTAAGCAGCTATCAGTTGATTAAGGAGGAGATGGAGGAAGATGAACAGATTATGCAACACCAGTGACCGCACAATTTGATTCATAAGTTGTGTTGTATTTGTGCAGTTCCAGTGCTGTGGAGCAAACGACTACACTGACTGGCAGTACTCAAGGTGGCTGGCAAAGGAAACACCAGGCAGCAAAGAAAGAATGAAAGTTCCAGACTCCTGCTGCATTTCACCGTCCACAGGGTGTGGGATAAACAACCACCCTTCCAATATCTTCCACCAGGTTATCGAGCTTTTTAACCTGTTCCAATACCCTGAATTGAATCCCAAGTCATTTGCTGATGTCCTGACTGTGAAGCTGGCACATAATACAGCCATACATTATTTTGGAAACTTCAAGTCTAAATATTTGGATTTTTCTAAAAAAAAAAAAAATGGGAACAAAAGATTAAGGTGGGGTGAGTGTACTATAAGCATGAGGTTTTTACCGTTATAAACATGGATCTGCCAAGTTCCTTTCTTTTGGCCCTCTCTTTGCTACGTGTTTGGGTACGGTAAGCTCCCTTTGGGCACAGGCGTCTGCATACGGCTATGTGTGAGCGCTGCCAGTATCTTTGTTGGAGTTATAAACATGACTTCACTATAAGTAGGATAACATTGTACACTACCCTTTAAGGTAAGATACTGTTAGGAAAAGTAAAATGCAGTATTTCTCACTATAGTATAATACTGGTCCTAACACCATTAGACAGTTCTGCTCAGCTGACTGTAAACAACAACACTGTAGAACCAGTCCAATCGTCTGTAGATGTAAACCATTTCTGTAGCTCTGAAATATTTTCGTTATAAAGGAAATCTGAACGCTTGTAAATACATTTTCAAGATCAGGTCTGCAACAACTTGCCATCAGCATGCTAAAGGGGAAATGGGGGAATGCTTCGTATCCATCAGTCAAATTTGCAAATGCCACCAAACTTGTCTAAAATCCTTCCCCTCCTCTTAATGGTCTGAGCACATATTTCTTACTTGTATTCTACAGTAAAAGCTGCAGCACAACCAGACTACACTGGTTGCCTTTTATTTTCGGAGATATTTCCAGAAAGTTCTGAAGGTCAACAGAGGGTATCAACTGTTAGTTCTTTATGTATACTTCCTTAAAACAGTGTAGTGATTATGTCTGTTCTTTTGTGAGGAACAAAGTAGACTGCACTTGTTTAAAAGGATTTTTAAAAAGCATTCTGAAACTGAAATAAATTTGCCACAGTGAAAAGAAGCATGACAAAACCAGAACAGCTGTGAGATGATCTGGTCATGTGCTCAAAATTGTTGCAAGAACCACCATATTAATATTTTTGGAACAAACCTTAATGTTGACCTCAGTATGGACAGTTTCTTGCACAAAGTGTGAGACTTGTCGCGTGTATATTTGCAGGGCTGCTTGCAAGAACTGGAACAGTTTCTCAGGTCGCATCTCATCCTCATTGGTGGTGTAGCACTAGGCTTGTGCTGCTTACAGGTAATACCAATTTCTGATATAATGTTTATGTGCCTAACATTGATGTGTGTCCAGGTAGATATGCAGGTGTGTAGACAGATAGTAGTGATCTACACTACAGAAAGGAATCTTACGATGTCTGATATTGATGTGTACCCAGGTAAGAAGGTAGGTGTGTAGACTTCTAGTGGTGATCTATACTACAGCAATGAGAGGTGTTGTTGCAGCAGGACTTATATAGGCTACGAAAGGTACAGGATAGGGCATGACCTTAAAGGTCCTAAGAGAGGAGGGGTTAGAGACCCCACTTTTCTGTGGGCCAGCATCCTGAGGGTGGTGTCCATCTCCTCAACTGGGGAAGTGTGGTGTGACACCAGTGTTGAACCATTGCCTTCTGGTTCAGTGCTCTGTCCAGTCGCCATCCACTTCCCCATTGTGGTTTTGTTTTTAAGTGCTTGAAGCATTTGAGGAACTTGACCAAGTCTTCAGTAGGAACTGTTCATATGTGTTCATATGTTTACAAATTTTCCAGTTTTTAAAGTTTAACCAATGCTTATTAGTTTTCAAAGTCAACAGATTGTAACTTTTCACTCAGGTAACAACTTTCCTAATATCTTTGGTTAATTTTGTTGTGTTCTTTTTGTCCCAGATATTTGGCATCATATTTTCTTGCTGTCTAGCAAGAAAAGTTAAGGATCCCAAGGGACTTTTATGAAGACGGTTGCAGCTTAGCAGAAAGTTAAGGCCAAATGTACTGTAATCATTGAGGTGCAGCCACCAAGACCTAGTGCTTTTGTGGTGGAGAAAGCTGGGACCAAAAATCTGAAGAGGTCTTCTTGTTGCTGCAGACATCAGCATCTAGTAATTTATTTTTG